>OY365817.1:4074142-4291642 GCA_959347315.1 Bimastos eiseni
TACCATCCACCTAAATACATTATACATGTACATGTTTTGGGCAAATAAATCAATTATACGCACCTTGTTTCATACATTTTGACTTTTGATAGGCTGATCCTAATAGCAAATAGTGCTTATATCTGTTATAGATAGCCTGACTTAGTCTTAACACTTTGACCGCTGACACATTTATTAGCCAGGCGCGGCAAATATAGACTTAGACCTAAAGTTAGAAATTTTGCTTTTCATGTTTTTCTGCATTCTTTTGGTTGAAGAATTAAAAATAACTTCCTTTTGTGCGTTTGCGTAAATGCCACACCGTAGGATTCTGAGTTTGAAACTGTTCGAAGCATTGTTCTGGACAGAGAGTAGGCAAGTGTTGCAGAAAATACACGTTTCATTGCGTCTTCGAGGCTTGGTATAAACCACACGCTTCCTTTTTGGTTGCAGTTGATACATGTAGGATAACATTCGATTCGTGAGGAGATAAAAAATCTCGTCATGAGCAGTAAATAGTTCAAGGAAAGACTAGGCCACGGCCTCAGCAAACTCTTGTTAGCATGTAACACAATCTATAGAAACCACCATTTGTACATTCGCTAGGCAAAATAAATTCCACAGATCATTTTAATTATCCTGACAATATCCTAACATATACTGACAACTACCCATTCTTTTTCACATATTATTATGTTTTATTTATTTTGTTTACCGCAAAACACGATGTAAGAAATACTTCTTACATTGTGCCGCAATTCTAAAAACTAAGATGGCCGACGTCATCAAACACACATCATTCATTCTGTTTGTAGTCACTCTGTCAGTGTCAGAAATAGTCTAATAATCTTACAGGCATTCAGTACGTAGCAGCACATGTCCATTATCATTTATACGCAATAGGAAATATTTCTGCCACGCTGAATGACCTCTGAGCGGCAGTTACTTTTGGGACGTGTATACACGTCCCTAGCGTCCCAGCGAACCAAATTTGGGACGTGTATACACGTCCCTAGCGGTCAACGTGTTAAGTTATATAAATTGATAAATTGATTTGGAGGTCCGACGACTCCTCTTGATGAGAAATCTAATCAGTGCTTAGAAGCCCCTTGAATCGCCTCTTGTGTCATTGTCATAAGATGACGACGCAATCCCAGGAGTATTGTCCTGACCTATCAATAGATGTCATGACACATTATATCATCTATTGTTATCTGACACTTTCACAAAAACTCACTGAGACAGACAGTCGTTAAGAAAGACAACAAGACAAACTTAGAGATAGATAGGGGTACAGACAGACAGACAGACAGAAAGAAAGACCGACAGACATGCAGGAAAATTGCAGACAGACAGAATGGCGAAGCTTAACTTCCTCTTGTGGTTGCAATTTTTTTATAGTGATGATGATGATCCTGTATGTTTGGCAGAGTGAAAGTGAGGTCCTGATGGTGCTCTGGATTGGCAAGGTGTCTGCTAAGCATCTTGGTACCTATATCTTCGAAGCGCAGAACGACCTTGGCGTCGAAAGACACAAACTGGAACTACACCAAGGTGAGAGGAACACAATGACGCAAGGAAAATATTTCCATTTTGCATAATATACAGGAACGTGAGGTATTGGTTTTGGTGGATTAGTATTAAGTTTTTTTTATATACATGCCTTGAGTATTGGAATCAATGGACAGTATGTGTTAAATTCATGGAATGGTATACTTGCAGTTTTTCCACATTTTCTGCACATAATCTAAAGATGGGAAACTTTGATTTGATGACGTATTGTTCACAATATTTCCATTTTGTGCGCAACATTTTCCGACGGAATCCATTGATTTGGTTGAATTGTATTCTGATTTTTTTTTCAATTTCTGTGCAGTTAATCCTTTTTCCGTCTTTGCATAAGACACTATATGAACGCGGCTTTGATTTCACGGAATAGCATTCACAGTATTTGAACATTTGCGCGTTGAATCTACCGACTGTGGCGTTGATTCCGTTGGAATAGTCTTCCGAATGTCGAGTTCTTGTGTGGACTGAGTAGTGGACGGTTGGAAAGCGCTGATTCGGTGGAATAATTCGGTTTATTTGTGTCGCTGTGTACTGCAACTACACACAACGCATCTGCATCCATCGACTTTCGTTCATAGGAGGAGGAGGAGTCTCTTCTCTCTCCACTCCTCTCTTTTCTTGTCTACTCTTCCCTTCTCTTATCGTCTCCTCTCCTCTCTTCTATTCTATTCTCCACTCTCCTCTCCTCGCTTCTCTTCTCTCTTCTCCTATCTTCTCTCCTCTCTTCTCTTCTCTTTTCTTCTCTTCTCTTCTCTTCTCTTTTCTTCTCTTCTCTTCTCTTCTCTTTTCTTCTCTCCTATCCTGTCCTCTTCTCTTCCGAGCGAAGCATCGACGACGCAGTCAATGCAGTTTCTCTTCTTCGAAACGAATGTCAATATTGATTGGCGATGGAACGACGTCGCCGGGTTCGTTTCAATTGACGTCCTCTGGGGTGGGTGGACTGTTGGGTAGGGGACTGTGGGGAAGGGTGTGGTAGGGCAGAGGTCGACGCCGGAATGAACAGCATCGTAGTAGGTGATGTCTGAATACTAGGAGACACTTGTGTCCTTGAGCTAAGCTGGTCTTTGTCGTACCACACAATGCACGGGCGGTTTAAGATGAGTTGTTTGTGGTTGCGACGACTTCATTTTCATGATCTCGGCGTATGAAGGCTGGCGGCCAGTCCCTTCCCTCGCCGTCAGATCTTCTCCTATCGACAGTGTAGGCCTAGTCGTTATTCCCGAATTGGATTAGTGGACAACAGTCTCGACACATATCTTCTCTGGCGGGCATTTGAAACCCTCGTTGACTTCGGAGCTGATGGTGAGAAAAAACGGAATCCTTGTGTGTAGTGTTGCAAGTCAATTGAAAGAGATGAGAACTAATTAAGGTTCCGAATCAACGATAGCTTTGTAGAATTTTTGTGCTTCGGAAGATTTCCTCCAGCTGTGTGGTAGCATTGAACAGTGAGTTCAAAAGCATTGAATCTGCCAACGAGAACATCTTTCTGATAATCTAACAAGGTTTTTGGTGGAGTGTAGGGCAATTTGAAGTCAATTTACCCCAGACAAGTGTTTCTAAGCGACTTAATAGTGTCCAGTCCTAAGTGTTTGCGAGCGCTACGTCGAGTCGGACGGGTTGTCGAGGTCTGAACGCAAAGAAGCCTTTGAGATGGCTTGCATTTAGGACGAGAGAGAGAGCGAGGGCGACAGAGAGATAGAGAGAGGGAGGGAGGGATAGAGGGGGAGAGTTTGGCAGGAGGGCACTGCAGGGTGGATCGCCGTAGGAATACTTTATCAGACGTCGATTTAAATTGGACTGGAATCCCTATGGGTGATGGAGAGACAGGAGGAGGAGAGTGGTGGAGCTGGTCATGATCGTTGACAATGGTCTAAATATAAAGAAGTTCTCTTGGCAGAGCTTGCAATCGCTCTGATGGCTATAGATTGAGTTGAGCAACGACGATTGGTTGGGACACACGGGGGGGACGACCAACGACCGGTTGGTAATTGTGACGTATACATCATCAACATCCTCCTCCTCCTCTTCTTCCTGAGACGGTTACGGTGTTGGAGGCACCTTCAACAAGTCCTTCACTTACTACAACTGCTCACTGCTTTCGATTTGGAGGATTTGCTCATTAGATAGTGGTGCTTGATAAATGCATAACAGTAATAATATTATATATTAATGGTGTTAATATTACTACTTAATTTAAACAAATAAAAAATTGAATACAATTTGTGAACTTATAGTAATAATGATTATGATAATGTTAATATTATTAGTATTAATATTAATACTTTATTTAAACAAATAAAAAACGAAAAGCAATTTATAAAAAAATAGAAATAATGATAATAGTAATATTAATATATATATACATTTTTGAATATGTATATAATTAAAAATTAACAGTAATATAGTTGATGATGATGATGATGATGATGATGATGATGATGATGATGACGACGACGACGACGATGATGATGATGATGATGGCGGTGGGGTGATGATGATGATGATGATGAAGATGATGACTAGTCTGTTCTTGTATAGTCTGTTTTGTGTGTTTTGTGTGTATGTAGAGTTGTCAGCTGAGTTGCATTCCATGTATGTTGGATCTGGATTTGCTGGAGCGATGCGTTCAAACGTTTCATTCGTCACTGCCATCGTTCTATTCGCTGTGGCTGCGTTGACGGCTCATGATGCTGCTGCTGCTGATGATGACGATGACGATGATGTGGCAGCGGTTGCAGAGGATGCTGGCGATTGTATGGACGCAGTGGCAAGGGGCCATGTGGAGGATGCTAGGAGGAGGAGGAGGAGGAAGTGGAGGAAGTGGAGGACGACAGGGACTGGCCTCTGAATGGGTCCTTCTGGTGGTGTTCATGGGACTGTATAGGAGAAGGAGGAGGAAGAGGAGGAGGAGAAGGAGAAAGTCGTTCAATTGCGCGATGAAACTGAGAGAGAGAGAGAGAGGCAGAGAGAGAGGCAGAGAGAAGAGGATAGATGAGTGGGTGGTAGAAGGGAAGGAAAGAAGTGAAGTGAAGAAAGGTGGAATGAGAAAGGGGCAGGAACATAGAAGAGAGACAGAGACAGATTAGAGATAGGCAGAAGAGAAACACAAAGGGAGAGTTGGGCACATAGGGAAATAGTGAGAGATAAGACAGTTACTATTGGGACAGAGAGAGAGAGAGAGAAGAGAGAGAGAGAGAGAGAGAGAGAGAGAGAGAGAGAGAGAGAGAGAGAGAGAGAAAGAGAGAGAGAGAGAGAAGTGACAGAAACAAACAGAGAGCTCACTGAGTGATAAACGAGGATTATACGATTTGTGAAGTCGTTGGAGGGAGTGATCAGGGGTGGATATAGACAGGAACAGCGCCGTTCAGAAAGAGTAGAAGGCAAGACATTAGAAGACAGATTGCATGTTGGCGGATGACTGACTGAATGGCTGACAATTGAGACCAAAGGATACACAGATAGGGGCAGTTAAGGGTTAGAGAGAGAAGACAAAATGCTCGGACAATTAAACAGGAGCGTTGGTGGAATCGAGGTCAATACTACAGAGTCAAAGAAAGAAGAGACAATCGCCTTCACGCCGGTCGGTCGCTGTGACAACGTCCGACAGTTAAAACGTCCGCCGTCGCCATGGCATCGCTGATAATCCTGACTACTATGACAGTCACTGTCATCATGAAACCGCGTCGCGACATCGTGGGAACAATGTCTGTTCATGGGACTGGACCTAAGAATGGATTGAAAGCATTTCATGGTGTTTTGAATAGATCCGTATATGAGGCAGTTGAAGAACTGTTCTCAATTTCACCTTTGTTGAACTTAACTTATTTGATATAAACAGAACTTAATCTTGCCTATCCTCGTCGTCAAAATTCTTTCTAGTTTATCTGCTGAATTGCCATATAGCCTGCCTGGCTTAGTCAATTGACTCCTTTCCTCATAGATCTGCTACGATCAATTATTGCCTCTAAGCAGAAGATGTATCGCTCTTCGTAGTCTTCTTCCACTCTCCCTTTCAGGTACAAGAACCCATTAGTGCCCAAAGCTGTAAAAATGAACAAGTAACAGTTTCAATTAACTCGATTAGCCTACATACTGCAACAGCTGATTTAATTAATAATACCTGCAACAACATTTATTGGTACCTACTTAAACATTTCGTGACCTGTGAATTCTACAAGTGTAGGTCCATGTCCAGTTTCTAAAATTCCGAGAAAAACTAGGGAAAACTAGGCACTGTTTTTTTTTAGTTTAACCCTATATTGCACATGCTTTTGTTTTTGGCTGAAAAAATATATGTGGTAGTAAACGCATATTGCAAGCAATTGGCACTTTGAAAAGTACAGATTATTCACAGAATTTGTATATTTGAAGAAAGAATGGCCTTGACCAATTGGTAACAGAATGCAATAGCCACAGATCTAACTGGTTGAAAATTGGTGACAAGATGCACTGATTGGAGAAGCAGTGCCTCACCGTTTGGTAACAAGGTGCGTAGTGACTAGAGCCTACACAAACTACATCATGGCCGACTATTGATGCCGTTTGGTAACTGCATGCAATTACATGTTTATATAATGAACTCACTAAAATAGCAACCTATGAGATCACTGTACAACGTAATGCATTCTGAATTCTCACTGATTAAAATTTAATACTATTACGAGATTGTTCATGTTTAAACATCATGAGAAAATGTTTAATTGTAGAAGATCTAACAATTTCCTAATTCAAGAAAAATGCTTCGCATGTGCATGCTGTTACCAATTGGTAATGTTTTTAAGAGCCGCAGGTGTATTTTGTAATCAAACGGCTGGTCCTACAAACGTATGGAAATTTCGGTTGTTAAACTGTCTAAGATGTTAATTAAAAGGGAATTTGAATAAAAATTGATCTGGCTATCCGTATGATTTTTTTCAGTTCTTGAAATTGTTAATTAATATCTTTACCGGGGATGCGAAGACGATGGTTTTCAGCGTTTTTTTTAATTTATGAAACATGTGACTTTAAAAATATTCGGGAATCACAACCATCATTTATTTACCATGATATTCTGTATTATGAAATTAGTTCCTATTACTTATATTTGAGCAATGAAGCTACAGATCGTTACCTAACTTTCTACGACAGAATTTTTAATTATAATAACATGTAGATTAAAACGACTTTAAACTTGTCAATTTTAACCCAGCAGAGATAGGAAAATTTTGTTGTATTGCTCGTCAATAGACCAGCATGCATCAGCGACCAAGATTCCTACTGCGCAAGCCAATATTGGCCATCTTCCTCTCTGTTAAAATCTTTCGGTTTCACCGCCTAGGACACGTTTTTGCATAGTTCTTTGCATAGAAAAAAATACCTTAGATAGGCATTGAACACCACATCATGCAGCATAGAGGTTTATTTAGCACAGAAAAAACATTTTTGCAAGTGTTACCATTTGGTCACACAATGCAAATAAAGGGAATGAACGGAAAAATAAGAAACTCGATGCAATATATCTTCACGCACAGTCTGTTCAGATTTCCTGTTACATCATATTTCTACATCAAGACGGATGTATGAGACGTTGCAGTAAACAAATCAACAATAAGTAGCCTATACTGTTGTATTTATGAGACATTGTTAGAAGGTTCGTGGATATATAGTAGCTAATAGGCATATGAATTGCTAAGGATTTTTGTATTGATATAGGCTACCGCACTATATTCCAGCCAAGCGCATAGGGATGTAGGCCTATACTGTTGGCTCTCCAGCGTTCATTCAATGTTAAATCTCTCTCTTTTCGAAACTCAAGGACATACAAAACAAATACGCCAACTGCTACACCGTAAACACTTGTGATAACGGTATATTTGGAAGCAGGACATTATTTATGACAGATAGTTATCGGTGAAGATCTTTAAAATGACCTTTTGTATCTTTTGGTAATTTAACTTCTTCCAGCACTATACGTTACCTCCGTTTCTTCTTACAGAGATAATTCATGGTGAATATCACGCCCATATGGAGTTGCCCTTAGCAGCCCATTATCCAACATTTGCAATATCAGACATTTGGGTGGGCGATTAGTGGGCTCGTTAGCTTGGGCTGCCTACATCAGGCCCATATGGGATTACGCTTAGCATCCCATTAACCAACTTTTGCAATGTCCGACTTTTGATGGGCAATGAATGGGCTCGTGGGCTGCTCCCATCACACCCATATAGGATTACGCTTCGAAGCCCAAAACCAACTTTTACAATATCAAATTTTTGGGTGGGCGATGAGTGGGCTTGTGGGCTTAGGCTGCCCACATCACGCCCAGATGGAATAACGCTTAGCAGCCCATTAACCAACCATTGTAATATCGAATTTTTGGGTGGGCGATGAGTGGGCCTGTGGGCTTGGGCTGCCCACATCACACCCATATGGAATTACGCTTAGCAGCCTTTTAACCAACATTTGCAATATATGACTTTGGGTGGGTGATTAGTGGGCTCGTGGGCTTGGGCTGCCTACATCGCGCCCAGATGGGATTACGCTTCACAGCCCATTAACCAACATATGCAATATCCAACCTTAGGGTGAGCGACGAGTGGGCTCAAGGGCTTGGGCTGCCCACATCACATCCATATGGGATTACGATTCGCAACCCATAAACCAACTTTTACAATATCCAATTTTTCGGTGGGCGATGAGTGGGCTCGTGGGCTTAGGCTGCCTACATCATGCCTAGATGGTACGAGAACCACTCTAAATATGAAGCAGTACGAACCACTGCTTCACGTATATAGCAATGCACCGTATATCAGGCTATACTCAAGCCCATTCATGTATCTGCATGCTATGCGCTGACTTACAAACGCCGATACGTCTTCCCTCCTATTCCAAAGTTGCAAGGCGCAACACTGTAAAAAAATGTACGTTAATGTAACACTATGGCGAGCCGATTATTTAAAAATAAATCCTTCATTCAAGCCTTGTGGCCTGTCCACCACAGTGCTATAGACTCCCTTGGTGGCTGGATGTCATCAAATCGGCTTCGGCTGAACCCATTTGAAACTCAATTTATCTGGCTTAGCACCAGACAGCAGCTGGCGAAAATTGATCTCTGTGCCTTCGCTGTCCAGTTTCCCCTGTTTACTTTCTCCGCCTCTGTTCGGGATTTAGGGGTCACTCTTGACCAAGAACTCACCTTTGTTCAACATGTCAATAATGTCTCTCGTAGTTGCTTTTACTAGCTTCGCCTATTGCGAGTAATATCACGCTCTCTTACCCTCAGCGCCGCAGCTACTCTGGTTCATGCCATTGTTACCAGTCGCCTTGACTATTGCTCCTCAACATATGCTGGCCTCCCCAAGTTCGAATTGGGCGTTTGGAGCGGGTTTTGCGTGCGGCCGCCCGACTGATCGGTGGGATTCCCAGAACAGGTCAAGTATCAGAGCATGGCCTACATGTGGAATATCCTGCACTGGTTGCCTCTACCCCAGCGCATCTTATTTAGGGTATCTGCCTTAGTTTGGCGCTGCCTTGGCGGTACTGCACCGGCCTATTTGCAGGAGCTATGTCGCCCTATCACTGCCAGTAGTGGTCGACGTCCACTTCGCTCTGCCATTCATGGCGATCTGATCGTCCCTTTTGCACGCACTTCCATAATGAAGAATAGGGCTTTCTCGGTCGTGGGACCTACCATCTGGAATGGACTTCCCACAGAGCTCCGAAATCTACCTAAGAACTCATCATCCTCAGTTTACGCCTCTCTTGAAACTGTCCTTTTCAGCCGAGGGTTAGGCCGGGGGCGCCTCTGAGTAGATATCTTGAAGGGGCGGTCAATCAAGTATTTTTTGATTGATTGATATATGCAGGTCTCAAGTCAAAATTACGTTGATTATCCTGGTGCTATATGTAGTATTTATCTACAATTCTGATAATTTTCATATAGGGATTATAGGCCTACCTATTCCTAGATACAGGTCAAGGTGTATATTGGTCCTTGGTTACAGTTTGTACTTCGGAGTACGATTCTTCAACATCCAGCTGAGGGAGCGAAGAGGGGGGGCGCTGAGCTAACGAACCGAGTGAGCAGGGCCGTACCGAGGGCGGGGCCAGCGGGGCCGTGGCACAGGGCGCAAATATGAAGGGGGCGCAAATTTCAGTATGACATAACTTTGATTATTCTATAAATTCATTCTTTCTTCAATTATGGCCCTATTTTCATTCAAGAAAAAAATTAAAATTACAGTTACAGTTAAAAAGTGCAACTCAGCAAGTTTTTGGTGGGAGTTATACCATCTTTGGTTATACCAATTAAATCATTTCTTGTGTATTATTAATTTTTATATAAAGAACATGCTTAATTTTCTTACTTATTATATTCAAAATGCAAAGTATGGGGGCGCCAGATTGATGCTAGGCACAAGGCGCAATTGGAGCTCGGTACGGCCCTGCTAGTGAGATCATTGTATACCTGTAACGTTGAAATGTCCTTCTTTCACTAAACAGCATTGTTGGTTAAATAAGTGTATAACGTATCATAGGCGCCAATTTATGTTATCATAGAGCGGTTTGAATTTAAGCGAAAATTATTAGTACTGTTATTAAAGAATATGCTTAATTTGCTTACTTATTTACCATATAGATGAACATGTTATCTTTCCTAGACAAATGAAATTTCGTCATGGTTGCGTCAGCGTATTGACCTTTAGTTGCGGCGTAGATCTCGAAGACGGCCAAATTCCAGATTTTTGCGAAATTTTCGCAAATCTCCATTGCCAACTTCCGTTTCGATTGAATTTTCGTGGACAAGTAGCAAGTAGACTTAGCAAATTTCAAAACAACGATTTCTTATCGAATGTTTTCAGTTTGGAGATCGAATTATCGATCTTAAGCTACAAATTTTGATGCTATTATCTTATTTGCCATTTAAACCTGTCGATGATACTTTATAACTAGGCCTACTGGGTAGGCCTAAAAAATTCTTATTTTACTAAATGTTAAATTTAGCAAGTTTAACTTAGTTAATCTGTTTTCTGTTGTGAAGGCCTATTGTTTTCTTTCTTTCTCTGATCTTATTTCTACATTGACGTGTTCTTGTCTTCTCTTGTTTTCGAGTAGCCTAGACCTAATTAGATGTTCGAACATTAATTGTAGGTTGAGGAGAAGATTGAATTGAACATATGTGTAGTGCCTAATGGGCTATTGATAATAAGTTAATTGCGCTGTCCAGTGTGATATTATCATTAATCTGTTGATATTCAACAGGTCAATTTTCATTTTACCCGCATTACAGAGGTTAGGTTAGAAATCCTGACCATTTTTGAGATCCTGGGTCACTGGATCCTTTAGTTTGTATTTGTCTATTTTGTAATCCTCTGTCGCTGGTCACGACTTTTGAGGACCTGGTGCTAGGAAGTTACGGCATTGGATTCCATGAAGCCATGACTGTTCCTCTGAGGTCGTTTTATTCTAGCCATAACGCACGTATTTTCATACAAGCAGACATAACAAGACAGGCAATTTGAGCTTCAGAGTGCCAGACGATGGTAGCTCCAAGTTAGCAAAAATAAGCTGCTATACTTGACCTAATTTAAATACATTACATTCTTTACAATGTTTCCATCGAGGCCTGTACGTGATGCCGTCAACCGCTGGTCGTGTGAAGCTCTTCAATCGAAGGATCTCAATTCCAGTCAGGATCAACTGCAATGATTCGGTTGACCGATTGTCCTACAAGCAGCTAGGTTAGTTTCAGTTTCTACTTTTTATGAAGGTTAGCGACTTATCCGGAGTTGATATAGATGGTCATGGTCACTTAATTGGCGATCGACAGACAATTGGTTGCTGACAAAATCGTCAGGTCGTTTGGTAGATGCTAAGTAGGGAGATGCCAATTAAGATAATGAGACACACAACAATTTCTATCTTATCTGCCTGTCTCTTTGTTATTTCTCTTCCTCTTGTCTTAAGTTTGCTTCTTTGATCTACTGACCCTATTTTCTCTCCTTCTTGTGCCCAAAATTTTGTCTTAGGTCTGGCTGAACCAGATTTTCTACAAAAGCTTTTGACAACATATCCCTATGCTTTGCCATAGAAAATTTTTTTGGCATAGTGCAGCTCGGTTAAGTAATAAAGTTACTTTATGCTCTCTTTCAATCTATCCTAGGCTACTTTACGTCTTTCTCTCGCTGTCGTCTAGCACACTCCCTTTCTTGCTTTGCAACGTTATGCATCACTATTTTGTCTTTTAGAACTTGCCAGAAACCATGAAAGACGACTTATCTCCTCAGATGTCGTGGAACGAGGCCATGAAGGAACTGGCAATGGAAAGAGGAGACGAGTGGACGAGGGTATCCGTTGCCCAATATGCAGAGGTCTATAGTATACTGAGTAAGTTTTAATCTTAAGAGTTTTAACTCTTTCAACTTGATTACCGAGAATTGTCCGTGAGGAAGGAAAACAATGTGAAACCACCTCATTCTTCTCAACCCCGGGTAGCATATGCAAGCAGAGAAATCATTATCATCATCATCATTATCATCATCATCGTCATCATCATCATCAGCAGCAGCATCAGCATCATCATTGTCATCAGAATGTTTCGTTGCCTTCTATCTCCATTCTCAGTGCATTCTCTGTGTTTTTCACTTCAGTCTCACTGCCCTACTCTCAGTTTTATTTTAAATCTCCGTTCAAATTTTCTTTTCTGTCTTACTGTTCACTTACTTTGGTCAGTTTCGGTATACGTCAGTTTAAGATCCGTGTATCCTCCTTTGGTTAAATTCTGATTATTAATTGCCTACACATGTAAACAATTCAATACGAACAAGTATCATCTGAACGCACAGACGAAAAGAGAATGGCACACCGTATAAAAATCTGCTGTAAACTCTAATCGTAATCGTCCACTTCTCAAAACTTCTAAATCACCACTCGAAATCCAAACGCAGGATACCATATTACCCAAGAACGCTGCATTGTTTCAGAGGCGTTGAATGAATGTGTTGCATTTAGTCTGAAATGAGGAGACTAAGGTGTTTGAAGATAGTTAGATGTCGACCTCAGACCTGACTAGGTCAACACAGAACTGCCTTCCAATTGCTTGCTAGAGAAAATGTGATTGTCCAAATGCATCACATTTTCTGTGTATGGCCCTGGCTTTGAGATAATATTAAGTAGGATACATTTTGATTTGTGTAGTCCACTCATTACAAGTATCTCAGGCAGTTTGTTATTTTCGTTGGATTGTATGGATCCATGACTGCCCCTCTGAGGTCTTTTTATTCTAGCCATAACCCAAGCATTTCCATGCAGGGCCGTACCGAGCAACAATTGCGCCCTGTGCCTAGCATCAATCTGGCTCCCCCACATTCTTAAGACAGTGCATTTTATGGAATAATAAGTTATTCTGTCCTGAAATTTGCGCCCTTTCCACATTTGTGCCCTGCTGCCCCCCCCCTCGGTAGGGCACTGTTTCCATATAAGCAGCCAATGCCATAGCAAGACAGGCAATTTGAGCTTCAGAATGCCAGACGATTGGTGGCACCAAGTCAGCAAAAATAAGTCTGTTATTTTTGAGCTATAAGCCCTACATTACATTCTGTACAATGCTTTATCAACTTAATAAAATTTACTCAATTAAGGCACTGTTTAGATTTATACAATATCAGCAGGTGTATAAATGACACAGGTCAGCGAATTCCGGCTGTTTTGGCACCGTCCATTTTGGCCTGGAGAGTGGAGATGTCATGGGACGAAAACGAGAAGGACCTGGACATGGACAGAGGAGACTAGTGGAGGAAATGCGTTGCTCAATATGAAGACCTACACGGGAAGGACTACAGTACTGAGTTTTAGAATTCTAAGCTACAGAATTAATTGCCTTATACTAGGTTAGATGAATATGGGACGCGGTGGTGTAGCGATATACGTTCTATGCCGTGTTAGTGGAAGGTCGCAGGTTCGAATCTACCTCAACCCACTCCGTAGTGACCCTGGTCACTGGACAAGTTGATTGCCCAGAATTATCTGTGAGGAAGGAAGGCAATGGGAAATCACCTTACCCTTGTAAAACGTGGGTGGCATATATAAGCCAATTAATGGACCTGTCTGAGGGCTAAGGATTCATCATCATCATCATCATCATCATCATCATCAGACTGCTTCATTACTTTCTATCTCCGTTCTCAGTACATTCCGTGTTTTTTACTTCCGTTTCACTGTCCTACTCTGAGTTTTTACTCTAGATCTCCTTTCTCAATTTCTTTTTTGTCTTATTCTTCACTTACATTGGTCAGTTTCGGTATACGTTAGTTTTAGATCCGTCCCTGTATTCTCCTTTGATTAAGTTCTGATAATTGATTGCCTCCACAACGACCACAAGTAAACAATTCAACACGAATAAGATCCATCTAAATGCACAGACGAAAAGAAAATGGCGTACAGTATAAAAATTATGCTGCTACATATAACTCTAATCGTAATCGTTAACTTCTCAAAACTTTTAAAGCGCCACTTGAAAGCCAAATTCATTACACCAGTTTATTGAATGATTATGTTGCGTTCAGTCTGATATGAGAAGATTAAGGTGTTTAAAGATAGTTTTGTATTCACCTCAGACCTGAGGTCAACACAGAACTACCTTCCAATTGCGTGCTTAAGAAAATGTGATGGGCCAAAATGCGTCACATTTTCTCTGTAGGGCCCTGGCTTTGCATAATATTAAGTAGCTTACATTTGGGTAGTCCACTCATTACGAGTCTCTCAGGCAGTTCATTATTTCCCATTTTGACGCAGTACTCGTTAAACTGACGTAGTTGTCTGTGATTGAACGTTATTAGACGTTACAATCAGAGGGGTATAAGCAGATACTCTAAACAATATAGCCTACATTAGGCTCTCAATCTCTCACTCACTTTAACCCTACTTCTCGCTCAAAAGCCTCTGCTGCGTCCATATTATTTCTGTTTCGATCTTACTTTCAGTCTCATGTTTGTCGTACATTTTCTCAACCAAACGGCACATTTCTTCATCGCACTGTATATTAACCAATTTCTCCCTGCGTAGGACTATCTAATAATAATTTTCTCGATACACTTGTCTATCTGTCATCCTATGTGCCTCCTTATCTATCAATTGATGTATAGATCTGTTTACTCATGCATCTATCAATTTATCTAATATTTCTTTCTCAGTCTTATCTATCTAGATATCTATATGTGTATGTAGGTCTACCTATTGATCAATTCAGTTATCTATATTTGCATCAATTTATCTAGTTATCAATTCATCTATGTCTCTATCTGTAATTTCTCTCTTTCTCTGCCTTATCTATCTATCTCTATAGATCTGTCTAATATTTATCTATCTCCATTTATCATCTATGACTCTCTCTATTAATCTTTATATCTGTACTATCTATGTATCTATCTGTCTATCTATCTGGCTATGCAGTCTTTCTTTATGTATCTGCTATGTCTATCTATCTATCAATCAGTCTCCATTTAGGCCTAGGCCTATCACCTATTTCTCTTTCTATCTCTTACACCCAATCGCTAACCCTGTCTTTTGTTTTTTCTCAATCTTCAAACTAAGTGTCTCTTTTTCACTCTTTCGCTAGCGCTGCAGTGTCTGTTCTCTCGCTCTCCGTTTTCTCTCACTGAGTTTTACTCTCACGGACTTTGTTTTCGATTACTCATTGACTTATAGGCCTATGCTTGTGTAGTAGGCCTATGTCGTTTCCGAACCTTCTCTGGCTATAGTATTTCTATGCGCAATCATGTCTCTGATTTGCGTCTTTTCGTGTTTAGCCCCAGCGCCAATGTTTGCCTTGCATTTCAATCCAAGTAAAACCAAATAACCCAAATTGAAAATTTCTAAAATTGGCCTATTTGTTGGTGATGCCAAACTTGTAATGACTTTCTACTGCTTGAGAGCTGCAATGAATAGCCTACGGAGACCTTTGCCAACACCTCCTAGTGGTGGTCTCTGGACGTGCAGGTAATCCCACTGGTTGACTGCATGGCGAAGATTGGCAGCAGCACGTTGCCATTCTCTGTCTGTTTTCAGGATAGTTTGCTGTGCTGTTACTGCTGTACTATCTGATGACCGAGCTAGCTCTTAATTTACAGACGGTGGCGACAATATCTTATTTTGGTAAGCTTACTTCTATGCGTTAACGTTTCGCAGCAAAGTTATCCACTGTAATGGCAATAGACCTACTAGTAAGTTACTAATTAATATATATATATATATATATATATATATATATATATATATATATATATATATATATACCTGTAAGGCGATAGCAATCAATAACTCAAACATCGCACCATTATTTGACTAGGCCTACTGGGTCCCATCAACACACGTCTTCATGAGAATCTTGGCAGTTCAGGTATCTCACATAGTCTAAACAGAAACACGTACAAAATAGGTCTAGCATGTAATATTCAACAGCTGCATTCAAACATTTTCTGTACAATCATGATCAATTTGTAGATCAAAGCTGAAGATCACGTGATACTGCATATCTTCTAGGATGACATTAGCATAGGCCTACATTGCACTTAGCGCAGACGATTCGCCATTCGCCAGTTTCCTTGAAGGCTTTAGCAAACTAAATTTCAATGAGCATGGTCATGCTTCAATAAGTATAGTCATGGTTGGTAGAGTATCATTTTCATTTGTAAACAAATTCCTTAATCTTACTTATTGTTGCCAGATACAGTGAGAGTCCAATGAGGACACAGACAGGTGAGAAGGAGGACAAGTGATCACTTCATTTCAATGGCAGCTGCCTCTCTCAGATACTATTTCCTTCTGCTGTCTCCTGGTCCGAGTGTTTGCTTATCAGTTGATATCTGGAGGTCAAATCCACAGGACGTTATTCGTACGCATATGAGATAATGAGAGGACTATAGTCACCCGAGTTTAAGAAAACGATGTCGCTAATTGCGTGCTTCATACCGATGGATGTCTTTCGGGGGTTGTTTAAGGGACTTCGCGTCTTCTCTGTATTATTCCAAATATGCCTAGGCTAAGAAAATGAAGGCGCGATCACTGAATAACGATCAACTCAATAACCATGGACGCGGCTTTTCATCGATCTTTACGAGAGCTGGGTGTGACGTTGTTTGGAATCCAAACAACGGTCGAATTTTAAAACATGCTGCCATCTGGCGAGTGTACTTGAATCTTTTCGAGTAAACTCTTGCGAATGTAAGGCAACAATTTTATTTTCTTAATGGCTGGTCTTAATCTCTTACGTTTGATCGAATTACTTGCCCGGGACATTTGTACACAATTGAAAAATATTCGAGAGCTTCCGACATTTTAATATCTGTTTGTACCTTCCTAAAATAAAAAGCGGCGTTAAAAGTTTAAAATTTTATGCTATAGCTAATCTATGAAGGCGCTATAATAATTTCGGAGGTGACCCTTCGTTTTGCTGCTAAGACTAATATTGTTGTTAGTTTTTATGGATGTTCAATCGCTAGAATTATGTTCGTGTGTAGGAAATTAACTGAGTTATTATATAATCGTCGCGACTTGAACGACTATGGTGAAGAATTTACTGTCGGATTTTTTATTTTAACCGAAATAATTATGATATAATTTGGCGTCAGGTGATTGTGAACTCTGCGTTATTAGATTAGGGATATTGCATGTAAGTAAGAAACACTTTTGCCAGTGTTCTTTCGTAAAGAATTCTAGCAGAATGTATTTTTAACAGCACAGTGATTTGATGTTGAATCTGAGCTTTGGTAAATGCTTTGGTAAATGTTAAACGACGTGTAGTGGACATTATTACAAATATTTGTAAGGCGCCTACCGTCACTCAGAACTGATAATTTTAGGCAAAATATGTTGCCTGTAAGGCTTCTGAATTGGGGGAAGTGCGTTAGGCGCTATATGTGTTACACGGTGGTGTATTCAGCAATGCTTTGGGTCTGTAACCCACCGATTGTGAATTTGAACTTTCTGAACAAACTGTATGTAGTAATCCTGAATAAGTTTGTTCACACATTCATCTCATGCCACAGTCTGAATTTACGGGTAACGGACATTTGCCCACGGATAAAATCCACCCGGACATTTGCCCCAGGACAAATTCCTCCACCCCGATTTTGGATAGGACATTTGCCCCCCATAGTGTGAAGTATAAACAGATGATGACAAGTTATATATTTAACTGCCATTATGTAAAATATATGAAAACAAGCAACTAATTATCATGTCATATAGGAGACAAAGTGAGTCCAGTTCTGAATCTTTATTAATCTTGCTGAATGCATGAATACTGCAAACAGTTCGTGACACGCCTTAAGCCTTACCCCTCCAATTATTATATCAAACGGGTTAAATTTGGCCACTCACAGCAGCTTCAGGAGTGGTAAGGGTTATAAAGCGGTGATGGTCAGCTAGAGTAAGCAGCTACAGTTGGTTGGCAAATCATCAGTGACAGGCGTTAATCATCTCTCGTTAATAAGAGTGAGAGTGGGTGAATACCTCTATACAGATGATAATCTCAGCATATAAGCTGTGAAGATGTCAATATCGCATAAAAGCACTCATTATTTACAGCAGCCATTATATATCACGTGGTATCAAATTGGCTTCTTCATTCGTCAACAAACTTTGCAGGTATAGGAACCAAAGCGATACATCAACTCGCTAAAAATAAATATTTTACAGGTTTGGTAACACGTAGCCAACATGGATACATCCATGCACACATACATATTGTGCATACAACCATACATCATACATACACACATACAAGCATGCATATATAATTTGGGCGAGCTTATGGTCTACACTGGGGGGCAATTGTCCTAGTCGGGAGGGGCTTTTGTCCGGGGGCAAATGTCCTACACTCGAATTTACAGACAGCACATTCATAATGAGCGTAAAACAGTCTTATTATCAATTTGCGATATAATGATTAGGTTTTGCAACTGTGATATATTTCAGAATCTTACATTCATTTGCAGCCAGCCGTAGAAGTTCATGAGAGAGATTCGCCGAGAGGTCATTTCGTTGCGGGTCTTGTCGTCCAAAGAATGGTTTAGTTGACGAGAAACATAGTCTGATCGAGTATTGTAGGGTCACCACTGGGGTCGCGATGTCGAAAGCCCACTCGTACAGTATTCAACGTCTGATTCAACTCCGGTTCCTCTGTCCGGATGACATCGGCGAAGTCAAGCAGCTCTGTGCCGACTGGTTTCCAATTGAGTAGGCAATTGATATCTAATCTTGTTGGAGATGTTCTCAAATGCTTTCAAATGTAGTTGCTTAGAACAATCGCTTTTTTTGCTTGGATTATCTTCGTTTAAACAAGAGAATAATTACATTGGAATTATTTTTCCAGCATTGATTAGTGATTTAGAACTGACTATTAATGGCTTATGTGTTCTTAGTGTTCCTCACTTGTGGGAATTATTAGCAAGGTTGAGATTGTATTGTATTGTATTTCCATTTAAAGAGAGTAATGTCATATAACTGGGAGAGTTCAACCATTTGCATATACAATTTTCAACTTGAATTAGATCACCAAAGAAACAGTTTGTCTTATTATTGAGAAATATTTGTTATTAATTGATTTGTCTTAAACTGAAGGCTTCTAAACGATCTTAAATGTGATGTGAAAGGCATCAGTCGATGGTTGGTTAGAGTGGAATTACTATCATAGCTCAGAGGAAGATTTCAGATTGAAATCCAATGAATGAGATGCACGCAAGAGGCAGTGCTGTGGTTGGTACGGAAGTTGAGAATGATGATGAGTCCTACATGTGTGGGATATTTCAGTGATCATTTCTAATGTGTGGTTGTATTGTATACTTCTGTGGTGCCATTGTGTATTGACAATATTGTACACCATCCAGTAGCTCCTATGGTGCCATTTGAATGCACTGATCTTCAACCATTGATTGTAATAAATTGAAACCTTAAAATTTCTAATCTCTTAGAGAAACCTTGTCTAATTCCAAGAGGTTTTCCCTAAAAAAGTTTTCCACTGAAAACTGAGAGAAAATAAAATTCACTGATTCAATGATATTACATGAAAACGCAATTACTGAAGCGAGATTAGCATTTTTCGTCTTAGGTATCCAGAGAGTTGGTACACGGACATAACGTCAAGCTCCAGGTTCTACTCTCTTGCAGCAACGATCAACTCTTGCATCATCGGAATCATCGTCTGCGAAGTCAAACCGAGAAGTCGGTGCAATCGCGAGGTTAGGTATTGAATAGGATGTCTTTCACACATGTATCATCTATCTCTCTGTCTATTAAAATCCATCTGTGTCAGTGATGTGTAACTAATTATTTAGAAACTATTAATTAGTGAATATTAATTAGCTTGATAACTTATTCTAGTTCTAATTAATTTGTTCTAATTAACATGTTACCAAGCTAATTACAATGCATTACAATACCAGGCAGCCCAGGCTGTCTTTTTGCAGCGTTTATGTGTCGGTGGTTTTTGCGCCTCGACCTGAGTAGAATGGTGCTTAAACCAGAACATTTAGTAATAACATTTAACATCATGTAGGCTAATACCTCTGAGTAGATATCTTGAAAGGGTGCTTTGTAAATGTTAGATTACATTACATTACTTTACATTGTCATAGGTCGTGCATAGACTGCAGCTAATGCTTATTATTTAGTGTTTATGGGGTGCCTCATTTATACATTGTATCATTATTCACTAACTACTTCTCAGCAATTTCGCTTTAAGGAGGCCACAATCTACTCTTGTCTGTATGTATTTTGTATGACCTCACCTTGTGTTGTCAGTTCTTGCAACTTTAGCGATCACAGCGGAAAAACGTCTCGAATACTTTCTTTTTGAAGTCGCATGTCTTAATTCCTCCAGGTTCACTCCGGTTCTTTCGTGTATCTCATCCATCCATTTCTTCCTTGGTCGCCCCTGTTTTCTCCTTCATTCTCCGCATGCCAACATCATTTCCTTTTCCAATCCGTCTGATCGCATAACATGTCCGAAAAACCCCAGCTTCCTTCTCAACGCTGTTTGTTGTAACGTCTCATCATTCTCAACTCCAATCTTCCTGCGCACTTCTTCGTTTGTCTTCTTCTCCGTTCATGATATTCTCTGCATCTTCCTCCATATCCACATTTTGCATGTGTCGATCTTTTTCTCCATATTCTTTGTCATTGTCCACGTCTCACAGCCATATAGTACTGTAGGGAAGATCATTGCCCTCCCTAGCCTTTTTTGTTTCAATGTCTTTCCATATCTTTTCCAGTCCATTCATTGCAGCTTTTCCTATCACCACCCTTCTTTTTATTTCCAAATCACACTTTCCCTATTTCCCCAAGAATGTGAAGCTTGTTACCACCTGTCATCTGCATATCTTAGATTGTTCGGCATTCTTCCGGCTATCTTTACTCCCTATCTGTCTCTTCCATTTCTGCCCTCCTCATTATCCTTTCGGCATACAGGTTAAACAAAAATGGGGACAGAATGCTCCCCTGCCTCACCCCTTTCTTAATTTTAATTTTGTCTGTGTCTCCGTGACCTAACATACGTATTTTAATGAACAAAGATCAAACGAATTAAATTAATTGTTCATTTGGGCTTTTTATTCCTTGTTTTTTTTTATTCCGAATTTTCGCAATCGCTTTGATTAATTAATTAAAATAATTGTATCTATTATTGTGAGTTGTTTTTGTTGAATAGGATGTCGATATCCTTGCCTCTCACTATCCACCAAATACATTGATGGCATATATCCTCAGTCTGGGTGTCGTCAAGGATTATCGAAGGCACGGAATTGGTCGGTCTATTTCCATCTGTGTAGACGCATTTAATTCATAACTTATATGGACATAACATCGATTCTTGACAGATCAAACCAAGGCAGCAATCTAGTCATCATTCAAGAGGTCCTTGTTGAATCAGTTTGTCACTCTGTCTCCCTCTCTGTCTGTCTCTCTCTCTCTCTGTCTGTCTCTCTCTCTCTCTGTCTCCCTCTCTCTGTCTGTCTCTCTCTCTCTGTCTGTCTCTCTCTCTCTGTCTGTCTCCCTCTCTCTGTCTGTCTCCCTCTCTCTGTCTCTCTCTCTCTGTCTTGTTTATTTGTAAGTTTGTTTCTATCTGTGGTTGATTAAAATTCAGTATTTACTGGACATCTAGGATATAGTATGTTTAAATGTTCTGTTACAATTTGGATAATTAATTAATTTTTTTTTTAACTCAGCCATTTATTAATTTATTTCTTTTACTAATCGGTTATAATTATAAGCTTGTTTCTCCCTTGTGTAGATTTTTGTAATTGATCATTTGCTGGGGTGCGTCTGTTCTATCAGCGTCTCTACTCCTTGACAATCTCTTGTCGTACTTGACATCGGGTGAACAGAAGGACTGTAAGGCCGTCTATCTCCACGTCCTCACGACAAACATCAACGCCATCCGATTCTACGAGAGGCGCAACTTCCACGTGCACAGCTGTCTCCCGTTCTATTATTCCATCAAGGGATGTCCCTGTGATGGATACTCATACGTGCTCTACATCAATGGAGGACAACCACCATCCACTTTCATATATCCTTTTCTGTCAAATATTCTAATATTTGTTACTGTAGGTGGTAGATTGTGGCTGGTAGGGGTGGGGGCTTGTAGGTGGTAGATTGTGGCTGGTAGGGGTGGGGGCTTGTAGGTGGTAGATTGTGGCTGGTAGGGGTGGGGGCTTGTAGGTGGTAGATTGTGGCTGGTAGGGGTGGGGGCTTGTAGGTGGTAGATTGTGGCTGGTAGGGGTGGGGGCTTGTAGGTGGTAGATTGTGGCTGGTAGGGGTGGGGGCTTGTAGGTGGTAGATTGTGGCTGGTAGGGGTGGGGGCTTGTAGGTGTTTGATGGTGGCGTAATCATGTTACATTGGATGCCGACTAGTGAGAACAGCGCGCTTGCGGTTCTTTTCCAGGAGAACAGAGCATTGGATGTGAAGAACAGTTGGAAGTGAGATCAATGCCTGCTGCTCCATAAGGTTGACCAGTCCTTCATTCGCTAGATGTCAGCATTGGTTTAACTAGATGTATAACGTATTGGAGCCTTCCATAGCTGCTAGACAGTTAAATTTGGCTTCTGTAATAACTTGTGATCATCCATTCATGTTACACTTATCGTATCGTATCTGGTTATTTATATAGCGCTTCTTACAGTACTAGCTATTCAGAAGTGCTCTCAGCGTGACAGCCCCGAGGAAATAAGAAAGTCTTCAGGCAATGTAGGGATGAGCGTGGGAACTCGTTTAAAAGCTTGCTACGGTTAATGGGGGTCAGGTCATTCCACATAGATGGGCCCACAGTGGCAAAGGCACGGTGTTGAGTTACAGCAGTCCTTACCTGTGGAACAAGAAGATCAAGTCGATCCGCGTACTGCAGTTTTGAATGTGATTAAAAGCGAAGATACAACTACTATCTTCTCGATGAACTTTTTGCTAATCTTTGGCATGACCTGGTAAGCGCTGCTTAAGGGTTGAAATCAAGAATGAAATTAGTTACAATTATGATTCTGTGGTTGGCCTTAATGCATGTCTTAGCACTGACTGCCTGAAGCAGTTTTGTTCAATGTTGTCGCGTCTGCAGCCGTGTGCCTTACCTCATCACATTCTTCGGTTCGCTCAAGGCCTCTGGCGCTACCTGTTGACCGGCTCATCAACCATCATCTCTTCTAGTCACGAGGTCCACTACAGCTGATTGGAAGACACAGCCACTCGTCGTTGCTTCATCAGAGGATTCGTGCGTAGCGGACAGGAGAGGACATCAGTCAGGGTTATGGAATGATGTTGCTCAGGAGAAAAATAGAAGATTACAGACAGGAGAAAAATAGAAGATTACAGAATGATGAGGAGAAATCTGCAGGACTAAAGAATGACAAGGAAGAACTGCAGGAGGACTAGAGAAGGGTCAGGAAGAACTACAGGACCAAAGAATGGTCAGGAAAAACTGCAGGACCAAAGAATGGTGAGGAAAACTGCAGGACTAAAATTGGTCAGGAAAAACTGTAGGACTAAAGAATGGTCAGGAAAAACAGTAGGACTAAAGAATGGTCAGGAAAACTGCAGGACCAAAGAATGGTCAGGAAAAACTGTAGGACTAAAGAATGGTCAGGAAAAACTGTAGGACCAAAGAATGATCAGAAAAACGGTAGGACTGAAGAATTGTCAGGAAAACTGCAAGATAAAATGGTCATAAAAAGCTGCAATGGTCAGGGATAACTGAACGAAAAGAGTATGGTCAGGAAATACTGCATGCCAGGAAGCAATTGGAAAACTGAATATTGGTCAGTATATGTAGTTGCATTAAAATATAGTGAACTAGTGTGGAGTTAATGGTCAGATTACAATTGCTATGAAAATCGAAAACATGGAGATATGAAAAATCATGAAAACACTTTGGAATCAAGAATGATTACAAGAACTGGAACGTAAATAGTGGGAATTTTTAAAATGCAATAAAATACTGTGAACTAAACTGCTGAAGAATAAACGTGGAAATTAGAAGAAATGGGGAAATGCATACATACGTACGTACATATGTGTAGGCTGAAGCTATTTCACTGCAGAAGGTCAAAATGTAACGATTTGAAAATCTCTTCTCATGCAGAGGAAAGAGTCAGGAGATGGAATGTTTGGGTTCTTCATGGCTGTTGAAAGATGTGTGCAGCAAATGTGAGCCACAAGTCTGCTTTCGTAATTAGAGTCACCGGAGAGCACAGGGATATGGAGAAATGATTTACAGAGAGATTAGATACTGGTGAAGAAGGTCTTGCGACTGTGAAGAGATTCGAGTAATTAGGTAGAATGGACAATTTAGGACTTTTGATTGGTCTACACAGACGTTGTAGAAGATCATGTTTTGCAATAGTCCAGGTAATTCACATGTTTATGCTCCAGAAAATGCACCTGTCTTTTATGTTGGTAAATTCACATGTTTAGTGCATATGTTGCTAATGTTCCAGGAAATTTGCCTGTCTAATATGTATAATGCCTCAACATTTTTATGTTTTGCATTTGTTACGTGACAATTTTTTGTGTCCTGTGTTTGTAAATGTCGATGAAAAATGTTGACTGTATAGTGTGTAGTCAGAAGAATGAGTCACTGAAAAATTGCTTGACTCATTTCTAAAGAAATCTATTTATATGTGCAACTGGAGAATGATGTATTATAATGTGAAATGGCAAGAGATCATTTATTCAGAATCATTTGCTTTTTATATGATCCTGAAATTGTTTCTTTTTGTGATCCCAAAAGTTGTGCTTGTGTTATTCTGAATATCATGTGTTTTTTATGATACAGAAAATAATTTTTGTTGCAAATCGTGTTTACATGATCCTGAAAATGTGACGTGATCTTTCCATTCATGTAATATTTTCTATAACATGTTTTTTATGTGGTGGCTGAAAGATCTGTTCTTTATGTGAACCTTAAAATAATGTGTTTATGTGATCCTCAATAAAAAGTGTTTTTGTGTGATCCTGAGAGGTATAAGTTCATGTATTTATTATGTTATCCTGAAAATCATGTGTTTTTTCATTCTCCTGAAGATCATGTGTTTGTTATGTTATCCTGAAAATCATGCGTTTGGCAGCGGAGTACTTGTTGATAGAATAAACATGGCACAGCCAGCAATCTCTAGGGTGCTCCAGTTCCAGGTAAAAAAATACCCTGACACATTATTCCCAAAGAGTGGCTATAGATGATAATAATTTGCTTAGTTTTTATAGAACATGTTTTCTATTGTTTGCTAAGTTGTGGTTTGTCAACTTATTATTTCAATAAAGAGGGTGTATACACTTGAAATTGAATTCCTATAAGATTGTGTGGTGGCTAATTAGTCTATAATTCAATGATTGTAACTTCGAGCCTGCTGAGTTGACTGCTGGCTGGAGGACGGAAAAGCAGGTCATGGATCCTTCCTTGACCTGCTTAAGCTATGTCTTAATTGAAGCAGCGTTCATTTTATGTGTTTGGCTCAATGATTGTGACTCTGAAAGCCATTGGATGGGACTCTTGCTTTGAGGATATGGTTAGGCCCGGTGGACGATTGGTCAGAGTCTGTAACGTGTATGGGATGGGCTAGGCCTACCTGTTGTTGGCCTAGTCCATCCATTTGCTTTTGGCGATAGTTCCGAATCGGCTTTAATATTGGAAGACTGCGGGGTAGGCCAATTAAGGTTTGGAGCCAGGTCTTATTATACCGTTTAGTTTTCAGTTTGTTGTTATCGATTTTCGAATGAGGCGTATTAAGTCATTTGAAGACTTGATGATTTCTGTTAGTCTCTGTTGTGGGCTTATGTTGCATCTGCTTCTAAATGTTCATCAGTATTTCACATGCAGCTGGCTATCCATAGACCTGTCACATAAAACAATTGTTTTCTAATAATTAAACCTGGGTCTATTGGCGGTTCTCTCAAGCTCTTAAATAGGGCATAGGCCTACAAGTAGCCTTTTAATTTAATTTTGGCAGTATACAATTAGGCAAAGAACGGTAAAACTTGATGTTGACAATATTGCGATTAAGCACAATTCTGCCACTGCCTACTACCGATTAGTACCAACCTAACGTCGTTAAAGACTCGACACTATGGCGAATGTTATTTTATATGTTTCTTTCTTAACTTCTTCTGATTCTTTGTCTCTCTCTCTGTGAAACATTTACCAACGATGATGCAGTTGCTTCTAAGGTGTTTCCAGTTCTTTCTCTGACCATGTTGAAGGTCGCCCACCGTCTACCACTGAGATCATTTATTCAGAATCATACTGATCCAACGTTGATTGTCTTTAATGGATAGGACCTACATTTTGTTGTCTTTTGTAATTAATCTGCCCAGTTTAACTAACTCCAGACTTGTTTTTGAACTAGACTATGCATATTTCCAAGTACTTGAATGAAAAATAGGTGGCTAGCAAAATCAGTGATAAAGAGCTGTGGGTATGAATACAATGTCTGAGGAAATGTTGCTTCAATTAGAGACAGTCTGAAATGGTAATAGAGGAAAGGAGTGAGAAACAAGAGTGGAAGGAGAGTGCAATGAGCAGGAGTGCAGTGTGTTGTGACAAATGTCTGACAGCAAAACTCATATGTTAATGAAATGGTTCCATTTACTGTGTTTGGAATTATACAATTTCATCTGTCAGCCTACTCAAATCAACAACATGTACTACATGTAGAGACCACTTGAAATATGAAATGTATTTGCTGAGATATCAGCCATTGCAATTCAAGCTATGATGTACAGAAGCAACTAAGCAGTGCATCAAAGCTCATATTATACAAACTGTGCATTTTGCTCATAGATAAATTATGAAGTGCTGAAACGAATTCAAAATTAGTGCAACCCTTGTTTACAAGACTGCGTTTAAACTACATTTCAGATCAATGCGTTACGCTGTGTATCAACGCAGCGTGTCTTTAAAGAGGAAACGATGTATGATTGTCAGATATAAGAAACATTTGTATGGTGATATGAATCACTCATCACGTAAATACACCAGCAACAGCATCTACAAACCTCATATTATTATACGCCTTAAGAAGACTCAGAGAACACATGGAATTGTTGACTGCACTGCAGGAGTTCACATGCCTCTGGTAATATTGCTTCAAAAGCATAATGGTCATCTGTTATGCATGCAGTGTCAAATGCGTCAGTTTTGCTCATAAAGAATTATCATCAACGCAAGCCATTCAGGAAAGCTGAACAGTGGGAAGAGTGGAATTCTAAAGCATTCAGATGATCTGAGGTGTTAAGAAGATTACCAGTGACTCAGATGATAGAAGTGCATTCTAATATTCTGAAATATTCAAAGCATTTTAAGGAATAGGAAAATTCTTAAAGATTAAGGAGTTTAAAGATTCATAAGATTCTAAATTAGTCAGAAACTGTCAATGGATTCAGTAGGATTCTATTCGAGTTACGGGTTGCTCTTCGAGGAGTATTCAAATGGATTTGTTTGATTAAGAGCAATACAGCAATTTGGTGAATATTGTTAGGCAATCATGAGCCAGAAGAGAAAGATGATCGCAATCGCCAGAAAAACGCGGCTCAAGAAAGCTTCATCTGCGTGTTGAGGAGACCCAGCTGGAGCTAAAACAACAACAAATATACTAAATTTATTATTGATACAAGTTGTAAATAAAATTCTTTGAGAGAAAAAAATTTTCAGTTGAGTGGAGACTTTATGACCATATGTTAATACATTAGATCTTTTATTTATTTAGCACTTTTTACTCATTATATTTGTCTGCAAGTCTTGTTCACAACAAAGCTTAGTATTTCTATAATTTTATTTAATATATAACACCTATAATATATTTATTATACTTATTATTTTTATCATTTCACTTATTAATTGTTATGAATTCACTATACTTTCAATTTATTGCAATCAATTTAATCATGAGATTTTTTCTTTACATGCTCTATTGATTGTATTGTTTGGTTATTATGCATAATTTATTCATTATATCTGATTATGTGTGATATTTACTGCAACAAGTAGTTCCAATACAATAACTAGATTATGGTGCTATATAAATTGACAAATGTGAAGGTAAAGTAGAAATTATTACGGGGTGGCGGTCGGCCGTCGTTTAGATTGAAAGAAGAGGCGAAAAACCCGAACGGAAACGCTCCGATACCAAACGACATCTGGAAACCGTTATCACCCAGGCCAAATCCATTCAGATTCTACAAATAAAACCAACGAATTTCAACTGGAAAATATTCCACATTTTCTTACTGAAATTCTAATACAATTCATACTCCGAACTCTAAAATGATTCTAAAATATGAATTTTTATTTAAGCAATTTATAAAATCAACTAACTTATAAAACTGTTGAAATGTTCAAAAATAATAATAAAATACAAATAACACTACTAAACATTAAAAGAAATTATAAATTTTATGTGACATCTAAAGTATAAAACAATATATAGGTTTTAAAATATGTCACCACACAGACAAAGAAGGCACCATAAGGACATCCACAAATAAGGTTAGAAAAACAATTGAATCCTGAGGAGCGTACATTACTATTTTCTGGTTCTGTTCGTTGGCCCTGCGGTCTTGGAGGAACTTTCTCCCTGGATAAAATAATACATTCAGAGTATTATTAAATAAACAAATGATTATATATTAATGCACAGGGTCTTATTAAAAAATTAGTTATGACACATGTATATGCTTGAAATCTTGTATATTTAGTTCTCTCAAAGAATCTCTAATGAAAGTGGTTGATAACTTGGGATATAATATGGAGAGCAAATGGAAATTGTATCTGTTTATCAGACAAAAACGATATTGATAATAATTACAAAAATAATAATAATATAACAATAAGCTGGCACACCGAGTCGCTCTCGTTTGTTGAAGAACTAAGAGGGTAGCTCTCGGCAGCAACAGGTGACCAGCGTGAGACCAGCAATCTACTCCTGTGCTTATCAGTCGCCATTCAAATTAGAAACTCCCTGCGCTACATCGGGCCTACACAAGAATTCTATCACGGTACATAATCATAGTAGCAATTTACAATGTGGTATTAATAAATGATGATAAAGAAATGATGGCCTTCTGACCGTGGGTCTTGCTGGTTGGCGTTCCCTCGGCCGTACAAAGGAATAACCTTTTCTTTGCAGATTCCTGCTTTGCACACTGGACAAGTCTTTCGATTTGGCCGTGTTTCCAGCCACTGGTGAAGACAAGGCCAACTAGAAACGATAGACATTACAAAAACATGCCTCATCATCACAATCCTCCAAATTTAATCATCACAGTCTACTGCCACTCCCAAAATCACTAGCTTATTCACCATTTAGAACAGAGTTCTCGATTATTTAAAATAAAGTGATTTAGGTTCTATAAAAGCACCCTGCATAATTAATAGTAAAAACAGATCTGGTTTAAACAATCAATTCTCCCAATGTGCTCTATAAAATGAAACCATGGTAGCTCAATCAATCAATCAATCAAGCAATATTGCTATCTGATTGAATAACATTTGAATGGATTCAAAAACAACAGATTCCAATTCATTCTAAGGTAGATTAGATAATAGGGGCCGTCCACATATTACGCATGCAGCGAGGGGAGGGGATTTCGAATTTCGGCGATTTTGCGTACAGTGGGGGAGGGGTCCCGAAAATATGTACGTACGCAAATATAACTCTTCTGCGGTATGACGTACACAAGACGGAATATTAAAATCAGAACTGTAAACCCAATCACAGACTATATTCTTGCTTAATCAATTTATGTAGCATTAAAACTGTTTCAAATGCAAGTGTTGTTCGTGTTTTATTCATAAAAGTTAACAAATTTAAGCTGTTAAATTTGATGCCTAACAAAAATAAATAGCCTGTGGTAAAATCAATGTCTTATAGATGTCTTCATCTATTTGACCTTTGCAATGGGCAGGGTAGAGCTCAAATGTACGTACGCATTGGGGTATGGGGTCCACGAAATGTACGCAGTGCAACAGGGGAGGGGGTCTGAAAATCCGATTTTTTTTGCTACGTAATATATAGGCTTGGGCAAATTAATTGATTAATCGAGTTTTACTAATCGATTAATCGAGGGTCAAAATAAAACTCGATTAGTTGCCTACTAATTGATTAATAGCTTAATCGATTAGTCGCCTACTAATTGATTAATCGCGATTGCTTGATTAGTACGATTAGCTTGATTGTTCGATTAGTCGACCTACGCTTAGCTCGATTCTTCTGTGAGGCAGAGCTGTAACACTTGTGCGTCGGAGCTGCCGTATCACCCGCGTCCACACATATAGCGGATATATATGGAATGACCTCTGAATATATACAGGCCAGTTGCAATATAGGCAATATTGAATCGTCTCCATGCAGGCCAACAGTGACAGTGCTAGGCTGCTAGCAGGATATTATGTGGGACATCACGTGGGTGGCAATAAAGCCACCTGTGTCGCACAGCCACATACAGCCTTACAGGTCGCCCTTCTAACTAAGTCTGAGGCCCTCGTGCCTTGCGAAGTTGCGGGGGCAATGCGGGCAGGTCCCATCCGAAAGAGGGTTAGGGTCAGGATGGGTATCCGGTTATAAAAGCGTGGAGCTTCTGTGGCCGAAAGTCTGGCCTAAAAACGCACCGAAAAATAACTTTTGCGTCCAAAAGATATTTGTGCATATATATATATATATATATATATATATATATCTAAAACCGACACTAACCCTAACACTAACCCTAAACGACCCTCACGGTGCCTAATCTGACCGTAACCGACCCTCATGACGCATATTACAAATTTTAGGTGTTTTAGCAGTGAGCATGCGCCAATGGTTGCGCACGCAAATAGGTAAATTTTTTATGGGTTCGGCCGTAGAAGTAGAGTTTTCATTTATTTTTGGGCCGAAGGTTCGGCCGCAGAAGATTTATCCGTTATAAAAGCATTTTCTCCAAACAGCTCAATGGAACAATGATAGCCATGATTATAATGAAACCGCAAATGATCACATCTCACACTGCATGTTTAATTGTGTATAGGCGCCTACACTTTATTTGCAAAGAAACTGCATTGAAACATATTAAAAGGCATCGATGTCTCAAACACCAGGTGCGTGCCAGCATGTCATTGTCAGGTACACACGTACAGTAAGCTTACGCAGGAGTTAAATAAAACTGTTGGGAATCATGTTATACATCTAATTTTCAAATAGTATTGAAACATGGACAAATAATTATTATGTCATACGCGTTATAAATAATATTTCCATGATTAGTTTATGCAGGCTACCGTAATTCAGCATTTATTGAGGAACATAGTCAATATCACGAGTTGTGATATTACTAATCACAAGCGATTAATCGATTAGTCGCCTACTAATCGATTAATCGAACAAATTGATTAATTGACACCTATTAATCGCGATTAGTAAAAGTCATTAATTGCCCAAGCCTAGTAATATATGGATGGGCCCATATCCAAAATTCGAAGGCACCACACAGCATTGGAGTTGATCAGATATTGTCAAGTGTGCGTAATGGAAACCACCAACCACATAAATGTTTATCAAACGATGTTGCTTTATAAACATTTCACAAATATATTAAATCAGAATTCTTAATGATTGGAACACATTATAACTGAAAGAATGAATACAGTCTAACCAGAATAGGTGGCCACACATACTGACAACCGCATCTCGCGCAGTGTCAAGGCAAATGTTGCATTCGTACGCGCTGTTGTCTTGAGTAGCACGGCTCGAGTTCTGGCTCGATCCAGAGCCTCCAGATGCCCCTTGAGTCTCCTCCCCATTTACAGGCTGTGCTGGACTGGCATCCGATTTCGGGGTGTTTGTCGCCATAACGATACCAGCTGCAGAAACAACAATCTTAAAAATCTAATGACTTCTATAGCGCCATTATGATAAGGTCTTGTGGCTGGTTTTGGTGCACTTAATCTATTGGTACACTGGCTACGCACGGGAACCGTATGGAGTGGTGGGAATCGACGTTTCTTTCTACTCCTCTTCTTGTCAGTGTGTCATCCATTACTCTGCGCCCCCAGTTTCACTTAAACCAAATCAATTTTATTACAGATAAATCTCTTTCAATGTTCTATTGTGCAGCGACAATTTCAAATCTTCTAAACAAACAACAATAATTAAGAGCAGGCAACAAATAAATCCTGTAACATGTCGGGGTGAATGCATATGATAGTCATACGACTATCGGCAACAGTACCTTGAATGTTCTCTTTCGCCTTAGTTACGAAATCCTGGAAATTTCGCTATGAATTAAATAGCCCACATAATTTGAAATATATTTAATGACTTAGCTTTTAAATTCTTTTTATGTTTAAATCCTTTTGTATCTTAAATCGCGTATTATTATTTATGATGCTACGATAGATGACGAATCAAGGATGAGACACCTGATAGTTACGTCTTTTACGTTCAGGAATAATACGAGACAATTTTATAGCTGTATTGTAGAAACACTTAAGGATCATTTAATTCATTTTTTGTGATTTCTTAATTTTAAATGGTAACTGATAATTATAGTTAGATAAAAGGGAGCGCGTTCTTACCTATCGTCACAAATCTCTGTATATAGGGTCTTGGAATATTTACATCTGGTACCACAGACGAATATACACAATAGTAATGATCTGATACATTCCCAATACGTGGGAAACGACCTGAACACTTCGTTCGAAGTCATTTCTTGTAGCGCTGCTCTATAGTCATTATTGTAACTGTAAACTAGAATTTTCTACAGCGCCCACGAAACCGAAGTTGCGGTAACCAACTTAATTTTCACAAACCGGTTGGATGGTGAATTACCGCGTCTTCGTGTTTGGGCGCTATAGAAATGACGAGTTTAAGAAATTATCTGAACAATTTCGTCATTTGAAACAACAAATTTTTGAAGTTGATTGAACAATGAATACATCAAAGGACTGAATACACTACAATACAGTTTTTGGGATGCTGCTCAATAGTAGTGCTCTATCATAATGTTTTTGCACAAGACCGTTTTGCGGCATTCCTAGTTATAATGCAATGTAAAGATGCGTCATTAATTTTCATTGAAATGGAGTAACAGATGTGCATTGACGAACTGAAGTTGGGAGACTGTTCCATTTGGTTGGTTCTGAGACAGAGAACTTGAGAGAAGGCACGATTTTCAGACTTTCGGTTTGTGTAAGTACGGTAAAACCATTGCCTTCTATATACTGACACACCGTAATGCTTACTATATTTGGGCGTGTGACGTCACACGCCTGGTCCGTCGTCGTTTTACTGCAGGCGTGTAAACATTTGAATCGATTATCGTTTCTTTTTGAATTTTCTCACGTGTAAACTAGAATATCGTTGTAAATTTTATGTTAAGTTGTGAGGTTTGTAATCAAGTTATACATCCTTATTATTTGTTAGAACATATAAATGACAATAATAGAAGTTTGGTTCTATCGTCGTCTTTGGGCTAAACACTGATGGATCTATACTTAGTGTGCCTCGAAAAATTCCCAAACTAGCAAGGGATGCGTTTCCATCTATTTTTCTCAACTGTCCATCATATTATTTGTCATCAGAACCTTCCAAGAAGAGAAAGAAACCAGAGGACAGACTTTATGAAATGCAGGCCAGAGATAATCAGGCAGTACAACAATGGCTAAATCTGGACAAGATTACATCATTTCAGGAGTTTTGGCTGAACTTTATGAAATATATCCCACAAACCTTACTATGGAACTTCAAGGTGACAGACAATTGCTCAATTGTTATGCTATATAGTAGATATGTCTGATGTGCCTCGCGGATTAGAATTAGCATTCGAGTAACTGATGCTATGTCTGTTATCATTTGCTGTGAGGGCTATAGGGTTAATGACAATAACTTGTAGTGGGTGATACGTAATAAAGGAAAACTTGATTCTTATTGGAAATTCACTAGTCTTTTGAGTCATTACCAGGGTTGGGAAATTGGTATGGTTACTTGCAAAGGTAAAGTAGAAATGGCTTTAGTTCGGTTGTGTGATATATTTGAGCAACAATGTTTACTTGTCAGTAGCAGATTTCCTGAAGATGATGGTGCTGGTGATGCTGAAGATGGCAGCAACGTTATTAGTTAGTAACTTTAAGAACATTCGTGTTCTCAAACATGTTGTCCAGCAGTTGGAGTTATTGCAGCAATGCAAGACTAAATACTGTGGTGATTATTTACACTGGGCATTTCAGGTGTTTTCGCTGTCACCTTCTGCATATGGTTTCATACGTGACAGTTCTCTGATGTTGCCTCACCCAGTTTATTTATGTAAACTTTCATCGTGCTTTGCTGTTGAACCTGGTACTGAATGTAGTGCTCACATAACTTATCTGACAAAGAAGTGTCAACTGCTTGAGCCACATGAATGATATGTGACTATGCTGCTTGATGAGATTTATGTTCAGCCTAAAGTTTCATACAAGGGTGGAAATGTTAAAGGCTTTGCTGCAAATTGTGACATGACCCTGGCAACCACTGTCCAAGATGATTTGTTCTATATTGGCTCAAAGAAAAGAACTTAACAGCACCCTATCTGAAAGCTGTAACTACGAATGTCTTAACAATGATTGAAAATGCAGGTTTCAGGGTTGTTTGCTTGATATCTGATAATAACCGAGTTAATAGTAATATGTTTAGGTTGCTATGTGGTGGTTTGTTGCAACCTTCGATAGATCACCCATGTGACAACAGTAGGAAACTTTTCCTGTTTGACACCGTGCATTTATTCAAATGTATAAGAAATAATTTGATCAACCCAAAAAAGACAGTTATCAGACATTAATTTTTCCTGACATGCTAGATTCAAATATGCGTGAAAAGGAAAAGTTCAATGTTTTGAAGCAGTTGCATGAGAATAAAAAGGACAATCTTGCTAAACTTGCACCGTCCTTAGCATATAAGGCATTGCACCCATCAAACATTGAATGGCAAAGTGTACCACTGATGTTGTGTATTTTCAATTAGAAAGTGGTTGCTGCACTTAAATTGCTTTCACAACAGCAACTTCCTAATGTCAACAAAACTGCTGTTGATGAAACACTTGTATTTGTAGATCTAATAGTGTCATTGTGGAAAATGTTAAATGTTAAACATCCTTTCAAAGGTAGAAATCTTCGTACTGAGAAATGTGACCCTATAAGAAAAGTCGATGACCATCAGTTACTGTATTTTAATAGAGTTATTCAGCAGCTTCAAACATGGGAGGCAATGAACACTGGCAGTGGGAATGGGATGCTTACAAGAGAAACTGCATCTGCTCTGCAGCATACTTTGAAGTCAATGGTTCTTTTAGTCAGATATCTCCTTGAAAGTCTTGACTTTAAATATGCCCTTACAGACAAATTTCAAACTGACTACTTAGAATACAGATTTTCCCAGTACAGGTGACTAGCTGGAACTAATTTTCATATTGCTGTGCGTGAAATCATAGAATGTGAGAAAAAATTGAAGCTTATCAGTATACTGTACATAAATTCTGCATCGCTGGGCAAAATTTCAATAAAAAAATTTGCAAATGCTGTTTTATGGAGGAAAAGTCAGATGATGTAAGAGTGTGTGACATAAGTGCTTTTGAAGGAGTGCTGAATGAGTGCAGTTTAATAAGTGTCACAGATCCCAAAATGCATGTTGTTGTTTATCTTGCTGGATACATTAGTAAAAAAAATAAAGAAGTCTGTTGCATGTAGAACTTGTGTTGCTGACTTTGTGACAACAGATGTGATGGCGTGTGACACTGCAAGTACAGTTTTTTCTTACTTGGAAGCACTAGACAGAGGAGGTCTGACCTGGCCAACGCAAGAAATGGTTGATGTTGTAGTGAAAGTTTTCCATATATTCCAGTGTTTGGTATCAACAGATTATGAGCACAAATTCGTTAGTGCAACAAATCTGAAAAAGATACTTACTTCTGTATCTATGAAAAGTTTCTCACGGCATTCACTTATGCCTGGTGCTTATGATTGTGGTCATCATTTTTCAGACTTTATTCGTGTCATTGCTAGTAAAATGGCCAATATCATGCTTAACAATTATTGCAAAAAATTGAATGATGCAAATACTATCTGTAAAGGAGCAAAGAGTAGAAGTAAGTGAAAATGGTCAACGCTAAAGACTTAATTTTTGTAAAAGTTCTACAGCTGTGAAATGTTACTGTGGTCCTTAGACTTATGATTATAGAAGATTGTTTGTGTCATGCTCAAAGATGCCAGCACATCATTCTTTCTCATGCAGTATACCCTCCCTATGTAACAGTGTACTATTTACCATAATAATGAGCTGTTTAATCGAAGACTGCTCATAAACATTTTCAAGGTATCTTAAGGTACAATTTCTGGATTTATTTGAAGGTTCTTAAGAGATGTTTTACATGGTACCAGATAACTACAAATAAAAACTACACCTTAATAGAGTTAAAACTTTGTCAACTTACTCTGTATTGTTTTGCATTAAATTATTTTGGCTATGGCTTGCAGAAGCGTTGTTTGCAATCGAAGTGTTTAAGTCGCTGTAACTAGATTTGCATCATTGAAATTTGTTATTAATGAAGTAGCAAATTGCACGTAATAAATGGTTTTGTTCAGCTCTTCTGTAATAATTATTAATTATTGCCCCATATCCGCCCTTTCCAACACTGCCTCTGACTTGACGCAGTGCTCGTGAATAAGCTGATGCCCAGTGCGAATGGTGCACTAAAAAGTTGGAGCTTATGATCACAATTACACATCTAATATCTGTGTCCATTAACACATGTACTATTCAGGCAAAACTTAAGACCAAGCCTGTGATGTCACACAATCAGCATTACGGCCTGTCAGTATATAGGAGGCAATGGTAAAACCCCTCGTCAATGTTCGAAGTCTTTTAGAGCTGGAGCTAGAACATGGCTTAACCAGTGCAATTCATTTAATTCACAAAGAACATACATAAAGCCGACGAAGCCGCAACTAGATTTACATGCACCTATGAATAAGCTGGTTCCTGCGACTTCGCTTTTGTGGGCGCTGTAGAAATGTTGAGATTACGATTAGGCAGTAATTTTGGAATTGGCATAGTGTACTCCATGGTTTATTGGGTCGGTGCATATTTCTATATAATAGGCATTGCAAAAATTCTTTTGTCACAATGTATATTCGTGAGATCTTGGCCAGTGAGAGTACATTCTTGCTCTCTTGTTTGGCGGTTGGCTGTGCAGCACAATGTTTGTGGTGAAGTGTTTAAGGCCATCGCCAGATGCTCGGCACGTTAGAAAGACATGAGACCTCTTGAAAGTAGGTGACAATCTAATTGTAGACCGGATTAATGAGGTCAACTTAACACATATTTAGTATTAATGAACGATGACATGATGTACTTTTTGGGTTATTTAAATTCAATAAGTTTATTTTATTGCAGGTGAAGTATGTGGCCTGGTTGGGTTCTTCTTCGGACGATATGCGGCTGAACAGTCGGACGAGAATTGTTGGAAAGAAATTGGTTTTGGTTCCATACAGAAAATGTCATGTTCTGAAGTAAACAACTTTCGTTCTTTTGGTGCAATAAGTAGACTTACATTCTTATTTCTACATACACCCCTTGATTAGCAGAGGTGCTTTGATGCATGCACTGTGGCTAAGTAACTAACTAGACTAATGTCAACCTCAAACAGAGTTAAAGTTGAAATGGGTTTGTCTCTTGCTATGTTGAAGATATCACGAGTGGATGGAGAACGATGAGCTTCGGCAGCAGACTGCTTCCGACCGACTCAGTTTAGATGAAGAATACGAGATGCAACTGACTTGGTTGAACGATGATGACAGTGAGTATTGCCTCTTCTTATAAATACTTTATGTGAGCGTCTCAAACTCTCTCAGAGTAGGTTGTCACTGACCTGTTCTATGGTAGATAGTTTATGTTTAACATAGATGTTGTTACTGTGTGACATAAGCATAGTTAATATTTAACATAAAGGTAGTTTCCATTTAACATAAAATTATTTTCAGTTTAACCTATAGTTTCTGATGAGCTGCATTTTGATCAGGATGATCTTTCCAGTCGCCTTTGAGATTTCAAACTTACCAGTATTTCTGTTTAATATCACTGCCATAGTGATGGTGATTAGTGTCGCCCTCCTCTTTTATCCAGGATTTGGACTGGCACAACTCTCTCTATCTCTCTCTATCTCTCTGTCTATGTTTCTTTCTCTATTGCATTGTATGTCTACTTTTTTGTGTCTATCTGTTGGTTTGCCTGTTCACGTCTCTCTTTCTCTGTTCTTTTGTTGCTTCTGCAGTCCATTTACTCTCTTAATAGCTACATTTAATTGCAAAGTAATAATAATAATAATTATAATAATTAACAATATATTCATAATGTCTTTTGTTTTCTCTCTTACTTTGTTGGTGTTATTTGTTGGCATTGTGCTAATGTTTTCTTTATGTTACATGTTGTCTTTATGTTAAAAGAGTGCACGTTCATCGTTCTCGATCGCAAGACGTATGACGACACTGGCCAAGACGAAGTTCGTACGTAACGTTGATCACAAAGATTTTATTATTAATGGATTTTTTTGCATGCTGAAGAAAAGTTCATGGAGCCATTAATATGTAATATTCCATTGTATCATGCGTTCTCCTGGAATGGTCGGTCTACCATCCGACATACAAATTATTTTGTCACTGGCAGTACGAGAAGCATTTTCAAGTCATTAGGGGTTAATGGATTCAGGATTATCATAGAGCAGCAAGTGACTTAGATTATTAATTAATGGTAAGTTTAGCTCTATCATGTACACTGACAGTATCTTATGTGCTAAGACAATGAAGTTGCTGATACCCATGGGGCTGCCTCTCAGAATAGCATAACGAGATATAACAAACGATTTATCATTCACATCTGTTATCAAATGATTTAATTTACATGTTTTAAGCTTTTTCTAGTTTCACATTTCTTTGTCTCTGTCAACATTTCTTTGTCTCTGTCAACATTTCTTTATTGGACATTATATTGTAAACATTGAATATCTAAAACATTGGACACATAATAAGTTGAATATTTTATGCAAAACTTTTGTGTCCTGCTGTAGGATCGATGGTTGGTGATGTGAACTTGTTTCTGAATGATGCAGATGATCGACACAAGGCCGAGATCGAAGTGATGATCGCTGAAGAGAAGTGTCGAGGCCGAGGACTTGGTAGAGAGGCCGTCCTTGCAATGATCTATTATGGTACGAATAACGAAATGTGTCAGAAGTGACATTCTAATAGAGGACCTCTGAGTAGGAGTCTTGAATGGGTGCTATATAAATTCTGATTGATTGGATAGCTATTAAGAAGCCTTGTTATGCCTGTTGTGCAGTTATCTATGCTGATTAATTATCTGCTGCTCTAACAGTGTACAAGGTGTCTGTGCAGCTAGTTTCATCATTCTTTTCGTGATACTTTTAATTTGCAATTTCTATGTCTTTTATGAGATTATCTTGACAATAATAGTCTCACTTGTTTGGGCTTCCATTGTGAGTAAGTATGTGTTCAGATTTTTTCTCAATGCATGGGGTGCATAGCTTCATTATTGTGCTTTTATTTGTTCTGTAAGGTTGTTTGAAGACGTTTGTACCAACTGACTGTTACAGGTTCTTTGAGGTTGAATATCAGACTTTTGTCAGTGGATAAATCTTGGGTTCATTCTTAGGATTTCTTTCTGCTATTTAGGGAAGCCTTCGCCCTCTGGTGGGCGGGAGCTGTGTTGTCCCATCTCAGGTTTTGCTGGCCACAGATATCTAAGTTCAAAGAAATTGTTTTTTTTGTATTTGGCTGATCAGCATATAAGGATATAAGTTCTGCAATACGAGATCAACTGGTTCCCTTTATGTGAACTTCTGAGATGCAATGTCATTTCAGTTGGTGGTCGGACCAAGTGGATGGGATGACCTTACGTCAGATCAACCGGTTCTTTTCGTTTTAAACTCTCCTGCAAACATTTCTGACAAGCACTTGAAACTCTTCTCTAACATCAAAGCACCAAAATTGGACTTGACTATTTTGTGACGGCTCAGCACGAAATCAGTCACATAGTTCCAAATTCGAAAAATGGGTTTTTATGTAACATTATAGAACTTCTTAATAGCTTTCCAGAACTGCTTCTGTTTCACTTATATCTTGTACCTGAGAAAAGTTATGTCAATTTAAAATCGTACTATGCTCGCAATCTCTTTTGAGAAAACCGCTTCCAAAGTTCGTGAGATTAATTGATAATTTTACCGTAGAATGGTATTTCTTTGCATATGACCGCTTACTCAAGCTATGATTGGCTTAAATTAAAAGCTAGTCCATTTCGGATACACAAGACGGCTAGAGGAGATGTTAAGCTTGCAGGCAATACTATTATTGTAGGGGTGCAAGCATGGGAAAATGACGTAATAGACCTAGAAAGTCATCATAAATTTCATAAAAATGCAAAACTTCTAATTTGAAATTAGCGTGGAATCCAATAAATATTCTTTAAAAAATATTTATCATTCTTTTATAGCAATATATGTTTATTAATGATTTGTTTAATCATTAGTGCAAAAATGTCAAAAGTGATGAAAAATGGATTTTTCCACTAAAAGACCAAAATAAGACATTTATTAAAATGCGACTTCCGACTGGTTTCGTGAAAAATGGTCACATGTAATTGCTCTTCTCAAATGAATGGTCTTCAAAATTCTATTGACCATCGACCATGGAGAGATTCTGCCTTTCTAGCTCAGAGAACGAACTGCCTGGTACAAGAGAGCTGAATGCTGCATTCTCTATCATATATGAGACTCTTCTGGATGGTTGGACATTCGTCTGTCAGTGGTGGCATATCACATCATCCTTTAGGCAGCACAGCTTCATTGGATCTCTTTTAATGTCAACCATTAACTGTATTGTATATCTGTAAGGCTGTGCATGTGTGCTCATTTCTACGCTTGCTTGCTGATGCACTTTCTCCATGTTTAATATCGATGTTGCTGGTGAGAAGATGTGCATATGTGAAGCTATTTAACTGCAAATCGTTTTCTGATTGTATCAATCAATTACAGTGCATGCTGGATTTTGGTTCGAGAATCGCTTTGATTGACAGCCTTTTATTGTTTTAGGTATTGAAAGTCTGAACATTAAAAGATTTTCTGCAAAAATTGGGTACAATAACCTTACCAGCCTATCGCTTTTCCAGAGCCTGTCCTTTACAGAGGTTTGGCAATTTTTTTACTAATAATGTTAACAATACTAATAATGGTTGATGATTATTATTGTTCTAATAGTTATATAAATAGTAGTTGTAATAATAATAGTGTTGATAGCAATTGTAATGGTTATCATAGCATCGATAATGTCACATTTTCTGGGTTCATTTTGCATTAGAAAAATTAGTTTCTTAAATATTAATTAACTGAAATTTGTATTGTTAACCTGAGACTCAGAGGTGTCTAATGCACTAGGCATTGTGCGATTGTGTGCCAAAACCAAGTCGCAATCATTATCGAGTATATTGGTCAGCTATGTGAGACAGACAGACAGAGACAGACAGATGGCCTGAAGGAATGTACTGTTCAAAATGGGAAGTCCTAATCGTAATGCAACCTTGTGCTTTTAATGCTGTGAATTAAAAACAGAATAGACTAACCTTTCTACAATTAAGTTTTCTTTTATTTTGGTTTCTGTTTAGATTTCCAAAAGTGAAGTCTTTGAGGAAGTTACGATGGAGCTTGTCGCAAACGAACAGTATAAGAATCTGCTGCAGAAGCAAATGAACCATCTCATCATAAGCAACGATATCTAAATTAGTTTGTATCTAGGTGAATGTTTGAAAGACTGAATATGTATCTAGGCCAGTTGATGCATGCATCGATATGTATCGAATTCAATTAAGTAGTGAATGAATGTGCATAGGTCTGTAACCATCCAATATTCATCTAATTATTATAATCTTAACCACATTACTCTAAATCTGAACATTAATAACATTTTATCATCATGAACAATGATTACCTTACTAGATATAAATCTCTATGGACATTTAGTCGCTAGCCTGTCTAGGGGATATTTAAGCGTTTACCGAACTTCAGTCTATGTCGCTGTTGTGGGTTGGAGCTAGTTGTTACCGATGGTTGGAAGAAATTGAAGAGATAGAAAACTGAAGAGAATGGAGGACTGATGGAGCTCAAAGTTAGATGTTTTCCGGTAAGCCTAGACTTCTCTAGCGCCGATTTCATTATCATACATTATCACGTTCTATATGAATTTAGAGCTATGCACAGGAAATTGTTAAAAGTGGATGTATAAACAATAAGTAAGTTAAAGTTAAGTAAGCTAAATCAATTCACCAGGTGGCAGATGATGGCGCTAATTTTGGTTCGCAACGTATTGTGAACTTCGATTAAACAATGAAGGTCCATGATACATGGAATTTCCAATTGGCAGGCAAAATAGCATAAGCTGAAAAAACTTGTTATTTAACAAAACCTTCAACCTACCCCCACAATACACAATATAACGGCCCATTAAGGCCTCGCAGATGGATGTGGGAATGTTCTGTAAGAAGATGTGATAAATACAAATGCTTGAAGTTTGAGCTGATTGTGGTCAAGTGTCAGTAATGTCGTATTGAACAAGCATTAATCGTAAACTTTGTATAACTGAATATTTTATTGTTGCTGAGTTGATTGTTCAGGCCCATAAAAATTGGTGGATCTCTGGGCATTTGTCCTTTCCGTTCTCAGCAGGCCTGTCCAGCCTGAGACCCAGAGGTGTAACAGGGTTTTGAAAAATGGGGGGGGGGGCACAAATTATCTATAAAAAATCATCTTAAAAAGCCATTGGAGAAACATAAAAAAAGAACCGATTATTTGGGGGCACTGAGCACTAAAACTGGGGAGCTTCCCCCACCCCAGTTTTGACACGGGGGGACCGGTGCCCCTCTGACCCCCCGCTTGTTACACCTCTGCTGAGACCATAGCCCTACTCCGTGAGGCCGAGATTGGTTCACCGAAAAATCCCCAGGGCGGATAATCTAACGAGGAAAGCGTTTACGTAAGTATGTATTTAATGAGAAAATTTAGCAGAGTATGGTATAAGCAATTGGATGTGATATTTCGTGTTTATCCGTATTTCTGTTGTTTCAGAAAATGCTGCCTAGTGCGTCCGATACACTTTTTTACGTCTTTATAACTGTTGCCATATTTTACTCTGTATAGTGGTTCTTGCTTCTAGCCAACTCTGAAAACTTGGTGAGGTGAGCTTACAAAGAGCGCGCTATTGAGCATCCTCTTAAATACATAGGCCTGCATACGTCATACGTAAAACTCTCCACTGCTTGCACTTTGGCAGTGCCAGTCCCAAGTCTGGGTAAAATAGGAGGGCGACGCTAATTGTGGTTGTTATCACAGTGTCGTTAAACTGAAACTAATACGTACCAGTGTTGGGAACGAGTCCAAAACCTCGAGACCAAGACTGAGAAGTCTTAGACCAAGACCGATACTCTTTTTTATAAATAATTAAATTTATTAAGAAGCTAAAACGGAATACCACGATCAAAACATTAATTTTATCTCTGAAAAAATAGAATACTAATCTTAATAATGGTCCAGAAACAGTTTTACCGGCCAGTTTGAACTTTTGCGGGTTCAGCCCTTGGCTTCGGCCGGAGAATATCACACTATAAATAACTTACAGTATACGATTTAAATATAAAATACTTTAAGACAAGTAGAACAACGTTCTATTTGAATGATGTAGGCCTACTTTTACTTGGAATTTGTAGGTTAATAGTGACTACACGTGGCCGACCACGTAATTATTGGATTGTTCCAGAACCTTGAAATTTGTGAAAGCAAATTTTGATATGCCTGGTTCTGTTGCAAATGCATTTTTTGCCCACAGTAACATGTATATATAGATGGTCTAAACACCGATGTCTATAATCGAAAATAACCGACAAATATCAAACAAATTGCTCTGATACAGCAATTGACCAAGAACGCTAACCTAAGACGGAGACCAATCTCAAGACCGTTCTTTTAAGACCAAGACCGACGCATCCGAGTCCAAGACCGATACATTCGAGACCAAGACCGTAGTTTTCCGGTCTCGAGACCACATCCCTGATACGTACATATAACATATTAATTATGATGTTTGCAAGCGGTTCAATAAAGTACATACTTATTTATATTAATTGAATACGGATCCAAATTCAAAAGGAACGTGCATTAACCCGCGTGACGGCTCTTCTTATCACGTGACAATAACACTAATATGAAAATCAAAAAACGCATTATTTATTTTCTCTCTGGCTCCGAAATCGTTTAGCGGATTCATTCGCCTGTTCAGAGGTAAATATTGCATAACAATAACGATTATACTTATATGCAAGCTTTGGGTAAGTCCCAAACAGCGGGTGATTAATTCAAATCGATAGCAAGTAAGTCGATTTGACTAAAACATGGTTCAAATGCCTGTATTCCCGTAACCCCTCTGTCAAATTGCTATTCCATTGTATATGTTGCATTGTCTTCATTGATCAATTCATTAGTTTGTCCACTCTCATCATCAGAATTTCCAGACGAATCTTCGCTCTGGCAAGTTTCCTTATCTGCAGAGGTTTCTGCCACAGACGGAACATTACACTCCGACCACACCGCCAGATAAACATTCCAAATGTTTTCTACTAACGCATAAGTCTTGCTGCGATAAACTTTGATACCTGCTTGCCGACGTGGGTTTTTGGAACGAACAGACTTAGACATAGATTTATAAGGTCTGTCCACATGCTCGTTTCAATCGAGGACAGCGAGATTAATTCGTAGCTCATATGTTCTATTTCCACAATGAATTCGTTTGTCAAGATATATGAGGCAAACATTGTTGAAACTTTCCACGTAGAAGCTGTCTTGGCCTTGCACATAACCTTTTGTGTGTTTGTATACAACTAACGATATCAGAAAACTCTGCAGCATCGTTGCAGCAACAGGGTCGGAAAGCAATCGCACTTCAATCATGTGTCCTGGCTGCTTACAGGATGACGCTTCGTGGCACGTGCTGTGGTCGTTTTAAAAATGAGGGATACATGCCTCTATCAGATTGCGCAATGTCTGTGCATCTCCATTGCAGTGGTCCATGCACCAATAGACATGGTTTCTAATGGCAGCGCCTTTGTCCGACAGTTCCGGATGCCACGTTTTGCCAATGTTTTTCTGTGCCCCTTGACCGATTTTTTTAACACCAGCCATTATCGTGCGGGTGCAGTACCAATGATCGTTTGAATTTCTGGCTTGTTTTCTTTCACGAAGACGCTTGTTTATGGTCATGTTACGATCGTGCACATGCTGGGCGACTTTGATGTTACTAAGATCCAAGCTGGTGTACATGCGATCAAAGCCAACTGCTTCGTGACGCTGCGTACAGTTGTCGTCCTCTAGATCAATATGCTGGATGTCGATAACTTTGTGGGTCTTTAGACCTATAGCAACATGATCGGGTTGGTAACAATTTTTGTACAATGGTGTCGAGCATCCGTCATTATCCAGATGGAGCCATCAGCTGTAAAAGATGACTCTTCGGCCCTGGCACCATATACAGACTGCTTGCGCAAGTTCTCGCAAACACCGCTGAATGTGACCAAATTTCTCTGGCGAAGCGATCCGACAACAATCCAACATGGCTAAAGTCACAAAATCGTTCGTACTGTAGGGATGAAATCCCAGAAGCCAGTTAGCTGAGCATTATCCTGTGGTTTACCTCATACTCCTTCTCAGGGTCTATAGCTGATGATGATATCCATTTCACGCAGTGTGCTTGACGCATTCTATTTCCACCGACAACACATGTCCACTATGCATTCTCGCACAGAGAATGGCATTGTGCATTTGCAGCAATGACTCGAGACGGCATCTATCAGCTGTACGATACTAGAACACTGTCCAACAAAGTTTTCATACGTGGTTTCCACAGCTGGGGCTGGCTCGCTTACTTCCGTCAGCGATGATGTTTCAGCAGATGGCATCGGGAGTGGCCGTCGAGGATGTGGAATTGTTGACGTGGATGCACATGACGTGTCAAAATTCATTATCACTTTCTCCAGAACTTCGTTGACATTGTTGCATCCCAACGCGCTTTGAATGTCCTCGCATTTCTTTTCAAATTCCAGTTTTTCACAAACTGTACTAAAAGTTAGGTTAACATTCTTTCTTATAATAGCAGCGTAGCGATAACTTTTCACAGTCCCGTCAGACAGACGTTTTTTAATTGTTCGCCCAGTGCCAAGTCCAGCACCTGCTGACAGCGTCTCTGACAAATCGTTTCTATCCATACTTCACAACGTTCACAATAATTCGATATGCGCTAACGAAGACAAATAGCTACACTAAACAGCTATTAGAAGAATGTGCACACGGCTCGAATAAGAAACATATATCTGTACTGAATAAAACAGCTGAAAATTGAGAGCTCTTGAATGATCAGCTTCTGATGCAATAAGAATGAAGACTCGTATGAAACATATTTCAAGGTACATTTGCTTTTGACATCTGATTGGATATAGGTTGCCCAGATCAGAGAAACAATATAACAACACTGACTCCAGCCAAACGCCATATATATATATGTATAAATAGGGGCAGGGGCTGGTGGGCCCATTGAGAGTCGTGCTCTCTTAATAGGGCTGCATTATTTAGGTCACATGTCAAACCTAGGAAGAATATATCAGCCAGCAAATAATATGATCAATTATAATACCTGGGAACAATAAGCAGATCTCTCACTCTCTGTATATATATATATATATATACATACTTGCATACATATATATGCACACTTATATATACATGCAGCATTTGATAGCATTCATCCAGTATTCTTTTCAGTCTATTTCGCAATTACACTCGCATCGGTCATCATCACGTAAAAAAATCAGCCTGAATTCAAGCCCTTGTGAATCATAATGTGAGGATGAAAAGAATACTGGATGAGTCATATGAAACGTTCGGAGAAGCAATGCATTTGGTGAAGATCCTGTGTAGGTTGTGAAAAGGAGGATTAGCAGCTCAGGTTTTGGTGAATGAAGAAACCCTCAAGGAAGAGGGTTGACTTGTTCGCGTACAGCTGTTAGGTCTATTGAGATACTAAGCACTTCGGTTTATTGTTTGTTTTCCGACGGTCTGTAGCGGGTGCACTTTTACCGTCCTTCATGTTTACTTTCTTCGGTTGTTGTTGTTCGCTGTCTTTCTCCTCTCCTCTGTTTTCGCTGGTGTTTGTTCATCTCTTTTTCGTTTTCGTAATTTTTTATATATTTTTATTAATATTTTTATTTTTTATTTTAATTTAATTTTTTTATTTATATATATTTTTTTTATATATATTATATATATATATATATATATATATATATATATATATATATATATATATATTTTTTTGATATTTGTTTTTCTTCAGCTCTTCTGTGGCTCGTATGTCTCTTTTATGGCCTGCATGGCTCTTTTTTGGCCATATCGGCTCTTTTTGTGGCTTTCTTTTATTTTGTCTTTTTTTGGCCAATATACGGCTCATTTACATAACAGATTTATTTAAGTAACAGATGCAACTTTCGCCCTCTCTCTTCCTTCTGTTTATCTTCGTTCCCCTGTTTCTCTCCTTCGTCTTCTACCTTCTCTCTGCTATCTTCTTCTCCCTGGTTCTTTTATTCTGGTGTGGATGCTGAAAGGCAATTTCACAGGTTATTTACAGATATACACAATTGTTTTTTTTGTGCTCTTTTTGTCCCAGAGGGCTCTTTTTTTGGCCATATCGGCTCTTTTTGTGGCATTCTTTTTATTTTGTTCTTTTTTAATTCTTTTTTTGGCCAATATGCGGCTCTTTTTCGCAGTAAATTTACGTAGCAGTTGCAACTTTCGCCCTCTCTTCCTGCTGTCTATCTTCGTTCCCCTGTTTCTCTCCTTCGTCTTCTACCTTCTTTCTGCTATCTTCTTTTTTGGTTTCTCTTTTTCGATTTGTATAATCTACATGGTAAGTTTTTTATCTTAGTTATGTACGGATTTATTTATTTAATTTTCCCCTCCCATATTTCCTGAATTTTATTATAGGCCAGTTTCTGTAGGTCCTGGCTTTGCAAGATGGTTTGCACGCTACATTCCAGTTTTAGTTCGTCGCACCGTTTTCGCAGTATGCTGCTGATGTTGCCTCTGGAGCAGCCCAAGAGGAGGTGGTCTATTGTGTCAGGTACTTTGCAGTTCTCACAGTTCCCGTCAGGGTGCTTCCTCATCTTGTACAGCCTCTCGTTTAGCATTACGCTACCCAGGCGTAGTCTGGTTATCTGGACCTCCCGGCCACGTGGGGTGTCTATGTATTTTAGTTTAGTAGTGACTTTTGGTTCTATGCTTTTATAGTGGGCTCCCGTTTGGCTGCCATCGTACTCCCCCTGCCATTGGTGGAGGACGTACTTATCGATCTTGCTATACATTTCCGTCCACTCAATGTAGGGGGTGCAGTTGACAGCCCCCAGCTGGAGCCCTTCTTTCGCGGCTTGATCTGCTCTTTCATTTCCTATTATACCCACGTGACTAGGGATCCAGACAACCGTGACGCTTCCCGGCCAGAGTTTATTATTTATTTCCATTGTTTCAATTAGGAGGTTGGGTCTTGAATTGGACTTTTGCAGCTTCAAAGACTCTGCAGCGCTCAGGGAGTCTGTGAGAACTGCAAACCTGTCTGTTATTGTTTGATGTTTGTTTGTTTGATGTTTGTTTGTTGTTCTGTTATCCATATTAGTGCTTCCCGTATCGCCGAGAGTTCAGCCGCATACACACTCGACAAGTCTGCGAGTCTAAGGACTCTCCTCTCGCCTGTTGAAGGTATGGATACTGCTGCTGCACTCCGATCGTCTGCTTTCGACCCGTCGATGTGTATGCAGATGTGTCCAGAATACCTCTCGATTGTTTCCAATGCAAGGATCTTCTGGACCTCTGGCGATACTGTTTTCTTATTTATTGATTTTGTGAGTGATGTGTCTATTTTTAGTTTTTTATTTTGCCAAGGGGGCAACTTCTGGAACACCGGACCCTGACACTCTTGGAACTGGCTGGCAAGGAAGTCTCTGGTTCTCGTATACAGCGGTTCTCTGCCAGCCTGATGCCTGTCATAATGTATTGTCCAGTGATCTTTCATCGCTTCCCTTGCTGTGTGGTCTGTTTTTGTTATTATCTTTACACCTTCCCTTAGGCTGCTCTTCAACCTTCTTAGGTGCAGCGGCAGCTCCCCGCATTCGTTTTGTAGCGCTATTATTGATGTTTTTTTTGTAGTGCCACAGCAGATTCTTAGCGCTTCATTTTGTAGCTTCTGCAGCCGTTTTTCTGTGTGACTTGCATTTGCCATGGCGATGTCCCCGTACTCGAGGACTGGGCGGATTAGGGCCCGATATAGCATCAGCAGTGATTTTTTTGATGCCCCCCATTTAATTCCGGACACGGCCCTCAGTAGCCCTAACCGCTTTCTACATTTAGTAATAGTGTAATTTATATGTGCTTTCCATGTTAGCCGCCTGTCAAAGATCACCCCCAGGAATTTGGCAGTGTCTGTCAGTTCTATGCTGTGTCCATTAACCGTCAGTCTTACGTCATGGTCGTTTGTTCTTGTACGTTGTCTGCTTGTTGTGAACAGTATTGCCGTCGTCTTTGTCTCTGATATTTTAAAACCGTTCGTGTCACACCATGTCACTTTATTGTCAATTGAGTCCTGGATCCTCTTCTGCAATATCCCCACTCTCTTCCCCGCCGCAAAGATGGCGCTGTCGTCTGCGAAGAGTGACAGTTCCACTTCGCCGACTACATTGGGCATATCATTTATCATGATCAGGAAGAGCAGTGGTGATATTACTGATCCTTGGGGGGTGCCATTTTCCTGGGAGTGACGATCCAACAGTGTGGCCCCACCTTAACTTGGAATGTTCTCTTATTTAGAAAGTCTTTTATCCAGTCGTGTATTTTCCCCCTATCCCTAGGTTTTGAATTTTTTTCATTAATATGGGTACATGTAGCATATCATAGGCTTTTTCAAAGTCAATAAAGACCCCCAGTACATGCTCCTTACTCTTCAGGCTTTTGCTGAGTTTATCCTGCAGACGGATTATCTGGTCCATCGTGCTTCTGTTCTTCCGGAACCCCGCCTGGTTACTGGTAAGCAGCGCTCCGTTTTCCAAGAACCATTGAAACCTGTTCGTGACCATCCTCTCCATGATTTTGCACAGAGACGATGTCAGCGAAATCGGTCGATACGACTCAGGTTTCGTCTGGTTCTTACCTGGTTTTATAAACGGTATGATGATGGCGTGCTTCCAGTCCTCAGGTAGGGTCCCAGCGTCCCAGACCCGATTGTAGATCTCCAGCAGGACTCAGCGCTGGCTTACTGAGTTTCTGGAGCATCTCGTAGGGGATCTTATCCTCCCCTGGCGACTTGTGCTGTTTGGCTGCCCTAATGGCTGTCTGAAGTTCATGTAGCTCATAGACGTGGTTTAGTGCGTCTGTGTCTTCGGTGGGGGCATTTCGGGGGGGTGGGTGGGTGTCAGGTACATTTTGCATTTTATTGTTTTCTACGTGTTTTCTGAAGTTATTTGTATAATTTTGTGTACTGCTGACTTTAGCATACGTCTCGGCTAGTAGGTTGGCTTTTTCTAGGTTAGATACTGCTTTTACCTGCCCCGTGTCTAGAGTGGGTATATTTTTCTGTGCTGCAGAGGCGATCGGCGCTGCTGCTTCAGCTCTCGTTATCTGTTCATTTTTAATTGCGTTTAGCGCGCCTATCTATATTTATCGAGCCATTAAGATTTCGGATCTGGTTTTTTCCGGTGTAGCTGGCTCTGTATAAGTAGCAGTTTTGACCGTCGCGTATGGCGAGCTTTTAATTAAATTTTCGAATGCATCCTTCTCCTTCTGTAGCTCTGCCATCTGTTCCTTCGTGATTGTGTTGTCTGTGTTGGTATGTGTGGTGGTTGGTGTGGTGTTGATGTGTGTGTGTGTGTTTCCGTGGTTGTTTGTTGTTTCATTTCCTCTGCCGCCATCTTGCGGGCCTCGTGCAGGGGAACATTCTCTACCGTTCTTATCTTAAGTGCAGCCTGTATTTCTACGTAGCAGAGGCACTGCCTGTATGCAGCAGTGTGGTCCCCTCCGCAGTTTGCACATTTGGGCTTATCTGGGCAGCTTTCATTATTGTGGTCCTGGCTGCACCGACCACATTTAACTGGGCTTCTACAGTTAGAAGCGTGGTGGCCGAAACGTTGGCAGTTTCCGCAGCGTAGTGGGCGCGGGATATAGGGTCGTACCCAGAATCTGCGGCCGTCAATGGTGATGCGTTCAGGCAGGACGGTGTCCCTGGGGTACCCCAGAACCACCGCTCTGCTGTCCGGTCCACCCAGACGGCGCATATACTTTAGTCCCATTTCTGAGGCGATCTCATTAAGAATTTCTTCGCTCTCTTCTAGACCATACACAACCCCCTTCACGGCGTAGTCGCGTACAGGTGTGACTGGTCCCTCCGGTCTCCCCGGTCGATGTAGAGCACGAGGCTCGCTTGTTTCAACCGGTTTGCCGTCTAATTGGGTCAACCTGTCCGTTGTCACCTGTTTGTCCGTTTCAGTTTTAAATATAATTTTCAATGAGGCTCCTACCATAAATATTGCTTCAGTTTCCACCTTGCATTTATTTAGAATTTCCTGTTTGAGGGTCCTATGTCTCGCTCTAAAATAGGCATTTAGAGCGTTTCCTTCTCCCTTTACGTACAACGTTCTTTTATTCTTCACCTCCAGCTCTGCTCTCTGCTGATCAGAGAGGGGCTTTCTTCTGCCTACGTTTACATTTATATTCACATTTACTGTTGATGATGGTTTAGGCCCTACGTCTAGTTTTTGTCTGTAATTGGCAGGCTGTCTGGCCGGGACAGCCGCCGCGGCGTTCAAACCCATGGTATCAACGTGTGGTTTCTTACCTCCTTTTTTATTCTTTTTGGTGACCTTCTTCCACTCGTCACCTTCTTCGCTTTGGACCCATGTTGTTTGTCCTTCCTCGTCTCGTCCTTCTTCCTCCTCGCTTGATCTCGACTCGTGTCGTCGCTTGGTGCTCTGCGATGTCGCGTCCATCTGCTGTCGTCGCTCTTTTCTCTGCCTCTGCATCCGCCATCACTTCTGAGGTGGATCTTCTTCTTCTTCTGAATATTTTCTTCTTCTTCTTCCGATCGTGCGTGCGTGCGTTGTCTAATCTCACTCGTGTGTAACGAAAGAAAGTAGTCTCGTCCTCCCCACAAAGCACTTAGTTCTTCCTTTGCAGGTCAACTCATCGGTCAGCGCAGTTCCTCCAGTTGTCACTCTTGCGCGCGTGTGCATTTATGATTGACGCTGTACTGGTCGAAATGCTTCCCTTCCCCTCTGCTTTTATGTAGATGTATTTACACAGACAGACAGACAGAGAATGGCCCAGGGGCATGCAGGCATTTCAATTGAAAGGAATTGACCGGCGTTGGACTTGAATATGGCACTTCTTGACTGTTGCCCCACTCAATGAGTTCAGGTTTGATTGACAAGCAGTTTGTGGCACAACTGCCCGCCCAGAAACCTTCTCCTTTAATGAATAGCCACTCTAATTGTCATTTAGATGCATGTTAACGGATGCAGGCTTAACCGTGATTCCTTTCATGTGACACGGTAGCCAATTGGTTTGAACTCTGGTCTTGTTACGCTGCGCATGAAAGTTGTATCCTCAGCGGAGGAGGATCTGTATTGGGCTTCTGAGCAAGTATTTGACTCACAGTTGGGTACGGGTACCCTTTTGCTCAGCTCCTGTAAATCGCGTAAAACATTACCTGCTGCTCAACTCCATCGTCGATTGATGCTTGCTCATTAGATAGTGGCGCATAATATAGAGGAAGAAAGAAAGCCTTGGAATATTCATTCTCTGTTACACTCTATCTCAATCAGCCAGAGGAAAGTGCCGTCTTAGTAATAAAAGAATTAATGCAATCCTGGTTTTGAAACTGAGGTAAGTCATATCGAGTGTAGGACCAAAGCCCCCCGGATAAAAGCCCACTCCGGGCAAAAGCCTCCCATGATAAAAGCCCCTCCCAACGAGGACAAAAGCCCCCTCCAGTGTTGTCCATAAGCTCGCCCAAATTATATATGCATACCTATATGTGTGTGTGCATATGATGTATGGTTGTATACACAATATGGATGTATCCATGTTGGCTAAGTGTTACTAAACCTGTAAAATATCTATTTTTATCGGGTTGATATATTGCTTTGGTTCCAATACCTGCAAAGTTTGAAGACGAAATGGTTTGTAATATGAGGTGTGCGTCTTAGAAGTCTTCGTTTTATAGGCATGCATTTCTGACATTTTCATCTGTAGGGGTATTCACCCACTCTTAGAAAGATGATTATCGCGTGTCCCTGGCTGACTGTCGTCAACTGTAAGCATACTTACTAGCTGACCTTCACGTTTATATTCTTAGATTATCATCTATATAGAGGTATTCACCCACTCTCTCTTATTGACGGGAGATGATTATCGAGTGTCACTGACAGTTTGCTAACCGACTGTAGGCCTGGCTGCTTAATAGCTGACGACCTTCACCGCTTATGTCCGTGTGTCACGGACTGTTTACAGTATTTATGCATCCGGCAAGATAAATAAAAATTCAGAACTGGACTCACTCTGTCTCCTATACAACACGATAATTAGTTGCTTGTTTTCATGTATTTTACATAATGGCAGTTAAATATATAACTTGTCATCATCCGTTCATACTTCACACTAGGGGAGCTTTTGTCCGAGGGGCAAATGTCCTACCCAAAATCGGGGGGGCTTTTGTCTGTGGGGCTTTTGCCCGTTCCCCAGTCATATCTGAGTGTAGCATTTGGGGAGAAACACAAATTCTGGTTTAGAGGGAGCAGCAACCAGTATGCCCTTTGAATCCACCAACATATTGCCCGTACCTTCTTTTCAACCAGAAAAACAAACGGATGATTCTGCTTCTGAATTCCTATTTGAATCATTGCGTGTGGCCTAATCATCACATTTTTTCAAGTCCTTCAATTCTTTTTTCTTTAGTCGTGGCTGGGCATGGAGCGCTCCTCATTAGATTTCTTGAAGGGGCGCTGTATAAATGCTCAGCATGAATGAATGAATGTGTCATTCATTGATGCCATATACATTATATATATACAATACAAAGTATTTCATATTGACCTTCTTCAAAACTTCAAAGTGCACACTCAACAGACCATACCATAGAATATCAATGGCTGCTCTGAGCATTTGTGAGCGAAGGACTCGATCACTCACTCACTCAAGGTCCCGTGCAATGTGTTATTGGTCAGATGCTCTAACCACTGGGCCACCACGCATCCCCACACGCAATTCATGTCTTGTACATTATTATAGAAGTCAGGTATAAGAAGATATCGACCTGATATTGAATTGGTTTTGGTGTATTTGACACGTGGGCTGTTGAAGTTACTAATTATAAATTTTGCAGTGAGAAGTATTACTTCAATCAATTTAGAATGTGAAGAAATAATGTAGAAGTTATAGAAGGAAGGACATAAGGTGGCTTATAGTAAAGGCCATGGACAGATACAGAGAGCTACAGAGAGATAGTCAGATAGGCAGGCAGTCAAAGACAGACCAATGCAGAGGGATGTATACAGAGGCAGTCAGAGACAGATCAATGCAGAGGGGTGTATGCAGATACAGAGGCAGTCAGAGACAGATCAATGCAGAGGGATAGATACAGAGGCAGTCAGAGACAGATCAATGCAGAGGGATAGATGCAGAGGCAGTCAGAGACATAGACAGAGATGGACAGAGACAGACTGGCAATGGACATTCATACAGACAGACAATCAAGTAGACATAAATGTAGAAATGCTTGTGATCCTACATACATGCTTACAAGCTATCATATGGTCAAACATATCAAGTTGTTGTCTAGACAGCCAGAGAGAGGCAGACGGACAGACAGAGATATTGGCAAACAGTCATCCAGAGAGACAGGTCAGAATGATCCTAGAAATGTCGACCGTCTTGTATTACGAGCGCTCTCCCTCCACCGCATGACGACAATCCTAGCAGAGCAGGAAGAGGAGGAGGCGGTCACTTTAAAAAGCATGTCCATCCATCTAGTTTCGCATCCACGCACGGAGCAGAACCGAGCAGCAGAGGCTGCAACTGGCAACATAGCCAGACCCTGAAACGACGAACGCCTCCTCCTCAGCATATTTATCTCAGGGCAGTGGCGGCGATTACACCGAGCGTCGCCGGCCACAGCGGCGGCCTCTGCTGCCTCGAGCGACGCCAGTGCCTCCTCTTGCGTAGGCGTCTGTCAGTCGGTCGGTCCGTCGGTGGCCAACAACGGTCTCTGCACCAAAGACGGAATATTGATTGGCGGCTCGAGTTCGCTCGGTTTGCTCGCCTTTCCTTGCTCAAATTTTAATTCCTCTATGTACGGCTGATATTCAGGTAAGCAAGTACACTACGAATATGTTTCCTCATTGGGTGCCAATGGCATTTATGCTGGGCGAATTACGATGAATGGAGGGTTGTTTGTCGGCAGTTATGTTGAAGCGTCGTTTGGGTGAAGGGGTTGATGGTTGAGAGTAACATATGTTTTCGTTGGTATGTAGATACTGAAGGTTGCTATCTGCTGTAGAATGTTAGAAAGGGTCTATGTGAATGTTTCTGGTCGTTTTTATTGCGCCATCAGTCCTTGCAATTAAATCATGTAGCTGTGTAAGTGTTCAATTGCATACACTTACCATACATAACTTTTTGTATTTATATATTTTTTTGTATGACCTGTCTTGTTAATTTTGAATTGGATGGTAGCAGTTATACAGAATTAATTATATGTCATTTTTATATCATTATTATTATTATTATTGTCTTGCTCAGTGGTGGATCCAGGAATTTGGAATGGGGGGGTGGTGCTTATCTGAAAAATTTTGACACACACACACACACACACACACACACACACACACCCACATGACGAATGCCTTTTCTACGTCCTTGTGCCTCAATTAACATCTCAGCGAGAGTCATCTTCAATCAGCGAGGGACTGCAAGCAATGTCTATGATCGTCGCTTTACTCTTTCGACGAAACTTGGCCAAGAGACTAGTAACATCCATAGGGGTCTGCCATTTTGTCAGCTGTCGAGTGGAATCCTTTGGTTGATTGTGCGTTATCTGCCACTGGCAACATACTTAGCTTACTGTTCGGTGTTTTGTTAATTGTTGTAAAATACCTGTTTGAAAGGACAGTTAACATCATATAGGCCAGCGCAGAAATCGCCTCCTGAGTAGATATACTGAAGGGGCGAGAGATATATGTTCGATTACATTAAATTAATATGTGAATCTATAATTAGCTGTCACTAACGGGAAAATCTAGACCTGAAGGCTAAAAGTTTTCCTTTGGTGAAAAAGAAATCGAAAATATAAACTTAAATTTTTTTTACATATCAAAGAAAAGAGGAGGTTAACAATTTTTCCTTGGCGATAACAAAATCGGTTAAATTGGTAAGATTTGTTAACTTTAAGGGGAAATGTAATATTTTGTTAGCATTCTGAGCTAAAACTTGATAAATTTTTTTACTTTTTACTTAGCAATGGGGTGCTATGGCACCCTCCTGGATCCGCCACTGGTCTTGCTTGTGTAATTGGTATGGTTATTGTTTTTTCTTTGTTGAGGTATAAAATGATTTCTTGGGCCCTTAGATACGATCCAGAGAGTAAGAATTATATATAGGATCTAACGGTCCTCTGCCCCATAACAAAGATGGTTAACATTGCCCTTCTCCTTTCTTCAGGTTTGGAATTGACAAGACCGGAATAGGGACAGTACGTGTGTGTGTGCATGTGTACGTGTGTGTGTGAATGTGTATGTGTGTGTGTGAATGTGTATGTGTGTGTGTGAATGTGTATGTGTGTGTGTGAATGTGTATGTGTGTGTGTGAATGTGTATGTGTGTGTGTGAATGTGTATGTGTGTGTGTGTGTGAATGTGTATGTGTGTGTGTGAATGTGTGTGTGAATGTGTATGGGTGCGTGTGTTATGCACTGAGCTGTACTGCTTTACTACGAGGAGAAGCTGTGCTTCCCTTTTTCTTTCCGTATGCACAAATGGCAACTGGAAAGTGGAGCTTTGTGAGCTAAGGGATCACTTTCCTTCATGACTATAGGAACCAGAGCCATGAAATGTTCCATCCAGGCACACGTCTGCTGTCTAATGATTCTGATATTGAAAACCAGGATACGTGATATCATCGTTGTTGACTTGGCGTCTGCCACTTGAGTCGAAGTGTTATCTCCACTGATTAAAGGAGTTCATTCTGGCAAGTCATGCATGACTCAGAGCACTAAACTTTATGTCCCCAGAAAGCTCATTTCTTTGAAAATTGTTTCCTGCAGACCAAGCTCATCTCGGTCTTTATTCCTCTGCTATGTCTTTTTCTTACTAATACCCTTCACTTCCTCGTTCTCTCTATTTTTTCTTTGTGGCTTTTTTAGAAACAGGTTTGCCACCTAGCGAATGCATAGGAAAGATTTAGCTTAGATAGGCGTCTGGTTTCCTTGCTTCTTCAAACCACAATACACATGTTGCATTCATCACAAATTTGCTGGTAGGCCTATGTGGCTGAACAATCGCTTGGTATTTATATTTGGAGATAATTGGATTATGAAATAATCATTGTAGCCTCTAAGGAAGAGGTATATCTACATGTTGAGACGATCAAACTCCTCTCTTGGTGTTCTGTTAGACCATCAGGTGGTTGAAGAAAGTCTCGTGGCAATGCCTACACTGCTAGCCAGAGGGATGCAAGAGGTGTCCTAATTCTCAGGTTCCTGTTGTCGATCCTCCTACACATCAGAGGCTATCATGTTTGAGGGTCTGATCGTCGACCTTCTCAACAACTACCTCGGAAAGTACATCCAGAACCTAGACAGAGACAATCTCAGACTCGGAATATTCAACGGTAACCTATAGAATAGCAACGCTATTGTCAAATATTCAGAACGGAAGGCAGAACAGGTTGAGGAGAGGTTTGGGGAAAAGGAGGAGAAGGAGGCAATGAAAGAGGACGCGTTGGTTGTCAAATCACTTTGGCGCCAGTTAAATTACCAATATCCAAACTCAATACCTGGTGTAATCTAAACTAAACTTGCAATGTCTGATTGGATCATTGGAGCAGTGATTAGTTTGGGAGGAATGATAACTGATGACACTCTACCTTACCCTGATTGATTAATTGATTTTTGCATGTATTTATTCATGGTGTGAACTTTGATATCTACCTGTTTTACATTGTAATCTTGTGGATTTATTTTTATTGTTAGCATTCTGTTCATATCTCTTGCAATGATTGTAATTGGCTTATAATATTATGATTGTAATCGTTGTAATGATTACGCATTTACGTCGTATGTATAACAAGATGGAATTACTGTTCTAGGCAACGCAGAGCTCTGCAATCTGCAACTGAGACCAGAGGCTCTTGTAAGTTAAATCTACCATATATGTGTATTTATTGATATTTATTCGTAATGTCTATAGTGCCAGTGAGACGAGTGTATTATGCTGGAGACATCAACTGATCTTTCACAAAACCAGAAGAAAACCTTGTTTTGTATTGCATTACCTCACCGTTGCTATACTTTGCCTTCAATGACGCTATGTTAATGTCTGCAATGAATAAATGAACTTTCCCCATTCATATTCCTTCTGCGTATGGTTCTCCGCCGCACCAGTTCCGACCCATCCAATGCAAACTATTTGCCGTCATTGGTCTTTCTCATCCTCTGTTTCAAACAGTGGACTTTTGGTTGAGACCAATTCCACGAATCTATACTGAAACATTTGTACTGAAGAATTGTTCAGAAGTTCAAAACGCCTCATCCTCTGCCTCCACCCAGTAAGAGGTTGAGACAGACAGACAGATATAGAAGAGAGAGACAGAGGAACAGACAGACAGACAGACAGATATAGAAGAGAGAGACAGAGGAACAGACAGACAGACAGATATAGAAGAGAGAGACAGAGGAACAGACAGACAGACAGACAGATATAGAAGAGAGAGACAGAGGAACAGACAGACAGACAGATATAGAAGAGAGAGACAGAGGAACAGACAGACAGACAGACAGATATAGAAGAGAGAGACAGAGGAACAGACAGACAGACAGATATAGAAGAGAGAGACAGAGGAACAGACAGACAGACAGATATAGAAGAGAGAGACAGAGGAACAGACAGACAGACAGATATAGAAGAGAGAGACAGAGGAACAGACAGACAGACAGACAGATATAGAAGAGAGAGACAGAGGAACAGACAGACAGATATAGAAGAGAGAGACAGAGGAACAGACAGACAGACAGACAGATATAGAAGAGAGAGACAGAGGAACAGACGGACAGACAGACAGATATAGAAGAGAGAGACAGAGGAACAGACAGACAGACAGACAGATATAGAAGAGAGAGACAGAGGAACAGACAGACAGACAGACAGATATAGAAGAGAGAGACAGAGGAACAGACAGACAGACAGATATAGAAGAGAGAGACAGAGGAACAGACAGACAGACAGATATAGAAGAGAGAGACAGAGGAACAGACAGACAGACAGACAGATATAGAAGAGAGAGACAGAGGAACAGACAGACAGACAGATATAGAAGAGAGAGACAGAGGAACAGACAGACAGACAGACAGATATAGAAGAGAGAGACAGAGGAACAGACAGACAGACAGATATAGAAGAGAGAGACAGAGGAACAGACAGACAGACAGACAGATATAGAAGAGAGAGACAGAGGAACAGACAGACAGACAGACAGATATAGAAGAGAGAGACAGAGGAACAGACAGACAGACAGACATAGAAGAGAGAGACAGAGGAACAGACAGACAGACAGACAGATATAGAAGAGAGAGACAGAGGAACAGACAGACAGACAGACAGATATAGAAGAGAGAGACAGAGGAACAGACAGACAGACAGATATAGAAGAGAGAGACAGAGGAACAGACAGACAGACAGATATAGAAGAGAGAGACAGAGGAACAGACAGACAGACAGACAGATATAGAAGAGAGAGACAGAGGAACAGACAGACAGACAGATATAGAAGAGAGAGACAGAGGAACAGACAGACAGACAGACAGATATAGAAGAGAGAGACAGAGGAACAGACAGACAGACAGACAGATATAGAAGAGAGAGACAGAGGAACAGACAGACAGACAGATATAGAAGAGAGAGACAGAGGAACAGACAGACAGACAGACAGATATAGAAGAGAGAGACAGAGGAACAGACAGACAGACAGACAGATATAGAAGAGAGAGACAGAGGAACAGACAGACAGACAGATATAGAAGAGAGAGACAGAGGAACAGACAGACAGACAGACAGATATAGAAGAGAGAGACAGAGGAACAGACAGACAGACAGACAGATATAGAAGAGAGAGACAGAGGAACAGACAGACAGACAGATATAGAAGAGAGAGACAGAGGAACAGACAGACAGACAGACAGACAGATATAGAAGAGAGAGACAGAGGAACAGACAGACAGACAGATATAGAAGAGAGAGACAGAGGAACAGACAGACAGACAGACAGATATAGAAGAGAGAGACAGAGGAACAGACAGACAGACAGATATAGAAGAGAGAGACAGAGGAACAGACAGACAGACAGATATAAAAGAGAGAGACAGAGGAACAGACAGACAGACAGATATAGAAGAGAGAGACAGAGGAACAGACAGACAGACAGACAGATATAGAAGAGACAGACAGAGGAACAGACAGACAGACAGATATAGAAGAGACAGACAGAGGAACAGACAGACAGACAGATATAGAAGAGAGAGACAGAGGAACAGACAGACAGACAGATATAGAAGAGAGAGACAGAGGAACAGACAGACAGACAGATATAGAAGAGAGAGACAGAGGAACAGACAGACAGACAGACAGATATAGAAGAGAGAGACAGAGGAACAGACAGACAGACAGATATAGAAGAGAGAGACAGAGGAACAGACAGACAGACAGACAGATATAGAAGAGAGAGACAGAGGAACAGACAGACAGACAGACAGATATAGAAGAGAGAGACAGAGGAACAGACAGACAGACAGATATAGAAGAGAGAGACAGAGGAAAAGACAGACAGACAGACAGATATAGAAGAGAGAGACAGAGGAACAGACAGACAGACAGACAGATATAGAAGAGAGAGACAGAGGAACAGACAGACAGACAGATATAAAAGAGAGAGACAGAGGAACAGACAGACAGACAGATATAGAAGAGAGAGACAGAGGAACAGACAGACAGACAGATATAGAAGAGAGAGACAGAGGAACAGACAGACAGACAGACAGATATAGAAGAGAGAGACAGAGGAACAGACAGACAGACAGATATAGAAGAGAGAGACAGAGGAACAGACAGACAGACAGATATAGAAGAGAGAGACAGAGGAACAGACAGACAGACAGACAGATATAGAAGAGAGAGACAGAGGAACAGACAGACAGACAGACAGATATAGAAGAGAGAGACAGAGGAACAGACAGACAGACAGATATAGAAGAGAGAGACAGAGGAACAGACAGACAGACAGACAGATATAGAAGAGAGAGACAGAGGAACAGACAGACAGACAGACAGATATAGAAGAGAGAGACAGAGGAACAGACAGACAGACAGATATAGAAGAGAGAGACAGAGGAACAGACAGACAGACAGATATAGAAGAGAGAGACAGAGGAACAGACAGACAGACAGATATAGAAGAGAGAGACAGAGGAACAGACAGACAGACAGATATAGAAGAGAGAGACAGAGGAACAGACAGACAGACAGACAGATATAGAAGAGACAGACAGAGGAACAGACAGACAGACAGATATAGAAGAGAGAGACAGAGGAACAGACAGACAGACAGATATAGAAGAGAGAGACAGAGGAACAGACAGACAGACAGATATAGAAGAGAGAGACAGAGGAACAGACAGACAGACAGATATAGAAGAGAGAGACAGAGGAACAGACAGACAGACAGACAGATATAGAAGAGAGAGACAGAGGAACAGACAGACAGACAGATATAGAAGAGAGAGACAGAGGAACAGACAGACAGACAGACAGATATAGAAGAGAGAGACAGAGGAACAGACAGACAGACAGACAGATATAGAAGAGAGAGACAGAGGAACAGACAGACAGACAGATATAGAAGAGAGAGACAGAGGAACAGACAGACAGACAGACAGATATAGAAGAGAGAGACAGAGGAACAGACAGACAGACAGACAGATATAGAAGAGAGAGACAGAGGAACAGACAGACAGACAGATATAGAAGAGAGAGACAGAGGAACAGACAGACAGACAGACAGATATAGAAGAGAGAGACAGAGGAACAGACAGACAGACAGACAGATATAGAAGAGAGAGACAGAGGAACAGACAGACAGACAGACAGATATAGAAGAGAGAGACAGAGGAACAGACAGACAGACAGACAGATATAGAAGAGAGAGACAGAGGAACAGACAGACAGACAGATATAGAAGAGAGAGACAGAGGAACAGACAGACAGACAGATATAGAAGAGAGAGACAGAGGAACAGACAGACAGACAGACAGATATAGAAGAGAGAGACAGAGGAACAGACAGACAGACAGACAGATATAGAAGAGAGAGACAGAGGAACAGACAGACAGACAGATATAGAAGAGAGAGACAGAGGAACAGACAGACAGACAGACAGATATAGAAGAGAGAGACAGAGGAACAGACAGACAGACAGACAGATATAGAAGAGAGAGACAGAGGAACAGACAGACAGACAGATATAGAAGAGAGAGACAGAGGAACAGACAGACAGACAGACAGATATAGAAGAGAGAGACAGAGGAACAGACAGACAGACAGACAGATATAGAAGAGAGAGACAGAGGAACAGACAGACAGACAGATATAGAAGAGAGAGACAGAGGAACAGACAGACAGACAGACAGATATAGAAGAGAGAGACAGAGGAACAGACAGACAGACAGACAGATATAGAAGAGAGAGACAGAGGAACAGACAGACAGACAGATATAGAAGAGAGAGACAGAGGAACAGACAGACAGACAGATATAGAAGAGAGAGACAGAGGAACAGACAGACAGACAGATATAAAAGAGAGAGACAGAGGAACAGACAGACAGACAGATATAGAAGAGAGAGACAGAGGAACAGACAGACAGACAGACAGATATAGAAGAGAGAGACAGAGGAACAGACAGACAGACAGACAGATATAGAAGAGAGAGACAGAGGAACAGACAGACAGACAGACAGATATAGAAGAGAGAGACAGAGGAACAGACAGAAAGACAGATATAGAAGAGAGAGACAGAGGAACAGACAGACAGACAGACAGATATAGAAGAGAGAGACAGAGGAACAGACAGACAGACAGACAGATATAGAAGAGAGAGACAGAGGAACAGACAGACAGACAGACAGACAGATATAGAAGAGAGAGACAGAGGAACAGACAGACAGACAGACAGATATAGAAGAGAGAGACAGAGGAACAGACAGACAGACAGATATAGAAGAGAGAGACAGAGGAACAGACAGACAGACAGACAGATATAGAAGAGAGAGACAGAGGAACAGACAGACAGACAGACAGATATAGAAGAGAGAGACAGAGGAACAGACAGACAGACAGATATAGAAGAGAGAGACAGAGGAACAGACAGACAGACAGACAGACAGATATAGAAGAGAGAGACAGAGGAACAGACAGACAGACAGATATAGAAGAGAGAGACAGAGGAACAGACAGACAGACAGACAGATATAGAAGAGAGAGACAGAGGAACAGACAGACAGACAGATATAGAAGAGAGAGACAGAGGAACAGACAGACAGACAGACAGATATAGAAGAGAGAGACAGAGGAACAGACAGACAGACAGATATAGAAGAGAGAGACAGAGGAGCTGACAGACAGACAGACAGATATAGAAGAGAGAGACAGAGGAACAGACAGACAGACAGATATAGAAGAGAGAGACAGAGGAACAGACAGACAGACAGACAGACAGATATAGAAGAGAGAGACAGAGGAACAGACAGACAGACAGATATAGAAGAGAGAGACAGAGGAACAGACAGACAGACAGACAGACAGATATAGAAGAGAGAGACAGAGGAACAGACAGACAGACAGATATAGAAGAGAGAGACAGAGGAACAGACAGACAGACAGACAGATATAGAAGAGAGAGACAGAGGAACAGACAGACAGACAGATATAGAAGAGAGAGACAGAGGAACAGACAGACAGACAGACAGACAGATATAGAAGAGAGAGACAGAGGAACAGACAGACAGACAGACAGATATAGAAGAGAGAGACAGAGGAACAGACAGACAGACAGACAGATATAGAAGAGACAGACAGAGGAACAGACAGACAGACAGATATAGAAGAGAGAGACAGAGGAACAGACAGACAGACAGACAGATATAGAAGAGAGAGACAGAGGAACAGACAGACAGACAGATATAGAAGAGAGAGACAGAGGAACAGACAGACAGACAGATATAGAAGAGAGAGACAGAGGAACAGACAGACAGACAGACAGATATAGAAGAGAGAGACAGAGGAACAGACAGACAGACAGATATAGAAGAGAGAGACAGAGGAACAGACAGACAGACAGATATAGAAGAGAGAGACAGAGGAACGGACAGACAGACAGACAGATATAGAAGAGAGAGACAGAGGAACAGACAGACAGACAGACAGATATAGAAGAGAGAGACAGAGGAACAGACAGACAGACAGACAGATATAGAAGAGAGAGACAGAGGAACAGACAGACAGACAGACAGATATAGAAGAGAGAGACAGAGGAACAGACAGACAGACAGATATAGAAGAGAGAGACAGAGGAACAGACAGACAGACAGATATAGAAGAGAGAGACAGAGGAACAGACAGACAGACAGACAGATATAGAAGAGACAGACAGAGGAACAGACAGACAGACAGATATAGAAGAGAGAGACAGAGGAACAGACAGACAGACAGATATAGAAGAGAGAGACAGAGGAACAGACAGACAGACAGATATAGAAGAGAGAGACAGAGGAACAGACAGACAGACAGATATAGAAGAGAGAGACAGAGGAACAGACAGACAGACAGACAGATATAGAAGAGAGAGACAGAGGAACAGACAGACAGACAGATATAGAAGAGAGAGACAGAGGAACAGACAGACAGACAGACAGATATAGAAGAGAGAGACAGAGGAACAGACAGACAGACAGACAGATATAGAAGAGAGAGACAGAGGAACAGACAGACAGACAGACAGATATAGAAGAGAGAGACAGAGGAACAGACAGACAGACAGACAGATATAGAAGAGAGAGACAGAGGAACAGACAGACAGACAGACAGATATAGAAGAGAGAGACAGAGGAACAGACAGACAGACAGATATAGAAGAGAGAGACAGAGGAACAGACAGACAGACAGACAGATATAGAAGAGAGAGACAGAGGAACAGACAGACAGACAGACAGATATAGAAGAGAGAGACAGAGGAACAGACAGACAGACAGATATAGAAGAGAGAGACAGAGGAACAGACAGACAGACAGACAGATATAGAAGAGAGAGACAGAGGAACAGACAGACAGACAGACAGATATAGAAGAGAGAGACAGAGGAACAGACAGACAGACAGATATAGAAGAGAGAGACAGAGGAACAGACAGACAGACAGATATAGAAGAGAGAGACAGAGGAACAGACAGACAGACAGACAGATATAGAAGAGAGAGACAGAGGAACAGACAGACAGACAGACAGATATAGAAGAGAGAGACAGAGGAACAGACAGACAGACAGATATAGAAGAGAGAGACAGAGGAACAGACAGACAGACAGACAGATATAGAAGAGAGAGACAGAGGAACAGACAGACAGACAGACAGATATAGAAGAGAGAGACAGAGGAACAGACAGACAGACAGACAGATATAGAAGAGAGAGACAGAGGAACAGACAGACAGACAGATATAGAAGAGAGAGACAGAGGAACAGACAGACAGACAGACAGACAGATATAGAAGAGAGAGACAGAGGAACAGACAGACAGACAGACAGATATAGAAGAGAGAGACAGAGGAACAGACAGACAGACAGATATAGAAGAGAGAGACAGAGGAACAGACAGACAGACAGATATAGAAGAGAGAGACAGAGGAACAGACAGACAGACAGATATAAAAGAGAGAGACAGAGGAACAGACAGACAGACAGATATAGAAGAGAGAGACAGAGGAACAGACAGACAGACAGACAGATATAGAAGAGAGAGACAGAGGAACAGACAGACAGACAGACAGATATAGAAGAGAGAGACAGAGGAACAGACAGACAGACAGACAGATATAGAAGAGAGAGACAGAGGAACAGACAGAAAGACAGATATAGAAGAGAGAGACAGAGGAACAGACAGACAGACAGACAGATATAGAAGAGAGAGACAGAGGAACAGACAGACAGACAGACAGATATAGAAGAGAGAGACAGAGGAACAGACAGACAGACAGACAGACAGATATAGAAGAGAGAGACAGAGGAACAGACAGACAGACAGACAGATATAGAAGAGAGAGACAGAGGAACAGACAGACAGACAGACAGATATAGAAGAGAGAGACAGAGGAACAGACAGACAGACAGACAGACAGATATAGAAGAGAGAGACAGAGGAACAGACAGACAGACAGACAGATATAGAAGAGAGAGACAGAGGAACAGACAGACAGACAGATATAGAAGAGAGAGACAGAGGAACAGACAGACAGACAGATATAGAAGAGAGAGACAGAGGAACAGACAGACAGACAGACAGATATAGAAGAGAGAGACAGAGGAACAGACAGACAGACAGATATAGAAGAGAGAGACAGAGGAACAGACAGACAGACAGATATAGAAGAGAGAGACAGAGGAACGGACAGACAGACAGACAGATATAGAAGAGAGAGACAGAGGAACAGACAGACAGACAGACAGACAGATATAGAAGAGAGAGACAGAGGAACAGACAGACAGACAGATATAGAAGAGAGAGACAGAGGAACAGACAGACAGACAGACAGATATAGAAGAGAGAGACAGAGGAACAGACAGACAGACAGATATAGAAGAGAGAGACAGAGGAACAGACAGACAGACAGATATAGAAGAGAGAGACAGAGGAACAGACAGACAGACAGACAGATATAGAAGAGAGAGACAGAGGAACAGACAGACAGACAGACAGATATAGAAGAGAGAGACAGAGGAACAGACAGAAAGACAGATATAGAAGAGAGAGACAGAGGAACAGACAGACAGACAGACAGATATAGAAGAGAGAGACAGAGGAACAGACAGACAGACAGACAGATATAGAAGAGAGAGACAGAGGAACAGACAGAAAGACAGATATAGAAGAGAGAGACAGAGGAACAGACAGACAGACAGACAGATATAGAAGAGAGAGACAGAGGAACAGACAGACAGACAGACAGATATAGAAGAGAGAGACAGAGGAACAGACAGACAGACAGACAGACAGATATAGAAGAGAGAGACAGAGGAACAGACAGACAGACAGACAGATATAGAAGAGAGAGACAGAGGAACAGACAGACAGACAGATATAGAAGAGAGAGACAGAGGAACAGACAGACAGACAGACAGATATAGAAGAGAGAGACAGAGGAACAGACAGACAGACAGACAGATATAGAAGAGAGAGACAGAGGAACAGACAGACAGACAGATATAGAAGAGAGAGACAGAGGAACAGACAGACAGACAGACAGACAGATATAGAAGAGAGAGACAGAGGAACAGACAGACAGACAGATATAGAAGAGAGAGACAGAGGAACAGACAGACAGACAGACAGATATAGAAGAGAGAGACAGAGGAACAGACAGACAGACAGATATAGAAGAGAGAGACAGAGGAACAGACAGACAGACAGATATAGAAGAGAGAGACAGAGGAACAGACAGACAGACAGATATAGAAGAGAGAGACAGAGGGACAGACAGACAGACAGATATAGAAGAGAGAGACAGAGGAGCTGACAGACAGACAGACAGATATAGAAGAGAGAGACAGAGGAACAGACAGACAGACAGATATAGAAGAGAGAGACAGAGGAACAGACAGACAGACAGACAGACAGATATAGAAGAGAGAGACAGAGGAACAGACAGACAGACAGATATAGAAGAGAGAGACAGAGGAACAGACAGACAGACAGACAGACAGATATAGAAGAGAGAGACAGAGGAACAGACAGACAGACAGATATAGAAGAGAGAGACAGAGGAACAGACAGACAGACAGACAGATATAGAAGAGAGAGACAGAGGAACAGACAGACAGACAGATATAGAAGAGAGAGACAGAGGAACAGACAGACAGACAGACAGATATAGAAGAGAGAGACAGAGGAACAGACAGACAGACAGACAGATATAGAAGAGAGAGACAGAGGAACAGAGAGACAGACAGACAGATATAGAAGAGAGAGACAGAGGAACAGACAGACAGACAGATATAGAAGAGAGAGACAGAGGAACAGACAGACAGACAGACAGATATAGAAGAGAGAGACAGAGGAACAGACAGACAGACAGATATAGAAGAGAGAGACAGAGGAACAGACAGACAGACAGACAGATATAGAAGAGAGAGACAGAGGAACAGACAGACAGACAGACAGATATAGAAGAGAGAGACAGAGGAACAGACAGACAGACAGACAGATATAGAAGAGAGAGACAGAGGAACAGACAGACAGACAGATATAGAAGAGAGAGACAGAGGAACAGACAGACAGACAGATATAGAAGAGAGAGACAGAGGAACGGACAGACAGACAGACAGATATAGAAGAGAGAGACAGAGGAACAGACAGACAGACAGACAGATATAGAAGAGAGAGACAGAGGAACAGACAGACAGACAGATATAGAAGAGAGAGACAGAGGAACAGACAGACAGACAGACAGATATAGAAGAGAGAGACAGAGGAACAGACAGACAGACAGACAGATATAGAAGAGAGAGACAGAGGAACAGACAGACAGACAGACAGATATAGAAGAGAGAGACAGAGGAACAGACAGACAGACAGACAGACAGATATAGAAGAGAGAGACAGAGGAACAGACAGACAGACAGACAGATATAGAAGAGAGAGACAGAGGAACAGACAGACAGACAGATATAGAAGAGAGAGACAGAGGAACGGACAGACAGACAGACAGATATAGAAGAGAGAGACAGAGGAACAGACAGACAGACAGACAGATATAGAAGAGAGAGACAGAGGAACAGACAGACAGACAGATATAGAAGAGAGAGACAGAGGAACAGACAGACAGACAGACAGATATAGAAGAGAGAGACAGAGGAACAGACAGACAGACAGACAGATATAGAAGAGAGAGACAGAGGAACAGACAGACAGACAGACAGATATAGAAGAGAGAGACAGAGGAACAGACAGACAGACAGATATAGAAGAGAGAGACAGAGGAACAGACAGACAGACAGATATAGAAGAGAGAGACAGAGGAACAGACAGACAGACAGACAGATATAGAAGAGAGAGACAGAGGAACAGACAGACAGACAGATATAGAAGAGAGAGACAGAGGAACAGACAGACAGACAGATATAGAAGAGAGAGACAGAGGAACAGACAGACAGACAGATATAGAAGAGAGAGACAGAGGAACAGACAGACAGACAGATATAGAAGAGAGAGACAGAGGAACAGACAGACAGACAGACAGATATAGAAGAGAGAGACAGAGGAACAGACAGACAGACAGATATAGAAGAGAGAGACAGAGGAACAGACAGACAGACAGATATAGAAGAGAGAGACAGAGGAACAGACAGACAGACAGATATAGAAGAGAGAGACAGAGGAACAGACAGACAGACAGACAGATATAGAAGAGAGAGACAGAGAAACAGACAGACAGACAGATATAGAAGAGAGAGAGAGACAGAGGAACAGACAGACAGACAGACAGACAGACAGACAGATATTGGTCACAGTTTGTATCTCTGGTTGAATCCTTTCTGTTTTAGTTTGAACTTGATTTACCGATTGAAGTGAAAGCCGGCTATGTCGGTAAGACCGATTACAGACCTAACTATTAATTTAAGGCAAGAGTGAACTCTTGAAAAAGAAGGAATTACACTTTGAAATGATTTGCTGTTGTTGGCCATGGCTATGTGTGGGCCCACCTTTTCTTACCTATTCTTGCATTGAATTATCTTGCCTACTCTTACCCTAAATTATCTTAACATTTTCTTACCTGTTCTTGCCTTAAATTATCGTACCTTTGCTTACCTATTCTTGCCCTATATTATCTTACCCTATTTTACATATTCTTGCCTTTAATTATCTTACCAATTCTTGTCTTAAATTATCTTTTTCTATTTTACCTATTCTTAGCTTTATCCACGTGGCCTTCAAAACTCTTGGGCTAATCAACATCGAGGGCCTGGAGATCTTGATGGAACTCAGGTGTAGAGTGACCGCCGTGTCTGGGGAAAAGCGGCAGACCTCTTATGGTCTTACCCACATGTATTCCAACGTCACTCGCTCACCATTCAGCGCTTTAACGCAACAGCATTTAAAGGCTCTTTCGCCCCTTGTGAGACCGACTAGTAGGGCATTTCCAGATTACATCTTCTTACTCTTAAGATTGTAGCCCGTGAGGGATCCTTTATACCTTGGAACAAAATATTATAATTAGCACAATTCAATAAAGAAAATAAATTAGATATGGCTGAGTGATGGCTTTGGTCATGCGACCATGAAAAAAAAATCTCTCACGTGATTTACGGACATCATTGAGTTCCTGGCATATGAAACCCATATTTATGGTGCCAGAAAAATGGCGGATAATTATGGGCAGGCGATCTTGAGCTTGACGATCACGTGATGTTCAGGCAATATTGAAAATCCATTTTTAGAATTCTTTGCCCTTGAAAACCATATTATAGACCCCCAAAGCCATCCCTGTAACATTCATAGTTCACGAGAAATGTCATATTGGCCATTTTCGTCATGTCGCCAAGACCTCCATGGTCATGTGGTGATGTTCAGGCAATGTTGAAAATTCATTTTTTTAATTCCTTGCCTCTTAAAACCCTATCCTAGACCTTAAACTCATCCCTGTATCATCTATATCTATGGTCTCTGAGAAATGGTGGCTTAACCATTTTAGTCATTTGACCTTGACCTTCAATGTCACTTGATGTTCAAGTATTTTCAAAATGCATTTTTTGAATTCCTTTCCTCTGAAGACCATATTCCAGGCACCAAACGCATCCCTGTATCATTTATAGTTCTGAGAAATGGATGGTTGATCATTTTGACGATGCGACCTTGACCTCCAAGGTCAAGTGATGTTCATGCAATAATGAAAATGCACTTTCATAATTCCCTGACACTGAAAACCGTATCATGGACACCGAAATCACCTCAGTATCTTTTTTTTCTGAGCAATGGCTGATTGGCCATTTTGGCCGTGTGACCTTGATTTTAAAGGTCACACGATGTTCAGACATTATTGAAAATATATTTTATATATTCCTTGAGCCATAAGCAATGCCTTAGACACTAAAATCACCTTTCAATCATGTATAGCTCCATAGATATTGCGACATATATTTCATGGCGGCCATTTTGGCCGCCATCTTGTTTTGCGGGCGCCTGCAGCGGGTGGACGACACGCACCATACATTTTCTTATTCTCCACCATCAGACGAAGAGAATGACACCTGCCTCATATTTCCATCACTAAAACCTCCACGGGATGACAATTGCTGCAGGACTAGTGCGAATTATTTGGTAACATTTGCGGTGCGGCCCACCATCTCCGGGTCTGCCGGGAAGATAGATAGGCAATGTCCGTTAATGCGTGTCATTGCGAGTAACTGCCAAGCAAGGTTAGCATATAATAGCTAGTAGACTATTAGTTGGTGCATAGGTAACACCATAATGGCAATTAGATTGTTGGATGCTGGTTTAGGTAGAATTAATCTGCCTCTCTGGTCTATCTTTGCTCGGACCTACGCTTTGATACGAAGCGTTGCTCGTAAATAAGATGGTGCCCTGTGCTCAGGGTTATAATTGCAGATTACAATTACTAATTAGATAGGTGGTCACTTTGTCTGTCAGGTCGAATCAATTTGGAGATTCCTTGGACGAGTCTCTTCTCAAGTCCTGTTCTCTGTACATTGGATGATGTCTATATTCTGGCTGGATGGTGCCCTGTGCTCAGGGTTATAATTGCAGATTACAATTACTAATTAGATAGGTGGTCACTTTGTCTGTCAGGTCGAATCAATTTGGAGATTCCTTGGACGAGTCTCTTCTCAAGTCCTGTTCTCTGTACATTGGATGATGTCTATATTCTGGCTGGACCTTTGACTGACAGACCGTACGATGCGACCAAGGAAGAGGCGCTCGACAACGCCAGGAAGAGGAAGAGGCTGGAACGGCTGGAACAAGGAACCATGACAACGTCTGCCACAGGTTCGTTACATTCGTTCATTGCCTGATTGATTGTTTGCGCCGAAGATGGCCTGCTTGATTGGTGTCAAGATGAGTCACAGGGATTGTATGCTTTTGATTGACTGATGGATTGAGCTAAAGATAAAGATTTTCGTTTGTTTTCAAACTGACAAACTGCAGAGTAGTTGTGATAGTACAGGAATTAACGACGGGGGAGGTCGATCCTTCTGCTGGACGGACAACAGACATATGCGCACGGACAAGAGGCAGACGCGCACGGACTTGCAGCCTTACGCACACGGACAAACAAACGGACACGCATACGCACACGGACAAGCACACGGACACGTACAAAGAGACATGCGCACGCATACAAAGACACATGCGCGCACATACAAAGACAAATACGTACGCATACATACATACAAAGACACGCACGCATACGCGCACATACAAGCACACGCACACAGACACACACATACAAGCACACAGACACGCACACGGCTACACACAGCCACGGACACATATACACGCACTCATACAAGCACACATACGCACACATACATACATACAATGACACGCACACATACACGCACACATGCAAGCACACAGGCGCACAAACATACGAAAGAGACACGCCCACCATTGACGGAACGGCGGCGGCGGCTGACCCTTCCCTCTCCCTTAGGGCGGCGCGCTCATCAAAGGAACGATCTCGTTGGAGTATTCGCCAATGGCGAAATACAATATCCGCTACAACTGGCCAGCGTGAATATAATATCGCCTACGCGCTCGAGCAATTTCTAACTTCTATACATTAAAAGAATGAATGAAACGTTTCAATAAATTTTATTGCAAACGTCGTACACACATAATTATGAACCAAATAATCGTTAAGTTCGGTTTCCCAAATAAGCTTATTAGTAATTGCGGTAAGATTTTTATTTCTACATCTATGCAAGCAGTAGAAAATGCAATAGTGTCCGCAGAAACGGCTAACGGAACTTTGTAAATTTTATCGTTAAAAATCCAATGTTCACAATGTCTGTTCAAAAAATCTCTATAAAGTCATCTTCTTGCGGTCTGCGGAACGAGTCGAAATATTCTCCGTACGACGAATTCTCCACGTACAAAACGATGCAATGCTGGCCGAAGTCAGATCGAAGGCGTAGAGAGCGTATCCGCCAGAAAAGTCTTCTCTGCTAATTTCGTTTCCTTCGTCTCGCATCCACTTTCCGGTTCCCATGAATAGCGTGGCGTAAGCGTTAATAAACTGACTATTGGCAAAGTTGACTTCTACGGGTTTCACGGATTGTTGCTGACCATCCAAGTATACTTTTAGCTGAGTCAGATTCATGTGCTTAAAGTTGAATGGATTCTTCTTGTAGTTTCCGTTAAACGCGTCATTGTCCACGCACCCGATGACTATTCTGGTAGGCAACTGTCCGGAGAAAAGGCTTTCTCGAGTTGCATCCAAATTTCCGGCTGGCACGGTAAATGTTTTACATACGGCTCTTCGAATCGGAAATTTCACGTTCCCTCGTTCCAAAGCGTTGGCGTGCGCCACGAATACCGAAGGACTGAGTTTCACTCTTCTAACGTATGGTTTGCAATCCAAGATTTGTACTTTAAACGTGGCGTCGTTAATGGATGACATCAGACAGAATGGACCTTTATTTCTGACGACTCGCATCTTTATATTGACGTCGTTAGGAAGGAATCGATCTTGGAAAAATAGGTCGCTGTGAATGCATCCCAACATGTCCACGAACTTTCTTTCGTTGGTTAATGTGCTACGTTTCTTAACTCCAGAGTTTAGATTAGGGGATTAGAATTTTCCAGGTGTCTTGCCACGTCTGTGTAATGCAGCGCCGAGGTGAGTTGATAATTTTTGGCCGCGGATCCGTAGCTCAGAATCGTCTCCAAATAACTTCTGTAAGCGTAAGTATTGTTCGAATCGGTGAGGAGAGTATCGTTTAAGGTAATGTCGACTTCCGAAAACAGACTGCAGAAACAGATTGATGGGACCGACGTGATCGCCTCCGTCTATGTCGTCGTTGTTTGCGCGCACGATTTTAGCTCTAACGTACAGTTGAGTGCTCGACAAATCCTAGTAGTCTTTTCCGGCACCGGTAATGCTGAATGGAATAGGAGTTCCTTGAGAAATTGTCGAAATTGGATTATATTCCACAAAAGTCCCGCTTTCCATGCTGGTCTGCGTCGGAGGTACGACGAAGAGATCCAATTCGCTCTTGGCGCATTCGCAAGACTGCGGGTGAACGAAGGCCATTATTCCTCGTCGAATATATCGAGCTTAAGCTTTTTATTTTATCTCTTTAAGGATTTCTTGCGTCTCTTACCGCCGCTACCGCTTTGATTATTGAAATGGTTGGTCGACGCAAACTCTTTTATGCCGGCCAGAATACGAGATTTGCTAGCCTCTTTGAAATTTTGCCCATCCGCAACGTCGTTGGCTATCTGCAAACCAGTTCTCAAGAACTGTTTTCCGAAAGCTTTAGCTCCGGTTTGAATTAAAGGCCAGTCGCTTCTGAAGAATCCGCTGAGAGTGCTTCTCAGTCCGTGTCCGCGCTGCATGCGAGAGCCTTGGAGAACTGGCATTCCGCTCCTGCTCTGTTGAGAATAATAGTCTTCGTACGCGAAGCGACTCGGTCGCAACAAAATTGTCTTTTCATTGTAATAGATATGCGATTTTGCGCTATCTGAAATGAAGCGTAATCAACACTTTCCCGGTTTTGAATGGTATGGTATCGTTCCTTATGTCTATCTCGATAGAATCGAAATGTTACTGCTGTAAGGGTACGTATTGAGGCTTTTCGTACGTGGTGAGGGCGATTTCGCCGTTTTTTTCCGAAATCGGTACGATACGAAGCAGAGGAACTTTGGTATCCCCGACCATAACGTGTTCCAACAAGTTGCAGTAGACGAAAAGGGAATTAAAACCCACGATTACGTCGCACGCGCTACCCGATCTAAAACTTAACGGCTCGTCCTCGAAATATTGTATGGGATTCTGACGCGACTCGATGCCCAACACAGAACATAGAGGCGGTGAAAATATCAGACTCGCGCCTTCGCTTATTTCTCCGTTGAAGCGTTTCGTTACGACGTTATAATTAAAGGTCGGAAAGTCTTTGAGTCCCAACTTTTTCGCAAATTCTTGTATATGATAGTTTATGTAATGCACGATGCTGGAAGGCGATTCGTAGTATCCGACCGGGAGACGTATAGCGTGATGTACGTAAATTTGCTTGCCGTTTTGGATTGAGAATAGTGAACTCTACCTTCCCCTCTGAATAAATTATTCCAACTGCGAGCGTATTGCATTTCGACCAAACCGACTTCCCAATCGCCGGACAGAGATACGGCTTTCTCTAATCTCGTGGTAAATCGTTTGATCTGATTATCCGGATAGTAGTTCGCGGAGCTGTTGCTCGGTAACGTGAGATAAAAGTGAGCCATCCTTTACCAACCGTATACGCGATCGATCTGAATCGAAAGACGTTTAAGTATCCAATATATCAAATGTCCAAGAATTAAAACTCGTCGTAACATTTCCACTTTACAAAATATTCCAATTTTTTCCGTCGTTTGCGAGTTTTTAATATCGCTTCGACATTGTAAATGTCGTCTTCTTTAGAAACGCGTTGCAATTCTTCTTGATAGAATTTACCTTTTACTTTCTCGCCGTTGCAATCCGTCAATTCGTACGTTACGGGATCGGAAGGTATTCGACCCGATATAGCGAAAATTTCTTCCGACCACGAAGGTAGGTAGCCCTTTTTGAACGCTATTCTGGCCTTACTTATTCGCACATTGTCAACATTCTCGCACTTCCAAACCGTCGGTCTCTTCTTTTCGCCGATTTGGCACTTTCTCACGACTTCTTCGTTTTCTAGGGATACCCGAGCCGGAGCCATACCTATGCTTCTATGAAACGTTTCGTTGTACGAATATACGAGATCGGGCAAAACGTCGACGTACCGATGCGTGTTCCCGTGCATGAAATATTTCCTCATTTTGGTTTTAAGGGTACGATTAAATCTCTGTACGACGGCCGCTTTAATATCCTCGTTTTCGGAAGTGTAGAAAAGAATGGCATTTTTGCGCAGCAGGGTCTGAAAGGATCTATTGAGAAATTCGGTGCCTTTATCGGTCAGCAGGTGTGCGGGGTGCGATCCATCGTTCAACATCGCCGAAAAAGCTTCGATCAGCGCGGGTCCTGTCTTTGATTCAAGCGGGAGAACTCTCGCGTATTTGGAAAACACATCGATGCACGTTAACAGATATATATTTTTATCGTTATATTTTGAAAGAGAAGAAACGTAGACCAAATCGGCCTGCCACAAATCGTCTATACCTAAGGCGAAAGTTTTTCTACGTCTAAATTTTAATCTGACGGGTTTATGCAAAGTATAAGCGTCTTTATCCGATAACCAAGTTTTAAAATCTTTAGATTTAATTCGTTCTTTTAAATGTTCCTTCAACGTATCCACGCATCCGAAACTGGCCGGATGCTTCGTATCGAAATACGATTTCATCATCAGTAAAGAGCCCACTTCAACGTCTTTCACTGCTGTTTGCGTCCGCTCGACGACGCGGTCGATCTTCGTCCGGTGATCGGAGTTACTGACTCGGCAAAGTTCGACGATCCGTTAATATAGTTCCATCTGTCTTCGTTCCCGATTAACTCGTGAGGTATGTTGTGGTCTTTTAAAGCGTCGGCGAGACGTTTCCACCCGTTGGGCACGCGCGTTGAAGTTCTGTTTCTCCTCAGATCGTTGACCAAGTCGACGACGTGCGTTTTATGAATGGTCGTATTCTTCAAAACGAAATCTTCTTTATCGCTCCATCCGACTCCTGGATTGTTTTTGATATGAGTCAAAAGACGCGAAGCTTGAGATTTCCACTTTTTCGGAACGTTGTCTAGTACGAGAGCTTCTACGTCGGTCGATCCTTGCGGCGAATCCTCGACTTTTATCGCATCTTCAACATTTTTATAATCGTCGGAGTTAAATTTGGTAACGACTTCGGGCTTATCGATGTTTAAGTACCGTCTTAGACTGTTGGAATAGTGTTTGGCTTATTCGTCGTCGGCCACGTTTCTGTGTAAGATCTCGTACATTTCTCCGTCCAACATTGACGGAGTCTTATCCAACATGGGTTCCTTATGCTTTTCAATCTGTCGCGGTTCCACCAAAACCATTTTCTTCGTGTAATTCAAGACGCTATCCATTTTGAGGTATGAGCTTTGGTATCAGAAGGGAGCCGAGAAGCGAAAGCACCGGCGTCAGTAACGCTCCCAAGAATCCTCCGGATTTTACAATTTCATTTTTTGATTCCACGCGAACTTTCTTCGACAACAGATCCCTCAACTTCTTATTAAAGCGTTTCAGTTTACTCTTTTGAGGCTTTGTGAGCGGAACATTACCTTTTAAAACATTTTTGGCGCACTCGTACAAGCAATGCAAGAGACCTTTGCTGCAATCTTTCAGGATATTTCTCATCGTTTTGGCAGTGGCTTCCTTCAGTAACATCAATTTGGCAAAATACTTCTTCAATCTCGAAGACATTTGTATCAAATGACTACAGAACCTTGCTCCCGAATGGCTATATAATTTTTACTTTCTAACGTAGACGTAATGTTTCTCGCCCGGAAAAATGTTCGTCTTTAATCGACATCTCTCGTCGGTGTCCGGTCTTAAATCGACCAACAGATATCCGAAGGGCGCCATGGTAGCGTCGCCGAAGGCTTCCAACATGAAATTAACCTTTCCGGGAAACATTTACCTAGCCAAATTCGCAACTTGCGTGGAATCTCTAACGTTTTTGAAGAGTACCAACTAATGAGCGTTCAGACTTATCGTTCTCGTATGCTTGCCTTTGTAGAATAAATTTTGCGTCAGGTATAAGACGGAAACGTTTCTGTGATGACCTATCTTGGTAAATATTTTTGTAACGCGTTCGTCTGTCTCGCTCATCAAATCATCCAAAACGAGCAGAGTTCTCTCTGCCGTCGAAAATATTCAAGTCCGGCAGACCTTCGTGAAACTGAATTTGCGGATATCCATCAAATATTTCTTGATATATTCCGTAACACCATAGAATTCTATCGATCGTGGGTTTCACCATATGCGGTTAGTGATCGATGAATCTGAGAGTAAACTGTGTCTTTCCCGACCCGCTGGGGCCGCTTATTATTGCTGAAAACGGGTGTTGCCAAGTTGGATCCATGCTCGAGAGTGAATGTTTTGCGATCCGAAATAAATTTATATACTTTTAGACCATATAAATTCTGACCGTTCCCAATATACGCTCGGAGCACAGAGGACACGAGTCCAGAATATCCGCGCAATTTTCGCAGCACACGATGTGAGCGCAAGGCAGAGACATGGATTCAACGCCGCGCGAACGACTATGTCGGCATATCAACATCGTTTTCAGTGTTTCATTTTCCTTCCAAGCGCATTTTAATCTATATTCGGCTAAAATGTCCGCGGCGGAGACGAATTTCTCGTCATCGCTGCCATCGCAACTGCCTCCGCTCGAATCGGGGAATTCTTCTTTCGATGACGCTTCAACATTTTCAGTTTCGCCCATCGTTGTCGAATTTACGATATCTTCGAGATCCGGTTCGAAACTCACGGCCGATTTTACCGTTTCGGCAAAATCGCGTTCTTTTACGTATACGATGGATCGTCACATGTCGTTACTTTTGGTATAATGTCACGAAGCGATCAGTTTATGCTTCGAGTTCGTCATAGTTACTAAACGAACTTCACTATTTTCCAAAGTTTTATAGAAAAACAAGCGTCTAATGTTATTCAGTAAGTAAGCAAGGCAAATTCCGCACGAGGCCTAAGCATCGACTGTATTTCAATTGTCAGAATTGCGGGAGTATTTGGCGCCTAAGTTACCGTTGGTTGATTTCGCACGTATTTAAATGATGTTTTTGTATGGGTTCCTTTAGAAGTCGTCGTAAACATCCCTCCTCTAATCGCATGCCTTAACGCGTAAAGTCTGGCGAATGACTTTATCGTATACATTTCGTCAATTTTACGATGATTTTACGAAATTTGATGAACGCGCCGCCTTAGGGGAGGGGGAAGGGCCAGCTGGCGCCGCCGCCGCCCCCGCCGCCGTTCCGCCAATGACTGAGGCGTAAACCAAAAATGGGCGTTTCTCTTCGTGCGCATGCGTGTATGTGTGCGTGTCATCGTATGTATGTATATGTGCATGTATGCGTGTGCGTGTGTATGTGTGCGTGTCCGTGTGCGTGTCCGTGTGCGTGTCTGTGTGCTTATATCTGTGCGTGTCCGTGTGCTTGTATGTGTGCTTGTATGCGTGAGTGTACGTGTCATGTCTTTGTATGTATGTATGCGTAGGTATTTGTCTTTGTATGTGTGCGTATGTCTCTTTGTACGTGTCCGTGTGCTTGTCCGTGTGCGTATGCGTGTCCGTGTGTTTGTCTATGTCTATCCGTGCGCGTATGTCTGTTGTCCGTCCAGCAGAAGGATCGACCTTCCCCCGTCGTCAATTCCTGTACTATCACAACTACTCTGCAGCATGATTACAGACAAAGTCTGAACGAGTGATGACAAGTTATTTCAGGAATTGAATTTAACTGTGGTCAGATAAGCAGGTCTCCTATTTCACTATACATCTAATTTGACCAATGCCACTGCCTAGTGAAAGGAGGAATAGTCAACCTTATCGGGGATACTGGTATCGAACTCTGATCTTCAGCTCATCATCCTGAGAAGTGTGTTCTCCATTACTCTACAGCCCCCATTGACGAGCTGCTTGAATGGTGTCAAGATGAGTCACAGAGACTTTATGCTTTTCATTAACTGATTGTTTGATTTGCTGACGGCTCGATTTGGAGCTAATGGTCATTAGTTACTTTTTTATTGGGAGCTTGTATGGTTCGGTTGACTTTTGTTTGAATCACGAGTTTCTTGATTGAAGGATTGCATGATGGACTGATTGATGCGATTTGATTGACTGATTTCGTAATAATTGGCTGCTTCATTAGTTTTGAATTATTGACTTTTAATCAATTAATTTCAGTTGCGTCAATCCCCCTTGAGACAAATGGAGGAAAACCCAACTGGTCCCAAGTGTCAGGAAGGCAAGATATGCCCCCCTCTGAGACAAAAAAATTTCCCTACGTGGATGCCACTGATTAATTTTCTGTTTTAATTGGTTGCTTGATTGAGTGACATCGAGTGGTTCTGTTGCTTCCAGATAATTCGAATTCACAGAATCAAAGTTTTACTCAGAAACTGACGACTACAATCATTAACAACATTCAGGTCACATTATAACAATGTTGTCTAAGTTTCCTAAAACTGAAAGTAACGGTAGCATTAACTGAAAAGTTCTAATTCAGTTAACTTAACTAAAACTTAAACCGGAATGATATGAAAACTGGAACTAAAACTAAACTGAAAAGTACAAAACTGCAACTCAAAACTGAACTTGAAAGTTGAGACTGAATTAACATTTTCTGTTGTTGCTATACCAAATGAACTTCACTAATGAAATATAATGTAACTTTTTGTGGGGATCATGTACAAAACTAAATCAAAGCTGAAATGTTCTAAAAACTGAAACTAAAACCAACTGAAAAGATTATTAAACTAAACTGTATTGGTTGCTTGATTCAGTGATGTTGTTTGGTTTGACAGATTAAATGGTTAAATCATAAACAACTAAAACTGAAATTTAAATTGAAACTTTAAAAACACTGCATAATTATCCAATTTAATCATATCTAATGAGTTTGATAAGGAATTTTTCGATTGTATGATTAACCATTTGTTAATCCATTTACCTGTCTAATCAAGCACCTGATTAAGCCTCTGTCTATCTGTCTAATCGAGCATTTCTTGATCTGTCTAACTGAGCAGTATTGAGTCTTTGTTTACCTTGCTAATTGAGCATTTGTTTGCTGATCATATTTATTGAGCATTTGTTTGCTGATTATATTAATTGAGCATTTGATTGAGCCTCTGTATCCTTGTCTAATTGAACATGTGTTTACCTATCTAATTACGCATTTCTTCGTATGTCTAATTAATAATTTTTTTACCTATCTAATTAAGCATTTCTTCGTATGTCTAATTAAGCTGGAGACATTAACTAATCTTGCACAAAACCAGAAGAATACCTTGCTTTGTATTGCATTACCTCACCGTGCTATACTTTGTTTTACCTGTATAATTGAGCATTTGATAGAATATTCCTTGACTTGTCTAATTAAGCATTCTTTTTACCTGTATAATTTAACCTTTATTTACCTGCATAGTTGAGCATTTCTTTGCCTATATAATTGAGCATTTGTTGATATGGCTAATTGAGCATTTTTTACCTGTATAATTGAGCATTTGTTGATATGGTTAATTGAGCATTTGTGTACCTGTATAATTGAGCATTTGTTGATATGGCTAAATTGGGCATTTGTGTACCTGTATAATTGAGCATTTGTTGATATGGCTAATTGGGCATTTGTGTACCTGTATAATTGAGCATTTGTTGATATGGCTAATTGAGCTTATGTTTACTATTCTTTGGACCTGTCTTGCCTTTGTTCAGTTGACGATTCAGCGAATCCACGTTCGTTATGAGGACAGCGTGTCAAAAGAGAAGGTGTCATCATCCAGTTCGGACCATGCCACCTCCTCCTCATCGTCATCGTCTTCTTCGTTTGGATGTGGTCTGATGTTGAAGGAGATCAGTCTACAGACGACCAACAGCCAATGGAGCCCACAACACATCGACGCCTCAGCAACCGTCGTCCACAAGGTCAGCATCACTCTTGATGCGGACGCGGCTGAAGATGGGGATTGCATGGGGTGATGGCTGAAGATGAGGATTGCATGGGGTGATGGCTGAAGATGAGGATTGCATGGGGTGATGGCTGAAGATGGGGATTGCATGGGGTGATGGATGATGATGACAAGGATGATGATTGGGATAATTGTCAGTGTTGATGATTCAATCACTCACTTCTCTCGCTAACTAACTGATTAGCTAACTTACTAACTTTCTGGCTCACTTGCTCCTGTGCTTGCTAACTCACTGACTAACTCGCTTTCTTGCTCACTGACTTTGTCACTCACTGTGAGAAACTCCTTAAAAATACTGTCGCCGCATAAGAGATCAGTTGATGACGAGACGATGATGATGATGATAATAATAACAGATGATCATGGTTGATCTGGTGATGATGATGATGATGACGAAGATGCATTGTTTGTTTTCAGCTACTCCAGATCCACTCCTTTTCCATCTACTGGAATCCTTATCTTCCGGAGCAAGCGCTCGTCCGAAACAAACTGCACACTTCCGCCTGGAGGGTTAGCCGCCATCTCTTTCTTGGTCTCAGCACTCTCTCGTAAAATACTTCTCAGTTAATTTTTCTCTGCCTATCTATGAAGTACAGGTGTACTTATTTATACATATACATATATATATATATACACATATATATATACACATATATATATATACATATATATATATATACATATATATATATATATGACAGCATTTATGTATGTATGTATGTAATACATATGTATGTTTCTATCAACCGTAAAAACTGAAAAATTAATGAATGATGTAGCTTTTCTGTTTTGCAGTAACCTTGAATGAAACCTTCATAATAAAATATTAATTTAGTTTTAAATCAGCCGTTAGCACAAGATACTTTACAATGTTTGTCTTACTTTAGCTGCCATTCCTATCATACTTACTATACCCTATCCTGCCATACAATACCTGTAATTGTAATGTAAAAAGAAATAGGGTTTAAAGAGAGAGACTGACAGAGAAAGAGAGCGATGGATGGAGAAAAGAAAGATATGGAGAGAGAGACACAGACGAAGTTTTTGGAAGAGTTTAGTGAAAAGCGATTGGAAGATGTCCACAAATGGAAGTTATGGGAGAGGGCCTCAATATGGGAGAGGTTACTTTATTTGATCATACTCTACATTACATTAGTTATTGTACAATACCTTTCCCTATATTATCTTAAGTTACCTTACTTTACCTTTACATTAACTCTTTATTTTATGTAGTTCTGTCTCTTTCATTTTTTGTAGAGTCAGCTGAAGACTTCGATCAGCACTCATAGAATCGGAGAAGAAGACTTTGAATTCTGTAAGCATCTCTTCTGTGCATTGTCCTCTCTTTGACTCTGTCTCTTTCGCTACTTGTGTGCCTCGATGTTTGTCCGTCCGTCTGTCCGTCCTTTGTTGACCCTTAGCTCGATCGTAATCGTATTCTCTAAATTTCGTAAGTGCTACTCTAAAGCTAAGTGCAGGGCTTATGAGTGCTTGTCATGTCAGAGGGGTTGTCCAGAGAAGTCAAGGAATGGTGGGAGTCTGCTTCCCACATAGAGGAGGTTGTTAACCATACAATATACATGGATTGGATGAGCGTTCTCGTCGCGCTCTCTGTCAACGCTGATCCGGTCTTAAGCCGTACCGGTGTTGCGAATGATCCAACCAGCAGACCTCATCTTGAGATGAATTCCGGTCACCTGCCATTACAGATAGATCATCCCACACCAAACTGGTTGATGAACAGCTCAATGCATCCAATTTGAACTCATTGGATTGGCACACAATGCATACATATGCAAGTAAAGAAGAAGGTACATGGAAATTATGCATCATCATCATCATCATCATCATTTTTGTTGTTATTATTATTGTTATTATTTTTTTTATTCTATGGTTTGTTTATGCAGTGCCTTCTTCATCTTCCATGTATTTTACCTTGGTTCATATGACTGCTCTTTATTGATCCTGCTGACATCATCTCTGATTAACCTCTGCTCTCAGGACCGTGCATGCCATTTTGTCAATCAATCAATCAAAAATACTTTGTATAGGTTCTAGGTCTTGCATGTCAGTTTGTATCTATGTCCTAGGTCTTGCATGATTTCCGGACAATTCGGCGCCAGACAATTCGGAGCTGGACAGTTCGGTGCGGACAATTCGGCGTCGGACAATTGGGCGCGCGGACAATTCGGCAAAGGACAATTCGGCGCTGGATGAGTTTGTAAGTGTATTTAGACCAGATATCGGTATGTAGTAACTGACATTTTTTAAATATTCAGAATGGAAGCGAAATAGTATTCTCCATTATTATCTAGCACATGTCTAGTTATTATAGAGACTGATGAAGACAACAACACTAAAATACTGACTTTGAGTAATTGCAATTAAAGAGTACAGTAACATTAAGACATGGGATTTATCAACTTCCACTGCCGTTAGTAAACACTATGTGAATCAGAAACCGAAATCATTGTAATTTGTCATATTCTTTAGTTTTCTGGATAATATGGAGAATATTATTTCGCTCCCATTCTAAATATTTAAAAAATTCAGTTACTACAAACCGATATCTAGTCTAAATACACTTACAAGCTCATCCGGCCCCGAATTGTCCGGCACCAAATTGTCTGGCGCCAAATTGTCTGCACCAAACTGTCCGGCGCCGAATTGTCCGGCGCCGCATTATTTGGTCACCATCTTGCATACTGATTTGTGTCTATGTCCTAGGTCTTGCATACCAATTTGTACAGGTTCTAGGCCTTGCATGGCAGTTCTTATAGGTCCTATTTCTTGTATACCATTTTGTATAGACCTGTCCTAGATACGATTTCATATAGGTCCTAGGTCTTGAAATGCATTTCCTATTTGGCCTTGGTCTTGCATTCCAACCACAGCCTATGGACAGTTTCATGTAAATAGGCAACCATTGAATAATTATTTATGCATTTTGCAGCGGTGCTATAGAAGTCATTCGATTAAATGAGATTACTGAATTGAATATTCAAAGCCAGAGAATGATATATTAAGATTTTATGTTTTAATTGGGATTTGTCTCGTCTGCCTTTTAGTTCTGAGACCAATCTCGACGAGCGCCAATCTCATCTTGAATAAGGACGAACAGAATCAGATTCCGCTGCTTGTGGCAAATGTAATGATGGAGGAGCTGGAAATCCTCTTCTCCAGGCAGCAGGTGGAAAAATCGCTTCTGTTTGACTATTTTTACTACTTCAGTTCTTTAAATTATTTAATTAAGAAACGAAGAAGAACAAATTAGGAAAAGCACTATTCTGTGCGGATATTATGCCGAGTGCCAAAAGTGATTTTTATCAGTATTATTATTATTATTATTATTATTATTATTATTATTATGTTGTTATCGCCCATGATGAGCTAATGGAGTGTTGGCAATGTCCCGAAGAGGCAGACTGCGTTCCCACGCTGAAGAACAACTGAGATACGTTGGAACAGAAATGACGTCTCCATTGGATCGTGGGTTGCAGCACTCGTTCGACTACCCAACTCTGAGATGAACTCCAGTCCTTCACTGCTCCAAGCGCCGCCGGATTCCAAGGAGACGGCTACGAAGTCGTGGGTGTTGGTTATGGTGGAATACTTGGCCCTCTTCGTCTTAGCTGCGCGTTCGGCTGCTTCGCCAGCTCTGATAGATGTGTCGACAAGATGTGACTTGGCGTAGGTGTCGGGCACTGTCACATCCCATGCCAGACATCGACCACGTGTCCAAGGAATGAGCGTGACGCCGTCAGGTCACTTTCCATCTTCTCTTAGCAAGCCGAGAGGTTCCTTTTGCGCTGGAATCTTCGCCCTGCCAAGAGCTCTCCAGATGACATCGTTCAACATGCTGTGTCGTTGATGTTTTCCGCTGCCTCTTCTACAAATTAGTCCATGGAGCCCTTTTGCGTCGACGCTCTCTTGACATTGGTGACACAAATGTGGCTCGCAGAGCGTCGTTCCTAGCCTCAACCCGGCTGCCAGTCGTACATCCTCGTTTGAGAGGCGCAGGCCTAGGGCAGTCACAGGGGGCGCTAGCATCCAGTCTCCAGAATGAGGTGCTCGTGAGGCCAGCAGGCGAGCACGGTCGCATGGATTGTTATTGGAATCCAGCAGACCTTTCCATGCCTTGTCTGTGAATCGGAGGTCCCATTCTTTCTGGCGATAACTTGCTGTTCCTGTCCTGTTGGTGGTTCTGCATCTGTCAGGGTCTTCCAAGCGTTGAGTGCTGAACTCGCAAGTTCATATGGTTCCTCAGCAGACTCTGTTGGTAGGATGCATGCCTGGAGTTCGCTTGTACTAGCAGCAGAAGCCAGAAAGGCAGAAAGTGCCAGCGTAGATGCACAACGAACTCCCAGACCACCATCTCTCACCGGCAAAGAAGCCTGGAGCCAGCGGTCATCGTCAAGGTCCACATTTAAAATGGTTGACAGTCCTTCTCTCAGTAGTTGATCAAACCGAGCCAAGCCCGGGCAATCAGCGCAGATGGCTGTGCGCAGACTGTACAAGAGCTTCGGTACACTTAGACTGTTTCTCAGCAGAACCAGAGCGTCATGTGTATAAAGCAAGGACAATCTTCCGATTGCCCTCTCGAGGTCATTGGCCTTTGAATTAACGACCATGTTCACAGCTGGACCTGAAATTAGAGGTGCACCCAACAAGGTCATGTCCTCGAGGGCTATGCTCGTGAACTCTTGGAACGCAGGGTCATTGTTCGGCATCTGGGTGTTGTGACACGCGATTTCGCATTTGCTGCAGTTCAATAGCAATCCCAGATTCTTTGATTCCTGCTCGATTAATTGAACGTCGTCGGCCACTGTTTCCTTGTTACCTCCCAATGTCAGGTCATCCAGATATCCGATACGCAGATCCGAACGAAGCTTCATCAGAATCGGTTGCAGCACAAGACAGAATTCCAGAGGTCCCAATGGATCGCCTTGCTGCGTTCCTTCTTCGGATCGAATTGTGTTTGAACCATAGCGCAACAGTGGACGGTTTGAATAGGCAGCGTGAGCAAAGTGGTAGAGCTCTGGGATCTCTCTAGCAACTGCCTCTAGAAGACAATCTCTGCGCAGAGTGTTAAAGGCATTGGCGAAGTCGAGCTTCACTAGGATGCTGTCCTCAGGCATTGTGGAAATCCAGCGACGTGTCGCATGGACAGCTGCCTCAGCGCCTCCTGGAATGCCTACCCCAAGCTGAATGGGGGCGAGCAGTTGAGACAGCCTTGTTACCGCATGTGAATTAGCGCACTTTGCCGCCAGACGACGCCATGTGTAGCCCACGGCGATCGGTCTTATGCCTCCATCCTTCTTGCTCAGGGCTAAAAGGTTTGCCCCATAGATGACCTCATTCACCTCTTCGGATAGACCTCCCTTTAGGAGCAGATTGACAAGGTCAGATAGATGTTGCCCGATGTTGTCATCTACTCCATAGGCCATCAGATCCTTTAAGTGTTGTGGAGTAATGCCATCTGGACCACCAGCTGAACCCGCAGGGAAAGAGGAGATTGCCCTAGCGACATCTTCTTTAGAAACTTGAAGCGGGATGAAGCGATCGGAACTGTCTGGATCACATGGGGTTCTCCTGTCCACTGGTGCAGGCGGGTGCTTTTTCTTAAGCGCGGCCAGAGTTTCAGGTGTGTCCAGTGCCGGTTTATCCTCACTGCAGATGAGACGGATGGCTGCCTTGAAATTGCCTTCCTCCAGCTTGCTTGCAACTGTTGAGGCTAAATACCTGGCGTGGTCGCATTTAGCGGACTTGAGCTTACGACTTGACGTCAGTGGCAATTCATCGTTAGTCGACTGGTCTGGTCCCTGCAGTCCCCATTCAGTAATGCGGGACAAAATCATCTTGGTCATGTTGTGCTTTCGTCCACCTCTTCTTGGCTTCACTAGTACAGTTCCACCGAAGGCCAGCAAATCGAACCATTTTGCAACGCAATTTGGTTCTCTTACAATTGCTTGGATTATATCGGCCAGGAGAGCAGCACAAGATGGCCTTGCTGCTTTTGGGATTCTCTTAATCAGAAGACCGGGTGAAACAGGATGTGAGAGCTGAGAAGCGATCGGCCCAACGTCCGTCGACAGCTCCCGTGAGTAAGAGATCTGCACGCTAGTGGTAGAAGACAACTGTCTTGTGGTATTATGCTTTAAAGGGCCGTCCGCCGGTGGCTGGTCGGAACCTGGACAAGGGGCGGTTCGAGGGCCGTGCCGGTGCATCGTGCCATCTGAGGCATGGGTTTTGAAGGACAACCAACACACCCCGCAAACCCCCTGGCCCTTACAAGGTTTTTGACTCATCTGAGTTTCAAATCGGTTTGTTTTCAAATGCGCCGCCATTTAAACAGTAATCGTTGCCATTGGCAACGTTGACGTCGCTGGCCTTAAAGCATGGCAAGCGGCCATCAATTCAAATGCACGGCTACATATAAGTTGAAACGAAAGTTTGACAAACCAATCGTGTTGTGGTCTTGGCGAATAAGATGTGGTGAATATAATCAATCGGGTCACGAGTTGTTAATCCATTAGACGATGCTAAAATCCAACTCTGACGATTACTCGTTAAGCGGTATTTTTGCTAAATAGTCGGACATTAAAAATTTTCCGCCCACCACGTCCGCTGCCTCCTTATTATTATTAGTATTATTAGTTTTATTATTATTATTTGTATTATTAGTTTTATTATTATTATTTGTATTATTAGTTTTGCTGTTGTTGTTATTACCTGTTGAAGTCACTAGACTGCATCTCTCTGATTCTGACATCATTTGCTTTGCAAAGTCTCTTCTTCTGGCTTTCAAATCTTGACTGATAATTATTCATCTTCTCGTTTACTTGTTTCCTCCGTAGGATGTTCCACATCTTCAGTTCCTTACGTCGCATTGGACAAGGTGACTCGTTCAGACGACTGATTTGAATAATAACACGTGGATAAGAAGAACTGATTGAAGTATTGATTAATTAACGATTGAATTGTTTTCAGTTTCTGAGCGTCCTAAGCATCTATGAATTGTTTCGAATGATGACCGTGAATCAACGATACAGGAAGTACAAGAAGACGTTGGAGGTCAGAGGTCAATACAGGGAATGGTGGATCTACGCCAAGACGGCCATTTGCGAGGAATTCATACGACCCTATTCATGGCAGAGGATTCAGCAGCACAGGTCTCTATCGCCATCCAGCAAAATGTGCGACATAAATATGCCAATATGGTCTTGTTTATGCATGTATACATATAAATATACCCACAGATATTGCATTGTCCTGTCTGCTGACTTGTTATAGGATGTACGGCGCCCTAGTAGTGGTTAGGGCCGCGTTTGCGGTGCCTTATAAATCAGAGTTGTTATTATTATTATTATTCATGCAAACAAACATACATGCTCTCTTGCCTACCACTTTCCAGCCTTTAGAGAATGCAGTCTATATGTAGCATGCATTTAGAAATGCAGCCTTGCTCTTTAACCCTTTAACGACCAGCGTGTACTAAAATGTACGGGAAAACATGCGCAGCTGGTCGTTAAAGGGTTAACGCCGATAGAAAATGCAATTTTACTGTAAGACATGCTTCACTTTAGACTGCCATTACTAAGTATATAAGTAAGTATATTAATTACTGCAGCCTATGTTGAAAATGCCTTCAGAAATTGCTGCCTTGCTCCAAAACAATTTTATTGACTGTTGCCATGCTCTTGACAAAGCAGTTCCTCAGTTCTTAGGATTATTTTCTGTTTTACTTTGCAGGAAGAAGTACATACAATATAAGGATTTGTACAAGAAGTATTTATTGACACGAGATGAGAAACTGAAACGGAGCGATCTGTCGAACCTGGAGATGAACCTTGACGAAGTAAACATCACAATCGCCAGAGAACACGCAAAACTCGAGGTTCTATCTCTACCCTACTTTCATGACTAGATTATTTTTCATATGAAATGGTAGATGTAGATTTCCAAATATCTGTCCAGAGGTTACCGGTCTACATTTGGAATGGATCATCCCACCTAGGTCATGGCAGGGACAATTGTTATTATATTAACATGTTTAACTAATTTAAATCATTATTAACAGATCGCGAAGGAGTCGCCTGCGCGAGTGAAGAAACAGAAGCCAACGAAGAGTTGGTTTTCGTTTTGGGGGTGGTGGTCGAACCCAGCGAACGACGACGGCGGTGGTTCGGATGAAGAGGAGGAGATGATCATCTCTCCAGATGCAGATAAGGTCACTGCTCTTAATCTGCCTCAATGGTTGAACCGTTTGCAACCGGAGGAACATCAGCATCTCTTGAAAAGCATTGGATACGATCAGAACGGAGCGTACCAACATTCATCTAAGGTATATGCACTGCGAGGAACTACTAGCATTAGAGGCCAACAACTGCTTGAACTAGTATTGACTACTATGACACTATCTATCTATATATCTATGCAATTTATATGGTGCCTTATCAAGATAACTATTCAGAGGCACACTGATGCTGCTACTAATACTGAACAGCTGTGAGTGAATAACATGCTCATGGTCTTACATGGTGACAGCCTCGGGGAGGAGGTTCAAACCTGTACTCTTCCCATTATGGGCCATATGCTCTAAGCTAGCTATTGACTTCCCTGTTCCATGGTTTAGAGCTTTTATGTGGCACTGTGTAATTAGTCAGGTTTGCATTAGAACAGCATCAACTGTTTGGTGTTGCTTTTTTCTTGGGAATAGTTCATCTCTCAGAAGATTGTCTTCAACCTCCAGTCATGTTCCTGGTCTCTGGTCAACTATGGAAAAGAGGTTCTCAAAGTTTCATTGACGCAGCTCGCTCTGAACTGCGACAACAGACCAGGATCGGATGGTTTCAGGTACGATTTCTACTGATTATCAAATGGCTAGAGGGTAAGTATCGATAGAAGTCAATTCAAAGTAAGATTTTGCTTGAATCTAATGGTTTCAGGTACATTAGAGACTGTTTTACTGTTTGTCAAACGCCTGGAGAGTAAGTATCGATAGAAGTCAATTCAAAGATGTACGTTGTTTCTAGAATCGGATGGTTTCAGGTACGTGACGGACGGTTTCTACTGTACATCAAGGGCCACGAAAGTAATAATGGATTTTCAAAGAAAGATTTTGGTACAATCGCATTACTGCATTTCCATAAGAGACTGTTTCTACTGTATGTCAAACACCTGGAGAGTAAGTATCGATAGAAGTCTGTTCAAAGAATTATTTTGCTAGAATTGAAATGTTTCAGGTACGTAATCGGCTGTTTCTTCTGTATATTGAACGCCAAGAGAGTATCGATATTCGATGGTTTCAGGTGCGTATGAGACGGTTTCTACTGTATATCAAACGCCAAGGAAGTAAATATCGATAGAAATCAATTCAAAGAACGATTTAGTCATGTCGAAAATGCCCAAGGTGAGTTGTAAGTGCTGCCCCATTTGGGTGTGGTTGGCTGAAGAAATCTTCACTCCGCTGAATTGGGGTAAATTAGTTGATGACGTCCCTTTTGATCATCACCTGATCTGCTCTGCAGATGATGGGTTTGCCTCGGAGCAGTTGTCTTGGAGAAGTGCTACTGAAACGCTCTGAATTAATGACTGAATGTGAATTCTGTTTACTGTTATGTTATAGGGTGTGTGCGAAAACGGAGAATTTCATCGTGGAGGGAGTATCTGTTGAGCACGAACTGGTTCCGATTGTCACATCATTAATCTCAGTTTACAGTCAGCCATTTAAATTTCTTATCTTCTCTTTGTATTTTAAGATAATATAGTTTTATGTGAATTTTAACGTTTTTTGATCTGAAGTACAAAACTTCTATAGCGCCACTCAGAAGCCAAGCGCTGGGACCAGAGTATTTATACGTTTTATATTTATTGTGCTGCTTTGAATAGTCTGCTTTCATTGCATTGGGTTTGTAGTTTTGTAAAGGCAATATATAAATGACCAGTTATACACATTGTTGTGTACCTTGTGAGACATGAAAGCCGATTGGTTTGAACCTCATTGTCTGAGATTGGTACTTTGTGGGGACCATCAGGTAGGCCTTCACTCAATTGTTCTGCATATTCAGAAGTCAACCTATTAACATTGCAAAATAGAGGTTTCTGGATTATATTTTGATCACTAAATGAAGGTGTTTTGTTTTTCTACAACAGCACCATCTGTTGTGACTCAAGTGTTCAGTCTCGAATTTGACAAGAATCCGTCTCAAGTCGAAGCTGACTATGCGACCAAGCTGAATATTCAGCCGGTTGAAGTGGTTTACGATGAGGTGAGCTATTATTACGCTCACATACTAAGCACCAATGACAAAGCATCGGTCGATGGCACTGAAGGACTTAGTCAAGGTACAGTAAGCGTCTCAGAGGAGGAGGAGGAGAAGGATTGAATCCATGACCTCTGTGTTACAAGGCTACCGAGTCCTAGGTGAGTTGCAGATTCTGATTTAAGTCATAGACTAATTTTATAAGAGGACTTTACCCCATTATTGAGTGCTGTGTCAAGTCAGAGGGGTTTTCCATAGATGATGTATCAACAACAAGGTTCGGTTGCCGAGATAATAAAGTGGAATGGAAACCTAGGAGAATGAATTGAGGTTGTGTTTGAGTTAAGATAAATTGAGAGGTTACAGACTTAACGGATTGATTCTTTATTAATGTCTAGTGTGTGTCTAATTAGTGACTCATGCATCAAAATTCATGAACAAATATCATCTTGATTGGTCTTGATTTATGAATGGCCTCAAATTAATAAAAATAACGACAGCATCAATTGTAATAATAATAGTACTAGTAATAGCTTAAGTTTTAATTATAATAATTTTCATATAGATAGTAATTATAATTGAAATAATAATGATACAAGTAATACAAATAGTATTCATGGTAACCATAATACTTATATGGTAACAACTGCAATTAGTCATCGCTGTGTATTTTGTTCAATCCAGGATTTTATAATTAGCATGGATATAATTATTAGAAAGTTTAATGCTGATGATGAATTTATGGTTCACTTGATTTTCTGTGTTTGTATACAGCACGCTGTGACAGAGATTGTCGCTTTTTTCCAAGTTCCTCACATCACAACAAAGGACGTGAAGGCCATCGCACAGGCTGGCTTTGATCATTTCACTCAGATCAGCCGTGCACATCTTCATCATGCGATTAAACAACATAAGGCGAGCACTAACCAAACAAGGGCTTGTGTAGACTGTGGGTGAGGACTGGGTGCAGACTGTGGGTGAGGACTGGGTGTAGACTGTGGGTGAGGACTGGGTGTAGACTGTGGGTGTGGACTGGGTGTAGACTGGGTGTGGACTGGGTGTAGACTGTGGGTGTGGACTGTGGGTGAGGAGTGTGGGTGTAGACTGTAGGTGAGAACTGTGGGTGTGGCCTGTGGGTGTAGACTGTGGGTGAGGACTGTGGGTGTGAGTTGTGAGTGTGTATTGTGGGTGTGAACTGTGGGTGTGTGTTGTGGGTGTAGACTGGGTGTGAGTTTTGGGTGTGAGTCTTGGGTGTGAGTTGTGGGTGTGTGTGTATGTATGGTGAGTGGATGAACATTTTTGTGATGAATTGAGACGTATTATATGAAGCAGTTGGGGAATTTACTAAATCAGTGAATAGATAATTAAATAAAAGATTAATTATAAGGTAAGTCAAGACAAGGTTACGTTATGTATGGTGGTTTCAGTAGTTTTATGTTAGAAGTGCAAAATTAATTCCAGTTTGTTTAGTTAAATTATTTAAAAACTATTCCATTGGATTTCAGTTTTGACTATGCTTTCTCTGCCTTTTGGTTTACATGATGATTATGATGCGCTGGAAGTTTGAACCTTACAAGATTAGATTAGATTAAAATTTGGATGTTTCAGGATTTGAATAGAATGTTATTAGATTTGCTTAGAATTGCTGTGCTGTGATTGTAATGATTGTAATTGCTGTGGTTTTGTAGACGCTGCATTTGTCTGTGAACATGCGCTCTCCTTATGTCGTCATTCCAGAATATGGCACATTGCACAGGTCAGCGTTATTTCCTCTGGTCTTCTGTCATCTCTGCTTTGAATATCTACCAGTCCTAGAACCACTTACCCAACCATACCATACCTAACCCTACCATGCCATACCTGCCATATCCTACTATGATTGCTGATGTCTTGGACATTGTAATAGAGGTACTATGGAAGTTGTTAGATTAGTTTAAATCAGGGATCAATCATTATTTCTCTGGTTTGGTTTAGAGAATCACTATTGACTTATCCCTTATAAAATGTCAGATTACAATTCAGTTACAATTATAATTACAATTACAATGCCTATTTGAGCTTGCTGTTATTGTCATCATGCTTTTACAAATCGCCTATTGTCGAAGCATCAATCGATGGCACTCACTAATTGCAAGTGAAGGACTTGATCATGATCCCTTCACAGCGACCGTGGAAGGGGAAGAGGAGGAGGAGGCTTGAACCCATGCTCTTCACATTAATACATGACCAGAAGGAGAAGCAGATGGAGAGAGAGAGAGAGAGAGAGAGAGAGAATGCAGCAATTCTAAACACCTGTTAGATCTAATCTAGGGTTGTCATCATGCTTATAAGCAATGGTTGCTTCCAATCGTTCATTATCAATTTGAGAAGCCAGGTTGAAAAATTACAATGACAAGAACACAGTTATTATACCTTATGTGTTTGATGTTTATACAGCAATGAATCAAATGAAGCAGGTTAATATAATGTTGATGTGGTAATGAGGCAATTTGATGTAATGCATAATTAGCAAAGGTAGGCTAACCAATTTGACAATGGTACACTATCCTGCTCTACTCTAGCCTACATTTCCCACCCTTGCCCTGTCTGATCTTTTCCTCTACTTCATTCCTGTTTTACTGCAGAGGGGGTAATGTCATCATCCTCGACTTTGGCAAACTCAAGATTGAAAGTGAACTTCAACCGAAACACGTTCATCTCGAGGTAGATTTCTTATGTTGACCTCATTATGTCTTGATATCATACGAATCAGTCTACACTGGCAGCATATAAGTTGCTAATTAATAAGAATGAAATTCAAATACATAATGTACGTTCCAAGCCTAGATAAATGAACGTTATACACCTTCATAATGTTACTTTCTGATACTGTATATACTAACTATTTCTGTTATGTGCCTAGCAAATTTCTGGTGGCGACAATGGCCTTTGTTGTCAAAAGCTGTCATTAAACTGTGGATCCAGTCCAATCACTAGTTACATACTCTACTTTATTAAACAATGTCGTTAAATAACAACTGGCTAATTCCTAAGCCACCTATTCTTAGCTGTCCTCAAACTTTGGATAGCTATTCTAAGCAGAATTATTGCTATGTGATGCCAGTCTGAAGCCTTGACAAATGAGGAGTGCGACGTTAATCATTATTGTTAGGACACAGTGTTGTTAGACTGTAATAGCTACTGTTTTGTGAGGTTACTGATTTAATGCTGAAGGTGCTAATGCTAAGATCACACTCACATAGAACGTTACATTATTGGCTTTGTAACATGTTGCATGATTCTACTCTTTTGCATAGTGAAGTGTTGCAATGTTACTCTGTTTTATTTCTATGAAATGACATTTAACATCATTTAGGCCAATGCAGAGAGCGCTTCTGAGTAGGGGCGCTATATAAATATGTGAATGCTTTAAATTACCGTTATGTCCTTGTAGGAGTGTACAATGTCAGAGATCGAGTCGCGTCTTTATGACAAGTTCAGCGTAACAGTGACCGAAGTGAAGATGCTTCTGGCTGATTCAGGTGATCAACATATCGTATTTGATGTGGAGTCTATAATAAAGATAATAAAACTGATGTATAAAGCATTGAACTCTGACCAATCTAAGGAACCATGCCACTTCTTGTACTCTGGTAGTGCCATTCGCAAGCCTAAGGAAAGGGATGGGTGGGGGATGATACATTAGTTTTGTTCTGTTAAGCAGCCACTGACCAACCATCTGAATGTTTGAAGACAGACCAGTCTGTCTGATCATCATAACCTCATTGTGTTATGTTGGGAGTGCCTCTGATCAGTCCTCTCTCTCTCAAGTGGCGCTATATAAATCAGCCTTTGCCATAACTTCATATTTCAGGCAAGTTTCTATGTCCAAACATACCTTCATCCAACCTATTCATCTGATAATTATCTTTCTCTCGTCATTCTTAAACCGAAAACTGTTCTTGAAGAAAGAGCAAAATTATGCATTCGCTGGATTTGGAATTCTCATTCTTCCATCTGCATCTTTTGCTTCTGCTCAGTCACTCATGTCATTACGTTTCGAATGTAAGACTTTCAAAAATTGTCTGGATATTAAATCTGATTGCCTCTTGGTTTTAAAGTGCCATCAGTTCATCGCTCTAGACACTTATGCCATAGAAGTTTCTAATTAGCAACTAATAATTAATTAGTCAGAGTAGGATTTTTTAAAATCGATGTCTCTTCTTCTTGATTAATATTTTATTGAATGCTTTACTTTCTATTTATATTCATTAAGTGATAGATATATTTACTGATCTTATTTTTTTTACATAGGTGAAGATTGGCACACGGCTCAGACAAAACCTGAATCAGAGTTTCATGTTTTGCCAAACTTTGGACTGCAGCTTTCTTTCTTCAATACTGTCAAGTCAGAATTCAAGCAACTTCCAAAGTAGGAGCTTTCTCAGTTATGACCTAACCACTTTTATAGCAACATTTCATTGACAGTGAAATCATAGCAAATAATAATGAAAAGTTCTTTCATTGCTTCACAGTGACTGTCTTTTATAATTAAGAATGAGTTTGCGATGAAGAATTTTCATTTTTGAGAGCTGAAGACTTTATTTAGTATTTTTTTGTCTTTTAGGGATTTTTATTTCTTAAGTTTTAATGTTTTATGTGTTACTCATTTTTTGGAGTTTTCTGATTTATGTTGATTTCTTGTTTTTTGACTGAGTTTCTGTTTCTTTGGGCTTCAGTGTATTTGGATTTGTGTGGTTGTTTGTTTTTGGTTAAATGTTAAATGAAAACACAAAGTTTTCTTCTGTTTATCTTCTAGACATAAGTTGGAGTGGAAGCTGTCAACGTTGAAGATCAACCTTTCTGATGAGAAGCTTCAGATGTTGGGTGACTTCTGCAAACACATTCCGATGCCCCACAGTAACAGCATGATGGGGCTGGATGACAGCGTCGACGGACATATCGAACCTATCATTGCTATCATGGTTGAGTTGATTTACTATGGATAACCAAATGTAGTCTTTGTTTTATTACTGAATTTTGATTATTCTTTTATTGTCATTGATAATATTGTTACAGCATTACAATGTGCTTTTTATTTATATTATTTTGATTATTGTTTTACTGTACTTGGAGTATATTGTTCTGGATGTGTGGTGTATGTTTTATTCATATCTATTATTATTGTTATTATTATTATCTATTTAAATTATTTACTATTTTGATTATTGTTTAATTTAAATTATTACATTGATTTATTTATTATTATTAGTGGTATTATTATTATTATGATGTAGGATGAGAAGGAGGTTCAGCTTCCTCCAACCTTCAAGGAGCTCGTTGTGTTACGTAGAGTAATTCACAAGAATTCCATTTTGAAGGCTTCGGACCCGAGGAGTAGGAGGAGTATCAAGAGTCAACATTCCTATGCTGCAACCCCAGGTACAGTAATTTCGTCTTCTTCGTCTTATGATGCTCCTTTGTATGAATGGTATAAGCCTAATCTAATCTATTCACACATCTAGTCAAACAATTTCTGTGGTGTTTTTATCAGTTGACGGAAAAGAAGTAATGTTGAAACCCAATTGTCTTTCATTGATTTTGCCAAAAATTTAACTTTTCTTTCAGGACATCCTTTATACATAATAATCCATAATAATGGCACTATAGAAGCCACTAGATTAGATTACATTACATTACATTTCATTAGATTATTTTTCATTTGATTAATTCAGATTAGATTAAATAGCTGTTGAACTGGAGCCTTTGTGCTATTAAGAGGAGTCGATGATTGTTAATCTCCGTTGTTGCTGTTGCAGAGTCTGATGTCGGTGCATCATCTGCTCTGGACGGTTCAGACGATGAAGCTGAAGACTGGACCAAGTAGGACTCTCTTCTTTTGCTACACAGTGTAAAATCTCCCACTTAATTGCTGCATTTACTACGCATTTATTAGGCGTCACTATCTAGTGACAAGCCATCATTACAAATCAGAGGCGCTCTCAGGAGTATTCGTGTTTGATGAGATATTGTGGCTTCCTATGTCAACTTTGCATCATTACCATTACTATCATTACCAGTGTACTGATCCACCTAACAAAAATTATAGTAATAATAATAATGATGATGATGATGGGTGCATAAACCTTCACCCAAGTTTTAAACTTGTGGGTGCAAGAATACTTAGATGGACCTGTTAATCCGTCTTTCAAACGGATTGGCATTTTCAGACCAGTCTCACAAGTGTATAGCGTCTGTCTGTGTCTGTCTGCGTCTGTCTGTGTCTGTCTGCGTCTGTCTGTGTCTGTCTGCGTCTGTTAGCCAGACTGCCCTTTTCTCTGTGTATTTCTTTTGCTAGTGTATCGTAGTCAATACATTGCAGAGGAATAGGATTCATATAATTTCACTCAGTAAGGTATTTGCATTCAACATCTATATATATAAACATGTATATATATATATATATATAAGCAATGTGTATATATATGTATATATATATATCGCAATCTTTTCTTTATCTCTTTGAAGAAACCTCGACGTAAAAGCAGTCGATGATCCGACTTCAACGAACAATCTCGTCACAGTCTACGCTCGTTTTACGATCGCTGAGATCGTCCTTCAGGTGTCAAAAGTCGAGGACAAGATCGAGACTCCATACCTGATGTTGCGTGTCGATCGAGTCTGCTTTGACTCTGCAATTACGACTTATGGATTGGTGATGCAGGCACGACTCGGCGGAATTCAACTGGTCGACAAAATCCATTTAGGTTTGTTTTGAGTGTGTAAGATTTTTCATGGTTACACACTTGGCTACATGTCTCTTTAGATGTTTCTCAATAGCATGAAGATGAACGCTACCAAGGCAGGTCAGCTGGGGGCCAGCTACCCAACCAGAAGACCCCAGAGGTAGTTATCTCTTTAGGGCACTGGAAAGAGCGTAGTTCTGTATTGGTTGGGTGAATGAATGTTCTTGGGCCTTTTGAAGCTAGAATGTTCAGTATGTAAGCTATGCTACAAATGTTTTTAGAGTTTATTGTTTTGGTCTTCTTTCTTCCTTCTCTGCTTCTTCTAGGTATTTGTCAGATTGCATGTACACAATATTCCTCTGACAAAAGCTGACGACAGAGCGAGTGTTCATGAGTGTTAATAATATCTGATTGGGAAAGAGATGGAAGGAGAAAGAAAGGGCTGAGACCTATGTCTTCTCTGTTCACTTTAGGGTCCTCTGGGGAATATCTGGAGCTGTTGGGCTTCAAGACGGAAACGGATCTCATGTCTCTAGTGTACAGAAAGGTTGGATTGACACAACCTATTTTGTTAGAATTTAATAAAATTGTTCCTATAATGATGAATGAATTAGCACTGTTAAGGCTGACTGGCCATGCTCAACTGACTCTGCTCAACTGACTCTGCTCAACTGACTCTGCTCAACTTACCCTGCTCAACTGACCCTGCTCAACAGGCCCTGCTCAACTGATCCTACTCATTAACCAAATGCTTTATAATGATAATAATCAAATAATAGTCTGCCTTGTTGATTTAATTCAGACTGACACACCGTAGTATGATTACAAGTCCTAGTATGTTACAAATTGTTGCATGAGTTGAATTAACTGTGTGACACCCAGGCAAGGCATCCATCTGGCCTACTGCTCATTTTGCCAGCGTCACCTAATGATTGAAAGGCTGAGGCAAGCTTTGGGAGGGTGGCAGGTATCTATCCCGCATCCATGGTGATCTTCTGCTCGTCGTGCCAGAACATTTCTTTCCATTTACCCTAAACTCGGCTTATGGTAGGAAAAACTGTTGACGTCCGTAGAAAACGTTTTGAACAATTCAAACCAAGCATTAGTGATTAGGTTAGTTGCAGTTTAGTGACACTGTGATGATAACATAGATCATTATCACCATCGTCCTTTATCCAGGCTTGGGACTGTCCCTGTCAGAGTGCAAGCAGTGGAAGAGTTTAGTTTAGCACTGTTCGATTGAGACTGACTTGCCCTGCGGATTTAAAAATGGCATATCACACGGTTTGATCTGTCTTGCATTTTGATTAGATTCAGATTAGATGCTAATCAGATTAATTAATTCATTCATTCTGAGCATATATTTAGCGCGCCTTTAAGAACGTGCTCAGGAGCGATCTCAGCTCAGCAATGACTAAAGAAAAAAGATTTGAGGGAGATTTGTAAAACCTAGCAGTTGGGCACAAGAGGGAGCTCATTCCATATTGAAGGACCCACAACCGAGAAAGCACGGCGCTGCCTAATAACCAGGTGAGCCTATGGAACTAGAAGCTCACCCCTCGTCACAGAGCAAAGCGTTTGACAATTACCAGTCAACACAAGGGGTTCTTGTGATGAGAGTAAGTTGCCTTTTGATTAACAGATGCAAATTAGATTATACAAGTCAACACAAGGAGTTCTTTTGATGGGGGTAAGTTGCCTTTTGATTGGATTAGCACTGGTAGATTGAGGCTGACTGGCCCTGCTCATCAACCAAATGCTTTATATATAAACAAAGTTATTAGTGAATATTATATGCAATTTCATGTAAGTTATATATGATATTGGAAGCCTCCATGTAAATGTGTCTAACAGAGGATTGTCAAATGGAAGTTTGCAACTATAAAGCTTTTACAGTTTATAAAAATAACGCAATATTATCCGTAATTCTGAGTATTTAGTAAAGGCTTCCACTTTGGCCAGTTGCCAATAATATACCCACCCTTTGTTCTCTTAACCAATTATAATTATATCCCTCGGATTCTGTATAATCATTAACTAACAAGTATCTCATATTTTCTGACTGATTGTTGTAATGTAAAGTGAATATTAATCTTTGAAAATCTCTCTGTGCCCACAAAGCCACGTTAAGGAGACCAGCTTATTCACAGGGGCTACGCCAAATCAAGTCTGTTTATTAGGTCTGTTCTTTGAAAGAAGCATTGGTTGTGTGGTTGGTAGGTGACAACAGATTGTCCAGATTTCAAAGCGGCATATCACGGTTTGGTCCATGGAATCGTCATCAAACTATCGAGTCTACGAGTGACGTTCAACCGAGAGGCGGTTCTCTTTCTCAATGCGTTCGTACAGGGACTGCTGCAGAGGTTAACCAACATTGTTCTGCTATTTATGTAGGAAGTAAACTGAGGGATGAGATGCTGTTGGGGATAGGCTGATGAGGAAAACAATGAAGGAACATAATAATAATAATGACGACAACTTATAAGGCGCCGTAAATGCAGCCATACCAGGTGAGGATAGGGATGAAGTAATGTGGTGTTAGTAATAGGTAGATGGGGTTTGGCTTATGAGGACAGTCAATTGGGGGACAATAGGGAACAGTGAGATGAGGACATTCAGATGAGGCAAACTTGCAGGGACAGTAGCTGATGGGAGATAGGTAACTGGTATCAGGTTTAGATAGATATATAGCACAGTAAGATTGAGCAGGAAATAAGGACAGGAATATGAGGTCATTTAGATGGGGAAATAAGGACAGGAATATGAGGTCATTTAGATGGGGAAATAAGGACAGGAATATGAGGTCAATTAGATGGGACAAAGATTTGGGGGCAAATAAAACCAAGACCAACATAAGGGAATAACCAATAGGGACATAGAGTCACATAGAAGAAGACTTGGTAAGGGAGAAGCAGGTCTTTGTCCCCATCTTTTGCCTCATCTTCTTGTTATTATGTTGTCTCCATATTCTTGTCCTTGTGTCCCTTGTCCCATCTCCTTATACCCTTTTCTGCATTCCCACATCCTGTCTGGAATATTGCCATTCATCTGAACCCTCTTCCAAAATTCCCTTGACCCCATAACAGCCTGTTGTTTGTGTTTCGTGTAGCATCCAGGGCAACCTGCAGAGTACCCTTCGCAAGAGCAACAGCACGATCTTTTCCGGTCCAACGAACTGCGAACCATACCAACCGGAAATTCCGAGCTTCATCGACCGTCTCACCCAACCAGACGATGGTACTTTACATTGGCTTCATCTAAATACATTACATAATGAATGCAGAAAATACATTACAATGATCTGCTGTGAATATTGTTTTCATTTTATGTCTGTGTTTTAATAGTGTTTCTAGGAAATTTGGTAGGGAGTTAACTTCTTGTCTGTTTCCGTTTTCTTATTCATCCAATGCATTTATTCTCTTTTAGTTGGACTTCTGACTTAGACGGATTAAAAGAGATGTAATGGACTGTTTGCTTTCACTTCACTTGACCCCTAACCTTTACTCAAAGGGACCATTGATTGCCCTGGCTTTAATACATTCTACAAACGGTGCTATAAAACTGATTGAATTAGGTTACCATGCAATATATTTGCTATTCATTTAAAACCTTCATTACTCAATGGCGGGTCGTTAAAATACATGGACCTCCTTTCATTGTGATGTTTATGATGACTCTATATGGTGAATGATATTGTCACAGCATCCTCCTCCCTCTGTATAGCTCGACTTCTAATTCCTCTCACTTGTCAAAGTTCATGTCGTTGTTTCACTCGACTTATACCTGGTGCATTTCTAAGGTAGTTATATAAGTCATTGTTTTACATTCATACTTTACAGTGTACCATGATCTTTCCATTACAGTAAAACTAATGGTGTGGCGGATTTTGTCTGGTACGCTTAGGTCCGACGATGATGACGAAACTTCATCTGGTGATTAAACTGAACGATCTGAGTGTTTTGCTTTGTGATCATGGCAACGACTTGATCGATGTGTCAATTAAAGGTCTGCTTTCGATCATTTTTATGGTTTTTGTATTCAATGCATTGGAGTATTTATATAGCTCTTTTTGAGTCTCTCGCATTGGCTCTATACTACTACTATTCTACTATTCCTACCTATTTCTACTATTCTTTTTTAGGTCATCTTGGCAATTTGTACCATTACCAGCCTAAATTTAGTTAGAAGGGACGTGTCTGACCCCTCTCACTTCTTTTCAGTTTGATTTTCATTATTAGCTGATTATCATTCCCTTTTTCGTTTTCATCGCTTTTATTATCACCTGTTCTGATTATAATGGACCCTGTAAAGTTATATTTTTCGGTTGTGCTTTATTGTAAACAGCACACGGCGCTGTCTGGTACTGCATTTATATTCCTTCTTTTTTTCTTTCATGAACAGCACTGTTGTTTGCTTGTCGTGCTTTAACTGTGTTAAAACTGTTTTTCTGATTGCATTTGTGTTATAAGTTCTTTATTTACGTAGCTAGAGGTTCCTTACATCTTTACTATTCTTTTACTTTACTTGTATAATTTGTGATATATTTTTGCCTAATTGCTTTGTGTTTGCATTTGGGATTGTTAGTTTTCTGAGTGCGTGAACTGAAGGTTCCTAGTTTCACTTTTCTGTTCTGCTACTTGGATATTCCGTGATATATAATGTGAATAACTAATGAATTGCCAATGGATAAATTGAATGTACAAGTAGCATGAAGACCTATTCCACTGACGACACTGTCTATAGGAGCGGGCTAATGTCTAATGCGCTGGAGGGAAATGAATCAGACAATGACCTTGCGAACCACTTGAACAATGATTATGATAATGACTTGGACTACTCTAATGACGAAATTAACGATCGCTTCTTATTGAACTCTGCTGAACTTGACCCAGACTACAACTTTCTAACTAACTTCATTCCCTCTGGTATGTACATTGACCCGCTTTCTGTCGATCATGTGGCCCTACCTCAAACCACCCTCTCTGTATTGCACTTGAACTGTCGCAGCATGGCGAGAAAAGTGCACGAAATTACGGAACTCCTATCTCAAATTCCGGTGATGGTGCTTGCTCTGACAGAGACATGGCTGGGGGATGATCAGGACCATTTAGTGTCTATCCCAGGATATCACTTTATCCATAAACCACGGAGGACGGATGTAGGCAGAGGAGTTGGTTTCCTTATAAGACAGGATATTAACTATGAAATTATTATGGATACGTCCCTTGATCCAGCTGACCCCACATTTGAAAGGCAATCTATAAGGATATCTCAGGGTAAAAGGTCTTTAATAATAGGAACTATATATAAACCACCGGGTCATGATGTACACAAATTTATACCCAAACTTGAGGCATACCTATTTCTGTAATTCTCAACAAAGTCAAGCACTATATTTTAATGGGTGACTTCAATATTGATTTGTTAAAATTTAAAACCCATAAGCCAACCGAAGAATTTCTCAATTGCTTGCTCTCTCACCACCTCCTACCCCTTATTACCTACTCGCATAACTACATCTACAGCCTCACTTATTGATAACATATTTACCAATGCCTGGCCTAACTTCTCTGAGTCAAAAATACTAATATCTGACATCTCCGACCACCTCCCATTCCTGGCATGCTTTAACACCACTCCTTCGATAAAGGTCGTTACTGGCCACCCGAAGAGAAATTTCAGTCATGCTGCTACAACTGCCTTTTTAGATACTCTTTCTCAACTTGAGTGGAACTCGACTAAGGAAGCTTGTGCAAGAGAAGATGCGAATGAGGCATATAATTTCGTTATAAATGACTATAAGAGAGCTTATAATGATGCATTTTATTACTCCACCAAGCCCACCAGTAAGCATAAAATAATACGTAAACCCTGGATGACATCTGGCCTACTCAAGGCCTGTAAAACCAAATCAAAACTGCACCTCAAATGGATTCGGTTCCCAACACCACTAAATGAACTTAATTATAAAAACTATAGAAATAAACTAAAGAAACTAAAGACGGCAGCAGAGGGAAGCTATCTGCAAACTGAGTTGACGAAATATAGTAATAACCTAAAAATGACTTGGAGGATCTTGCGAGACCTTTTAAATAACGGAACGTCCCCTATTGATAGCTACATAAAAGAACTAAACATACGAGGCAAGATTTTGGATAACCCTCAGGAGATTGCAACTGAGCTTAATAACTATTTTACTGGCGTAGCGGCTACTGTAGCAAAAAACCTTCCACCCTCCACTCTTCAACCGCTTAATTACTTAAAGAACCTCAACTGTTCATCCTTTGGGCTTACTGAAATATCAGTTGAAGAAATATTAGCAATTGCAAATTCACTTAAACCATTGCGATCGGCAGGCATCGATGACATTGATCCATCCATCCTGATAATTAGCTTACCTCATATAGCTACTCCATTGATGAAAATTATAAATTGCTCTTTTGATAGCGGAATTTTTCCAGCGGCTTTAAAGGATGCCAAGGTTGTCCCCATTTTTAAGAAGGGGCTTAGAAATTCTCCTGCAAATCATAGACCAATTTCCGTTTTACCGGCATTGTCTAAAATATTTGAAAAGGTGATGCACATCCGTTTGACAAATTTCATCGATAAGCATCAAATTCTCTTTCACTCCCAACACGGGTTCAAATCTAATCACTCTACATATTTGCCTCTACTTTCCATGCAGGATCTGGTCACTGAAGCTATGGATAAGAATGAGTATGCAATAGAAATACCGCATACTCATTCTTATCCATAGCTACATACATACATACATATATACATACATACATGCATACATACATGCATACTTACATACATACATACATATATACATTGGTATTTTCCTAGATCTTGCTAAGGCGTTTGATACTATAGATCATGGTATCCTATTACTGAAACTTGACCATTATGGAATTCATGGCTCCCAACTTAACTGGATTAAAAGTTACTTAAATAATAGAAACCAACTGGTCTACTGCAATCATACCTACTCTCTTCTGAACCCTATTCGATATGGTGTGCCTCAAGGATCCATACTAGGTCCCCTGTTATTCATTTTATACATTAATGACCTTCCAAATGTATCACCTAATATTTCCTTTATTCTTTTTGCAGACGACACTAATCTGTTTGCCTCTCACAGATCTCTCCACACTCTTATTAATACATTTAATGTAGAATTGGACTTGGTATCTGAATGGCTTTGTGCTAATAAACTATCCCTTAACAAACTTCATAATCTTTCGTTCTCATAAGAAAGCCTTACCTGAAAATTTGCAGCCAATCAAACTAATGAATTTTCCAATAACCCAGGTCACCTCGTGCTTGTTCCTAGGAGTCATAGTTGATCAGCACTTATCTGGGAAGGAACATATTAGTGCAATCTCCAAAAAAATCCAAAAACCTAGGTCTTTTGTTTAGATTAACCGAAATTTTACCTGGTAAAGCCCGTTCTACTCTTTACTTCTCGCTCATATATCCTTACCTCACCTACTGTACTATAATCTGGGCCTTGACATACACATCCAATCTCAATAAATTATCCATCATGCAGAAAAAAGCTATAAGATTTATGGCCGCGTTGCCATTTAATGCTCACACAAGCGAAGTATTTAAAACGAATAAGCTTCTATCAATTATCCAGATCTATAAATTACAAATAGCCATTTTTATGTTTCAAAATAGTCGAAAAAACTTACCTAATATATTTCACCAATACTTTTGCTATAACATGAGCTCCACACACCACGCCATAGGAAGTTCTCACGTCTTAATGGTTCCCTATGCCAGAACTAATGCTAGATTAATATCTATTAAATGCCAAGAAACCAGAATTTGGAATGCTATTCCAGCCACCATTTACTTATCATACAGCATTAAATCCTTTAGAAACAAAATGATTTCCCATATTCTCGATCAAAATAAGGACAATTGAAGGGCTGGGATCCTTAACTCAGAGGGGTTGGAGAGGGATGGGGTGTGGGTCAAATGAATATATCAATCAATCTTTGGACTGATTGAGTGATAAAATAATTTATGATTGAGTGTTAAAATAAAATTAATTAAAGTACTGGTTCAATCTTGGCTCGGGTACTGAGCAACCCTGGTGCTCTGGAAAAATTGTTTCTACTTGGCTACACGAATGTATTTTTCTCTACATAACACGTATCATTTAATCCTTTGTTGCGTTTTTTGTTGTACCTACCTCTTCACCTGCTAGCGACATTTTGTTAGTTAAGACTAGTTAAGTTTTATGTTTATACACCGTTGAATCTATTATCTTCTCCCTTTAATCTTCTCTTACTGGCTCTCACTTTTCTTTTTAACCTATCCTGTTAGGTGGCCCTAACTTGCAGGACCTTTGGTCCCTAATTGAGTCTCCTGGGCTAATCTCATCATCCCTACGCACTTAATGACTCATTCTCTCATCTAGAATTAGACTTATTTAATATTTGGTTGTGGATTCGCTGTAGCTGTTATATATAGTTCTGATGAGCCAAATAAATTTCTTTGATTGATTGATTGATATATCTGCATGCATAGCATATAGCTGTTCAGAACTTTCCCAGAGTTTGTAATGATCACGCCTGAACATTAATTGAAGTAATTGAAATTAATTGAACATTAATTGAATGATTAATTGCCAAGTTGTTATTTCTGTTTTATATTCTTTTATCTAGAGATTTAAAATTGGAGCAGATTGATGTCTTGTCGATTGGAACTATATAATTCACTGGATTACATTACAATACATGTGGGAGATCTCCATTAGTGGGTCTTTAATATTAATCATCTAGTAATGAAGTGTGTTAATTTGTGTTGTCTTAGATATGGAGGGGCGTGTGATAATGAAGCGATCGTGTACTGTGGTGCAGGCGAGACTTCGAGACTTTTCTGTTGATGATCTGACAGAGAGCTCCCTCTATCCACGGGTTAGTCGAAACTCTCTTCTCACCAGATGTCACCTCTACAGTGTTAGGAGTTACTACCGAAAATTCGATTTTCTTTGCGTACGTAATATATGGATGGGCCGAGGCCCCAAGGACGACCTTCCAAGTACACAGCCATGAGATAAGCTCAAAACCAGAGAAGAGGAGGAGGTCCAGTAGTACCACAGGATTACAAGGCACTTGTGGGTCCATCCAGCCCATATGGGTCCTATCTAATGTTCTTTAAAAGTGATGTTTTCGCTTCTGATCATTTCATAGTTTTATCTGATTTTCTTTATGATCTCACATTTAAGGGAAAACGAGATTATATGAGTAACTCTGAGATGTAAGAGGGTCTTCTGAACTCTGTCTGATCTGTTGTCGTGTTTTTCTTTCAGATTCTCAGTTTGGACGACGATAATGCGTTCGACTTTAAGGTCAGTGGCTGCCAGAATTTTGAATGGTTTTGGGTATGAATTTTAGGCACTACATTATTATTAAGGATCATTGACTTCCATACTTATCTCCCTATGCATCTGTTGTTGTACATTATTTTCCTGACAGCCTACTTATCTACAAACATACATACATATATGCCTACTACCTACCTCCCTACCTATGAGCTTCCTCACCTGCCTGCATTTCTACGTACTTCCTTATGTACCTGCACACCCTACCTATCCCCGTCTGTCAATTTAACAACCTGCATGCATACCTGCTTCCTTGCCTATCTGCATACCTAACTACCTACTTCCTCACCTACCTATGAGGCAACTCTAAGAAGTGCAGAAACAAACGATGGCTTCTCCATAGAAGTCTCTCTAGTGCTGGATGTGTTGATCTATTAATGATGTTGTTTACTATTTCGTTCTATGACAGAGGGTAACCTATCATCGGATGCAGATGAAAACAGGTCTCGATCAACAGACGAAGAAGTCGGTCGATGGAAGTCTTAGACTCCGAGTCGGACGCATTCAGGGCGTCTTCATTTACAAGCTCATAGGAGAAATTCAGGTCCATTTATTATTATTATTATTATTTATTTTTTTTATGCCCCAAGTAAATAGGATCCCTTAGGAACTTAAACATTATTTAAGAAAAATATAAAAACGTCTGGAACAGCCCTTATTCGTTGTGGAATATTGTTATCATTATTATTGTTATTATTTGCCTAAGATAGAAAGGGTTCTAAGATACTAAAACTGTTGAAGGTTTTTGTACCCATCGCCATCATCATTATTATTACTATTATTGTTGTGGAAATAGCAATTAGACAAACAGCTAATTCTCATTCTAGTCAAAAATTAATTTGTTGCTACATCATAATTCAAGTCCTAATTAAAACTTAATTAGATTAAGTTCTGATTAGATACAAATGAGATTATCAGTCAACACAATTGATTCTTGTGATGAAGGTAAGTTACCTTTTATTGGGTTCTTAGATGCAAATTAGATTACCAGCCAACACAATGGATCCTTGTGATGAGGGTAAGTTACCTTTTGACCGTAATTCAGATTAGTTGTAAATTATATTACTGGTCAACAAAATGAATTCTGTGATGAAGGTGAGTTACCCTGTGATTAGATTCAAATTAGATGCAAATTAGATGCAAATTAAATTCGGTCAACACAAGTGGCTCTCTCTACCTCCCTTCCCTCACTCTGCATTCATTTAGCATCTGTTGAGAATTTTTTTTAGAGTTCTGATGCAGCATAATTTGGCTCTTTAGTAAAGTAATTTCTTTTTACTATTTATTGTTCCAGAATTTTCTTCAGCCGTTTGCTAATCCAGAAATTGTTGAGTCCTACAAAGTGGCCGCACAGCACGCAGTTTACAATAAGGTATTTATAATTAGTAACTTGTAACTTGTATTTGTCAGCTTGTAATTTTTTACAGTAAGTTAATAAATGTAATGAGTAAGTTGTTATTAGTTTCTTCTGATTGATTTCTTGTAATTAGTGACTTCTGTAGGGCCCAGCGCTCTAATTCAAAAGGCATCAACCAATGGGACATCAGAATCAAGCGTGATTGTCGGTTGGGTTGGGGTTGGTGTCGTTTCTAGGCATTTGTGAAAAACCTTTGGCAGCAGAATTAATTTCTTTGTGTGTTGTGTGGCTGAGGCTTCTGATGGGAAGCAGTAAGAACAGAACAAACTGACTTGCAATTGGACGGAATTAGCAGCTATATGGATTAACCTTCCCTCTTTTAGCTAAGCACTCTGCATACATCTTTTACAGGCTTCTGAGCTAGGATGCACGGGACGACTCTGTAGGTGTCTTTGAGGCGCTATGGAAGTTCTCTTAAGTGTTCTGAATTGATGAATGAACGAATGAATGGCTAATTCGCTTGACGTCAATGGGTTGTTTATAGATCCAGGATATGCATGATCAAGGAACGAGGATCAATATCTTCCTAGACGTTCATGGTCCCACGGTCTTGATCCCTCAACATTCCGAGTCGTCTAACGTCATTTTTGTCAAACTCGGAGATCTGCGAGTTAAGAACAGCTTCGAGGAGAGTGACATCGGTCAGGGAGTGATGCAGCGGTGGGACCACATCTGCCTCAGTCTCGAGGCTGTCCAGATCATGAGGCAAGACAATGAGATAGACACTGAGGGGATGTTGATGATGGCGATGAAGAGGAGGAGGCAAATGGTGGTGGTGATGACTACGATGGTGGTGGTAGTGCGGACGATGGCAGTGATGAAAATTATCGAGATGATGTGAAATGATGATAATGGTGTTGATTATGAGGATCTCGATTATTATGTTGATTATGATGTTGATGTTGATGACGATGATGATGATGATGCTGTGGCTTGCATTATGGCTGAAAACAGACCCTTGACCGAATCCTGTCCTGTTTCCTTGCATTCTCACTTCCTCTCCACATTAAAACCCACAATTGTGACTTCCCTCCTCTTTATCTTCTCAGGAACCGTACTTTACAGATTTTCTTTCCACTGAACCTCTACTAATACATGTAAACCGTTTTCCATGTCTTAAGAAAGGAAAGGTTGTTAGTAACTTCTATGGTGCCGGTGTCTAATGCTTGAGCATCAACCAATGGCGCTCCAATATCAAAAGCTGTATGGGATGCTGTGTGAATAGAAGATAATGTTGCCACTGAAAGTTTAGTGTTTTTCTTCCAATTGGGATACATTTTTTTTATTAATCTGTTTTGTTTCAGAGGCAAATTGAATCTGAATGGGAACATTGAACCGATCCACACACTGGTCGAGCCGATGAATTTGTCTGTCGACCTTAAGAGGGCGCTCCCTCCCCACAGAATAGACACACACTACGACATATCAGGCAGATTGAAGAACGTTAGGGTATTTAATCAAACCATCTGCTTATCTATTCTTATCATCTAATATAATCTAATCTTGTCTCTCTATTTGTATTTCTTTGGGATTTCGCAAGGTTTTTTATGAGGGCTTTTCCGAAGAGATTTTCTTGGTTTTTTGGGAAGTGTTATTAATAATTTCTGTGATTTTTGCTGGATTTCTCAAGGATTTAAGCAAGAGGAATTTATCAAAGATTTTAACCAGAATTTAGAAAGACCATTTCCCAATCATATCACTAAATACTTTCACTGATGCCCTCCTTAACAGATACTCCTTCCTCTGACCCTCTGGAAACCGGACTTTGATCTCGACCGACTCCTATGATTTGACGCACAGTGCTTGTGAATAAGCTGGTGCCTGCTGTTCTGTTTCGAGTGGAGATTTAGAAGTCTGGAGATTATGACTTTACAATCGAATTTTCTCTGATTTTAAGGCAAAATGTATCAGGAACTTTAGAGATATTTTACTATGGGATTACTCATGGATTTCCTCCACTTCGTATATCTTAGTACAGCATAAAAAAGGATTCTAAGAATTTTCGCAAAGACTTTCGTATGTGTAGACTGAATACAATGTCGTGAGATTACTGTCATTGTCGTTTGAATAATATAATTTCTGATGCCATTATCTAGGGCACTAAATCCCATGTTATCTATGTATTGTGTGTCTTCAAAGCCTATTTGACTACGATAGATGGTATATTATTGTTTTGTTTATATCGTAGATGCAACTGACTGCGTTGGATCTGAGAGTTTTGTTATCTGTTCTTCGGGATAACTTCTTGGAGGAATTCAACAGCAAAACAGAACCACTCGGTAAGTGGTCGTCGCACGGTCATCATAAATAATTAGTTGCTTGCATTGCACTGTTGTGTACTACACAAGGCTGTTGAACATGGATGGAGCGCTTGGAGAGCACAAGTTCGATCCTCTCCTCTTGCTCCTCCTCCTCCTCCTCTTGCTCGTCGTCCTCCTCCTCCTCGTCCTCCTCCTTCTCCTCCTCCTTCTCCTCCTCCTTCTCCTCCTCCTCCACTGAAACGGATACTGTTCAAGGGACCTTGAGGAAGTGCTTCATTCACAGTTGCTCAGAGCCATTGATGCTTCATTGTTGGATAGTGGCTCTTGATTGTTAAATATAAACGATATAAAGGTAGTTTTGTTAATTGTTGTAAGTTTGGGCTGCATTTAGTTGTGTGTGTATGTTTATAAAATCTGCTCCTGTTCTAGATTCTATTTCAAACCCGATTTTAACTACTGTGTATTGTGCAATGAACGTGCTTTTGTCAGATGTAAATAACGTCGGCTCACTTTAATAAATGCTTATTAATGATGAAAATCAAAGGATGCATAATTCACTGCAAAGCCACGGGCAACGTGTGGTCAATGAGGTCCTGAAGATCGTTTAATTGAGACTGAGGGGAATAAGGAAAAGGTAAGATAAGCTGAGGTTAGCTATATGGTATGGTAAGTTATGAGATGGTAAGGCAAGCTATTGTAAGATGCAGTGGTATGGTAAGTTGGTAACATTCTGTTCCTCGATATGTCGATACGTCGCTCCATTTGATCTGTCTCTACTTGCCATGTCTGTAAATTTAGTGTATATATGCTCTCTTAACCTCTCTTAACCTCTGCCATTGTTTTCCTTCTTGACCTGTAGACATGGCTGACTTTACCTCTGCCATTGTTTTCCTACTTGACCTGTAGACATGGCTGACTTTACCACTGCCATTGTTTTCCTACTTGACCTGTAGACATGGCTGACTTTACCTCTGCCATTGTTTTCCTACTTGACCTGTAGACATGACTGACTTTGGTCTGCCGTTGAGTCGATCTGGAGGTGATGTAATGAGGCGAAGTAGTATCGACACAACGACACCTGTCGTCGAGATCGAAGAGCCTCTGCTCTTCGCTCCAGAAGTCATGGAACTCGTAGAGACGACTAAGTTCTCCTTCGACATGGAAGGAACAACTGTTCTGCTCTACACGGAAGACGACGACCCTCTGGCGGTTGTGGTCAATTGATAAATATATTATCAATCGATTGATCAATGCATTTAACTGATCTTGATCACAGAATTATCATTAGTTCATTTGATTGACGTTCCTTGTCTTGTTGTACATTGTACCAAAAACTATTAATCTACTTTTTCTGTCACTAGACTGACGATCTTGCAACTCTCTCACTGTGTGTTTGTTCTGCTTAAGATCTTTCTTCCTGTATCTGTTTGTTCTGCTCAATGTCTCTATGTATATCTGTGTTTTGATCCATCACTTATATCGTAATCTTAATCCCCAAATTTCTAAAGCGCCACTTGAAAGCCAAGCACAGGGCACCTACTTATTCACAAGCACTATGTCAATAATTTATTCTCAACTTCAGACTGTTTTCAAATTGCTTACCCTCTCGGTCTTGGCGGACTCCTCCTCTGGATGTCCTCTTTTACACATCGTCTTCTGGTTATGTTGACATGAATATGGCTCAGGTTTAATGAATTTTGCATTAAACACTGGTGCTATGAAAGTTGTTAATTAAACAAGTTAATGTAAAAACATGGTTTTTTCGGGACCCTCTTTTATGTGGTAGACAGCGCAATTGTTCCATTTCCTTAAGAGATTTTTGATTACATGTCATTGATGATGTAAACTTGCCGAAGTGGAGCTCGTCAAGGAGGACTCGTTCGAGTGCTTAAATGATATTACATTTTATGCATTTTGGTCATGTTTTTCTCGCTTTTTGAGTCTTTTTTTTCCTCAATTTTTGAGTTATATCCGTAAAAATTTGATAAATTGCATTTTGCCTGAAACGTAAGCAAAATTTCAGCTCTGTAGGTTGACTGTAACATGCCTGAAAAAGAGTTGATAGATGTCCAACGGATGGTCCAACCGTGACAAACATTATGTAAGCCAAGTTAAATAAAAGAGGATGAAAACAATAATAAGGATGACTATGATATGAATAGTAAATTTAACAATAATAGTCACTGATAATAGTGAATTAATTCGTAATGATAACTATGATGATGATGATAATAAATTAAATAATAAAATTATTTTGATCCATAGTCATTGCATTGATTTCTCTTATGTTTCTCTTCCAGCCTTCGTCTCCTGTCCATGGAGAGGGAGATGAGTTGGCCAGTTTTGCAATTGATGGAGTAACATTGAGTGGAACAGTTAACAGCAACGGACTCATCGAAGTTCGGCTGAAGCTCAGTCAAGTCACGATGATGGACATTCGTCCGCTCAGCAATCTGGCCATCAAAAAGTAGCGTATCATGAGAATTATATGCACTCCTTAGAATTCAACAGAGTAAAGCCCCTAAATATCTTTGCGACTTAATGCGAAAACCTATGTCTGTTGTCTCCACCCGCCCTCTTCGGTCTGCGAATCGACTTGATCTTCTTGTTCCACAGGCAAGGACTTCTATAACTGAACACCGTGCCTTTGCCATCATGGGCCCTTCTATGTGGAATGACCTGACCCCCATTAACAGGAGCAAGCTTTTAACCGGGCTCCCACCCTCGTCCCATCGTTGCCTGAAGATTTTTTCTTATTTCCTCGGGGCTGTCACGCTGAGAGCATTTGTGAATAGCTAGTACTGTAAGAAGTGCTATATAAAAAACCAGATTGGATAATATGACTGGTTGTCTGATTTTAAGGTTGATCCGTTCTGGTCTGTCGGATGCGAGGAGTTACTCCTCTTGTCCAACACCTGTGGTTGACATCGCTTTTCATCGAAACCCAGAAGGCAACAAACAAAGTGAGTTAATCTAATCAAATCTATACCGATTTACTCTAATCTCATCTTGTTAATCCTATCAAATCTAATTTTATACCTGAAATTCGACCTGTTGCACCGCGTACGTTTTGTAGACTCCTCCCCCAATGCGTATGTACATCTGAGCTCTACCTCCCCTTCGCAAAGTCTAAATATGACTATGACTAAAAAAACTTCTATAGCGCTGCCATAATAATGCTCGGGGCATCAACCAATGGCGCACCAAAACAAATCCAAAATTGGGTCAAATCCAAAAGGTCAGTCCGAAGAGACAGAATGACAGTCTAAAAGGGATAGGCAAGGGTAAATAAAAAGGTTTTAAGCTGAAATCGAAAAGAAGCTAAAGACTCGGCGGCCCGAATGATGTGAAGCAATGAATTCCATTACTTTGGACTGGCAACAGAGAAAGCACGCATACCAAGACTTGTCCTAACAGGAGGTATAGCAAGGGACAAGAAATCGGAAGACCTTGTCGAGTTGATGACCCTGGGGGACAAGCAAAGTGCATAGGTACCCCGGCTGATCAGAAGAAAATGTCTTATAGGTAATTACACCAATTTTAAATTTAATTCGTTGCTCAACAGGAAGCCAATGCAGTGATATAAGAACGAGAGTTATGTGATCCCATCTATGAGAACCAGTAACAGCCCTGGCCAGGCAGTTTTGAACTCTTTGCAGTTTCAGCAAGTTAGCTTTTGTAATACCAAACAGGAGAGAATTATAGTAATCTAAGCAACTGAAGACAAGTTCGTTTGCCAGTAAAATTCGCGTTTCAGCAGGGATATGTTGTCGAATACTTCGTATGTCACGAATATAGCAATAACAGGATTTGCAAATTGAATTTACTTGATCATTAAATGACATCGCTGAATCAAAACAAACGCCTAAATTCCGTGCACAATCAGAGCGCATAATTTGAGACCCACCCAGGTTTAAAGAATCAATGGATTCGTATTGCTTAAGCCGCTGGGATGTACCCAAATAGTAAAAACTCTGTCTCGGACTCATTTAACAGCAACTTGTTAGCAGTCATCCAAGACTGAACATCTGACAATACATTAGCAATAAGCTAAATGGATGAAGCACATGTCAGATTATTAAAGGATAGATAGATTTGTGTGTCATCAGCATAAAAGAACTCATAGAGTACTTACTTAGAAGAAAACCTAAAGGGGCAGTGTACCATGTGAAAAGGAGAGGGCCAAGGACGGAACCCTGAGGCACACCACAGTCAACAGAGTATGACTGAGAAAATTACCATCAACACAAACAGCATGTGAGCAGGGTGGAGATAAGTTGCAAACCAGTTTAGAGAAGAACCAGACAATCCAAACCAATTATGAAGACGGTGCAGCAGAATGGAGTGATCAACGGTATCAAAGGCAATTAGCTAAAGACATCTTTTAGGCATTGATTTTACCATAGACTATATCTTTTGTTAAGCATCATATTTAACAGCTTAAATTTGTCAACTGTGACGAAAGAAGTAAAACGCTAATAACACTTGCATTTTGAAAAGTTTTAATGTTACATAAAATTTATTAAGCAGGAATATAGTCTGTGATTGGGTTTACAGTTCTGATTTTAATATTCCGTATTGTGGACGTCATAATCAGACAGTTATATTTGCGTACGTATATATTTTTGGGGGTTCCCAGACAATTCGGTGCCGGACAATTCCGCACCGGACAGTTTGACGCAGACAATTCGGTACCAGGACAATTTGGCGTGGGGACAATTCAGCGCCGGACAATTTGGCGGCGGACAATTTGGCAATGGACAATTCGGCGCCGGATGAGTTTGTAAGTGTATTTAGACCAGATATGGGTATGTAGCAACTGGCATTTTTAAAATATTCAGCATGGGAGCGAAATAGTATTCTCCATATTATTCAGCACATGTCTGGTTATTATAGAGATTGGTGAAGACCACATCCATAAAATAATGACTTTGAGTAATTACAATTAAAGAGCACAGTAACATTAAGACATGGATTTATCAATTTCTACTGCGTTAGTAAATACTATGCGAGTCAGAAACCGAATTCGATGTAATTTGTAATATTCTTTAGTTTTCTCTACAGTGGAGGACTACATGTGCTAGATAATATGGGGAATATTACTTACATTTTGAATATTTTAAAAATGTCAGTTATTACATGCCGATATCTTGTCTAAATACACTTACAAACTCATCCGGCGCCGAACCGCCGTATGCACCCGAAATTCGATACCTCCTATGCCCCCCCGTTGCGTACGTAATATGTGGACAGCCCCTTAGTCCCAGGACTTAAGATTTCTCAATGAGATCATCTTCTGTGTCTCTTTCTCTTGTCATATATTGATCTGGTTTTGTTGGATAGTTGACATCAACCTCGACACAATTCGCATCAATGTCTGCATTCAGTATCTGCTGACGATCTTCTACTTCTTTGCTGAACCTCTATCGGAATTTGGTCGCAGTTCTTCCTCTCATTCAGCCACTCATCCTTCGAAGGAACCGCGGAAGACGTCGTCCTATGAGCTTCCGGTACCCCAACCACCTTCCGAGAATCTTCTGCCTCCTGTTTCTGAGGCACTGACAGTGCGAGCAAGGTTTAAACAGCTCGAGGTTGTCTTGTTTGCTGATCCATCTGATAAACACAGTCGGGTTCTTGTGCTGAAGGTATGTTACCTTTTGACTAGATTCAGATTAAATGCTAATTACATTATCAGTCAGCACAATGGTTTCTTATGATGAGGGTAAGTTACCTTTTAAATGGATGGAAATTAGATTATAAGTCAACTCAATTGATTCTTGTGATGAGGGTCAGTTACCTTTTAAATAGTTGGAAATTAGATTATCAGTCAACGCAATGGATTCTTGTGATGAGGGTAAGTTACCTTTCGATTGGATTCAGATTGGGTTCAGAGAGTGGGGCCCTACAGAAGAGAGTGAAGCCCTACAGAAGAAAGTTGAGCCCTACAGAATAGAGTGGAGCCCTACAGAAGAGAGTGGAGCCCTACAGACTAGAGTGTAGCCTTACAGAAGAGAGTGGAGCCCTACAGAATAGAGTGTAGCCTTACAGAAGAGAGTGGAGCCCTACAGAATAGAGTGTAGCCTTACAGAAGAGAGTGGAGCCCTACAGAATAGAGTGGAGCCCTACAGAAGAGAGTGTAGCCTTACAGAAGAGAGTGGAGCCCTACAGAATAGAGTGTAGCCTTACAGAAGAGAGTGGAGCCCTACAGAATAGAGTGGAACCCTACAGAAGAGAGTTTAGCCTTACAGAAGAGAGTGGAACCCTATAGAAGAGAGTTTAGCCTTGCAGAAGGGAGTGGAGCCCTACAGAAGAGGGTGTAGCCTTACAGAAGAGAATGGAGCCCTACAGAATAGATTCTGTAGGGTGGAACCCTACAGAAGAGAGTGTAGCCTTACAGAAGAGAGTTGAACCCTGCAGAAGAGAGTGTAGCCTCACAGAAGAGAGTGAAGCCCTACAGGTGTGTTTTGATTCATATGTTTATACAGGTGAATGCTTCCTTTGACTATTCATGTCTGCAAGAGAGGAAGAGTGTGAATGCGAAGATACGTCAGCTGCAGGTCATCTCCTGTATCTACGGAAAAACTGCTCAAACAACATCCATCGTAAGTTGAGCTCAATAACCATTCATCACTGGACTGAATAGATCATTCATTCATTAATTCATTCGTTAGCAATGCATTCATTTCTTCAGCCTCTTTTTTAATTCATTTGCTCATTCGTTAGTCAGTCAGTCAGTCGTCCAGTTGTAACAAAGCTGTTTGGAAACATACCGATGTCTCTGTCTCAGCGATTGATTTTCGTTTGCCTCTGGTTGATGCCTTCTGCATCAGACGTTAGTGCTACACTAATTACGATTTAATTCCATTGTGTAAATATTATTAGTTTTACTGATTAAATTCGTCATGTTATCATTTGTGTCACATGGCGTTTCCTTTTCCAGGAGCTCTATCCGTGCGACGTTGAGCTGAAATGTTCGAAGGAATCTTCGGAGAAGGAACTGAAGATCAATGTGAAGGTCACTGAGGTCAATCTATATATATCTCCGGCAACCGTCCATATTTTCATGGACGTTGTGGGAATTTTGCGACAGAGCGCTCAACAGAGGAAGGACGCGGAAAACGACTATGAGACGATGAACGCTGGGCTGAGATTTGATCTCTGGAATGTTAGGGCGATTTCTGCTGAGCCGTGGCTTAATGCAACCGAAGGTAAATGTACAGAGGTAGACGTTCTTATATAGCACCATATATTATGGCCTCGACCCTCCTCATTTTTCAATCTCCATTATCCTTTTTAGTAGGCACCCCACACCATTTTGGGTCCCAGTGAATGGACTATGCTAGCCCAAGATTCAAGTATTTGTAGTTTATTTTCATTTATTCAAAACGATATTGATGTCTTGATGCACCGATTCACTGGAGGATGTATGTGAATTTTGAGCTTAAGCATATATGGGAAATGTTCGTAAGAATATTCACCACTGGTAAGCGATCCTCCCTTTCTCTGGTTGGTCCATGAGACATAATATATGCTCTGACCAATGAGTCAGATAGGTTTATGGAGGTATGTGACTGTTGGGCGCAGGATGTTTGCGTGCCAGGCTTCTGGGGCACTTTTTGACTAAATTTATTTTTAGTACTACTAATTTAAACTAAGCAGGCAAATTGAAAATCACAATGAAGCAATTATTGTTAGGAAAATAAATGAACACATTCAGATATTTTCTAATGCTGAATATATTGGCTGAAGTGTTAAGTTAATTAAGAAGAAGATGAGTTGGGCATTGAACCATTTCACAACTGAGGAGCTTCACTGTATTTCCAATCCGAGGAGTTAGATGCACATCAAAATTTGAATGGGATTTCTTCATTCAGGTTGTTTCTCTGTGATTTGCATAGATGAAAATCATGAGTGCAAAAGAATCGAGTTGTCTCCCGATGGACCCCCTGTTGAGACTCTGAGCATTGAAATCAAGAAGGTCAATCTTTTCTTTGAGATTCTGGAGCAGAAGTACTATGTGCCTCGTCTCTGCATCAAAACCGAAATTATGGCGCTTGTCCATGATTGGTCGAAACAGGTCAGTCGATTAATTTTATTGCATTTAATATTTCCAGTTTTACAGAGGTGGATTTGACCACGTCCTGCCCTCTGCAAAGTTTTGTGTCCACCCTGATATTTGTGTTAAGAAATTGTATCTCCAGCAATATAATTATTTAGTGCTATGTTTACCATGCTTGTAGTTTAAAATTAATCTATTGTTTTTAATATTTGTGTTTGATATAAAGACAAACGAAGGGGTGTGTAGGGAGATCGGAGTTGAGAATGATGAGACGTTACAACAAACAGGGTTGAGAAGGAAGCTGGGGTTCTTCGGACATGTTATGCAATTGGAAATGGAAAGGATGCTGGCTTGTGGAGAAGGAAGGAAGAAAAGAGGATGCCCAAGGAAAAAATGGATGGACGAGATACACAAAAGAACCGGAATGAACCTAGAGGAACTAAGGCACACGACTTCGGAAAGAAAGAAATGGAGAAGGTTGATCATGACGGTTGCTAGAGTTCGACGAACTGACAGCACAAGGTAACAAGGTTTTATATCACCCCTTTTACTTAGTTTCCCATAGCTCAGAGGTGTACACATGCCTAGAATGCACAATTACAGTCACATTGCTGAACAATGGTGCAATAATGAGTTGCACAAGACCCTACTCAGTAACTGCTTCAGACGAGGATCAAACCCACACTGTAGCACGTTGCAGGCCGACTGCTCCAACCAATTGGCCACCATGTTTGGTGTTTAACAACATCCTGTGGTCTCCATGAGCCTTTGTTATCGCCCTACTCATTTCTGTAGGCTTGAGCCTGACGCTATCAGTGTATGGGCTGATGAGGAGTTTCTTTAAACTGAATAGAAATGAATTGGTGCATTGCTTTTGAAACGTGTTTAGGTCTATGGAAAAGTGGAGCTACCTGTGGAGGTCCTTTACTACAATGATAAGCTGAGTGTTTGGGAGCCACTTCTGGAGCCAGTCACTGAGAAGGATGGAACCTATCGACAGTGGGAGGTCACCATCAAGGTATCTATACAGACAGAATTTGCAGAGATGATAACAATGTGAGAGTTGTGAATGACTGGTTGCAGCTGGTGAGGGCTGAGAGTTATCCGATGTCGTGTACGATGGTTGACCTTAAGCTCAACAAACAGGACGCAGTCGACGGTCAGATCCACATTGTAAAAAACGGGGGGGTTGCCTTAAATGAACCAAGGCTACGATGATGATTTTGATCATTTCAAATTTACATGGTGCAACTTCAGGAGAGAATAATGATGGTGATTCAGTTGGTTGTAATGATGATGATGATGATGATGACCATGGTAACGTTGTTGATGATGATGATAATGGTGATAATGATAGTGGTAATGGCGATGATCCAGAAAGTGGTTGTAATGATGATGAAGATTATGAGTATCATTCTATTTTTGTTGATTATTACACCAGCTGACAAACTGCAGTTGTTTACAATTGATAAAAATAAAGAAAGGTAGAATAATATTAAAAAATGAGTATGATGATGATGATGTTAATGGTAATAATTAATTATTATGTTTTTGCTGATGGTGGTGGTGAGGATAACAATGTGATGAATTGTGAATGCTTGGTTGCAGCTGGTAAGGGCTGAGAGTCATCCGATGTCGTGCACAACGGTTGACCTTAAGCTCGACAAACAGGACGCAGTCGACGGTCAGATCCACGAGTTCTGGGCTCGGCATCGCGCTCGGTCGGAGGCAGAGAGCTCTGAGTCAGAGACAGATTCAGAGACAGAGATGACCGTCATCAAACCGAAGCTCAACCGAGTGGCACCACTCAGCAGCCACAGCAGCTACGGTCAGTGAGGCAGCTTTTGAAGACATCAGCAGCTCATATCTGCCAACTGGAGTTTATATAGCGCCAGTATTGAGATCTACTCATGGATGTGGATTTTGCTGGCACTGAGACATTTTCGAGGATGCAAAAATATTTTAATGAGTCCAAGCTGAACCCAGCATGTACACTGTTTAATGACACATTTTGCGGCTACTAGAGCTCTCAACATCGACCTACACTTTTCAATTACTGCAGATTAGGGAGTAGGGTAAGGTAGGGTGGAGCGAGATATGGTAAAATGGTTGATTAGTTGTTGTTTAACGACTCTCGGCCATAACAAGCATTGCCCTCCTTTATTTGGGCTTGGGACTGGCACTTAAGGCACGTGGTCAGTGATGGAGTTGATAGGGTAGGGTAAGATGGATGATATGCTCGTCTAAATAGAGTTATAATTCTGGGGTGTTAGCGAGCATGGCGTAACCATTTAATACCGATGGCTGTGTTTCTGGGTGTGATCAAAGACTCAATGAGTCGTCATTCGAGCATTCAGGGCGAGTCCGACTCTGAGCCGGAGATCCTCAGCTCAATCAGTACGCAGCTTCACAGCCTCCTGTCAAGCGACAGCAGCGAAGGAGAAATGGCTGATGGGGATGCCTTCGAGACGGTGGAGCGACCCGTCTTTCTGACGGCCAGGGGACCAGTCTCCGTCATTCCCGGTCAGAAGGTTTACGGTTGTCTGGTTGTTCTGTGTTTGCTTTTGTCTGCCTGCATGTCATTGTTGCAATGTCTGATTGTTTCATGTTGTGCACTTTGAAGGAAATGTTTGAGGATATTATTATGTTGGATTTCAAATAATATGTTTCACTTAATGGAGTCTTTTTATCACTTCTTATTGATTATTTTAATCTCCACTAATTGTGCAATCTGATTTCTACATCATAAAAACTTACTTTGATGGGAATTTAAAATTGGTTTTCATGATCTTTTTTTAAAATGTAGCTCCAGTTTGGCTTAAGACTTTTTTTATATGAAATTCTCAGCATTAAATAAGTAAATTTTTAATGAATTACTGCAACAGCAGCCCATATTTTAAATGGGAAAATATGATGATTTAAAGCTGCTTTCTAAGTCTCCTTCCTTCCTTGATTCCAAATCCGCTATGTTCTACATTTTTTGATTGTGTTACATTTATCAGTTTTAATGTTTCACAGATTGTTTCTAACTCACTGCTTTAATTGTTGGTATATTTGTTTCTTTATTGTTATTTTTAATGTTATTTCCCTGAGTTACATCTGATCCCTCGGGATTGCAAATAATTATTCGATTATTATTATTCTTGTTGTTATTATTATTTTTTTTAATTTTCCAAAATTTGATATCGCCCTTCTTCCAAAATGTTTTGCTCAGAAGTGCATACACACATGCCTTGACGACGCAATTGCAGTTGTACTGCAGATCAATTGTGCGCGAAGGACTTGCTCAAGGTCCCTACACAGTGACGCCCCAGACGAGGCTCGAACCCGCGCGCTCAGCGCACACTGAACGTTACGGGCTGACCGCTCTAACCGATCGGCCACTGTTAGTATGAAGATCAAGAATAGTACATTACCAGATGTTGTTAGTATTATTATTATTTATATGATATTTGCATTAATTTTTCAATTATACGGGTTTCAGTAAAAGGATAAACATTTCAGTCGTGTAATAAATAGAGTGAAGTACGCTGTGCATGCTTACCAATTTGCTTCTGTTTAGCAACGACTACTTTATGATCTTGAAGACATTTAATGCCATATAGAGAGTAGCTCAGCATCGTGTGTGTGTGTGTGTGTGTGTGTGTGTGTGTGTGTGTGTGTGTGTGTGTGTGTGTGTGTGTGTGTGTGTGTGTGTGTGTGTGTGTGTGTGTGTGTGTGTGTGTGTGTGTGTGTGTGTGTGTGTGTGTGTGTGTGTGTGTGTGTGTGTGTGTGTGTGTGTGTGTGTGTGTGTGTGTGTGTGTGTGTGTGTGTGTGTGTGTGTGTGTGTGTGTGTGTGTGTGTGCGCCTCTGGTTTGTGTAGAGTGGCTCTATATAACTTTGCAATTATAATTGGAATAAAAGCAAAGAACGATGATGTTTTGTAATTGCTTTGTTTCTGAGTGGAAGTTGTGAATAGAACTGCTGTTGTTTTGTTTCAGTTGTCTTTGTAGGATTAGATTGCAATGTTTTAAATAATTAATTCATAAATGGAGCATTGGTCTGATTTTTTCCTTGCATAGCTGTTCTAAATTGCCATTGGATCTATGCTAACATGTTGTCCGTGAATTCATTTATAAGCATAGCTGCTGTGGATCTGTTGCTACTGAGATTAAATTTTTGATTAGTTAATCTTGCATTGATCAAAACTGATTAACAGATTCTGTTTTAATCAAATTTCTGAATGGTTAAAACTGGTTTGGTTGAGACTTTGTTTGGCTTCTAGTTTGATCTCTGTTAAAATATAGATAATAACAGGTGAATAACAGATGAGTCCCTCTCTTAAAACTGTCCTTTTCAGCCGAGGGTTAGGTCGGGAGTACCTCTGAGTAGATATCTTGAAGGGGCGCTATATCAAGTATTTTTTTATTAGTTTTTTTGATTGATTGATTGAGTGACACATTGAGTGTGATGCAAAGTCTCACTGTCCAACCAATTTAATTGCACTGTATTTGAATGGTCAAGGGGATGTCCAGCTTAATAGATTGACTGTGTATTGTTGGCTTTGCATGGCTCTGAATGGCTCGGTTTCTTTTTCGTGGGTCGTTGTTTCCTTGTTTAGAATTGGTGTTCGTCCTACCGTCACGCCATTTTGGGCCCAGGTGGGACCCATATTCGAATATAGGACAATTACATGGCCTGTATGTAGCTGCTCAGTAGCTGTTTGGATAGTGGGTTTGAGCTAGTTTGATTAAGCTGGTTACTGTGTAGCGTTGACATTGGACAAGTACTTCACTCTATTGCAAAGTTTAACATATTTCATGAGAACTAATTCTGAGTTCGTCAATGTTGGATTGACGTTTAAGTGTTAGTTTAGAAGATGTTCTCTGTTTACGTTCAGTTACTGCTTTCATTTGAGTTCATTTTCTGTTGCATTTTTGCATTTCTTATTTATTTGTACCATGGTAAACCATAAACAGAACTTTGCAGAGAATTTATGTTGCTCCAGATAACGTGTTCGGGCGAGCCACTACTGTAGGGAGAGGACTGGTCGCCTGACCTCGTATGCAGAGGCCAAGAAAATGAAGACGCTTACGCTTTAGGCCTATGGCTGTTCTTAGGGTTAATTTGAAGGACTGCTCTTTTTACTTCTAATAGAAAACAGTTGAGAAATAAAAAGAAGTTCCTGTTTATGTAATGTTACTACACTGAGCTAATACGAGCGCATTTTTGCAATGCTACAGACTTGTGCTTTATAAATCTTTATGAATGATAATAATGGTGGTGGTGATGATGATGTGGATAATGATGAAGATGATAATGGCAGAAACTGTAACAGCTTTTGGTTCTTAATACATTAAATTTATCTGAAGTAGGCAAATTGTAGTAGACTTTGAAGAATAAGCATTGTTTCAGTTGTTATTTGCCTGATTTGAATTAATGCTGAAGTCCTCCCTGTTAGATCCTGTGTATATTGGAGCAAGGAAATCATAATAGAAATCATGATACTTGTGATGATAATATTTTTTGTGATGCTGGTAGTTGTAGTGGCAGTAATAATAGTAATAATAAAGTGATAAAAGTGGTTTGTAAGGGTGATCTAATAATGAAATTCGTCTGTGCTGGTTCTTGCAGAGTCTGGTGATTATGATGAGGCTGATGGAGAGATGGGGTCATCGTCGTCATTGACAGTGCAGAGCAAAGGTCTCTGCACGTATGTCGTCATCAACTCACAGGATCAACTTCTACTTAACGTCAACCCTGCGTCCATGGATATCGTCACCGAAATCTACGAGGTTCTGCATTTATTAGGAAATCTTTTTTACGATTTAATATTTTATTATCACTTATTTTTCATTGCATTTGTTGGATATTTTATTTGTTTCTTTTCCTTTCATTTATTTAAATTCATATCTGTATTTATTCACTCTTTAAATTTGTTTGATATTTATTTATGTATTTTCAACATTTATTCTTTGAAAGTTAACCTGTGACATGTAGGATTTAAGCTGTTGCATTCTTTTCCAGATGCTACAGAGGAGAGACAGTTCGAATGTAAAGCAATCGGTCCATGATCTTCCTCCATTTGAAGTTTTCAATCAGGTTATAATCAAGATATTCATTTCAGTTTTCATTTATCCTTCTCCAGTATGTTTTACTGTGATTGAAATGCTTCTATACAGGTAAGGACACCTTGTTACCCATTGGACAACTTTTTACCCATTGGACACCTTGTTACTCATTGGACAGTCTTTTACCCATTGGACACCTTGTTACCCATTGGATGCATATTGTCCATTGGCCACCTTGTTACCCATTGGCCACCTTGTTACCCATTGGACACCTTTTTACCCATTGGATGCCTTGGACGCCTTGTTATCCAGTGGACACCTTGTTACCCATTGGACACCTTGCTACCCATTGGATGCCTGCCAGTGGCACTTCTGGACAATGGGCGTTTGCTAAGGAATTATTAATGACTTAAATTTCATTTGAAATCAGGATATTCGGGCATTTTAGAAGGTGATATATTAAGTGTTGATGTATAATATACTTACTAAAGTTATTTGGGTTAATTTGATTTCTCGTTGGTTTCATCTGTAGCTCGGAATCGGAGTGAATATGTCTGTCTCATCTGACCAAAAGGTGAACCAATATTACTGCTTTGAATGTCTCCTGTTATGTAACATAATCACTTCTGTTTGTTGGACCCTGTAGCTGATTGGGTAGAGTACTCATTATGCAGCACACGCAGTATGTCTTCGGACCTCTTCTAAGCTTAAAACTCGTCTGTTTAAACTGTTGCTTGGCCCTCTGTTGTTTGGCTTTTGGTTTATCTGATTTGTCGAATGCCAACTTAGATGCTTTAATGGACTTTTACTATGATCTCAGTATGATGCTGTGATTTATAATTTTAAGATAACCTATCCCATTTGCAACTTCTGAAAATTGGGACATAGATAGTGATTTTAATTTAGGGTTGCATAGATTGGATTGTTCGTTTTGAAACTGTTCCAGGTCTATGAAGACGCAATTCATGACGTGACTCTTGATTCACCATGTGAGAAAACAAAGCAGATGTTCATAGATGAATTGGATGGAGTGAAACTGGTCGATGTCGATGAGTATGTACTTCATCCATCTCATTATTTCTCTTCACTTCCTCTGTCCAAATGTATTTGCGTCGTTAATCTTTATATCGTTGCTCTTGTAAATATTAAAAGGTTCAAATGGTGATGTTAATGGTTTTGAAAAGCAGGTTTGAAATGGGTTTATTCTTCTGCCTCATGATCGTTGGTCCCAAGCTTCTAACGAGAGCGTCACTCTAAAGCCAAACACAGGGCTGCAATTTCCTCACAAGTACTGTTGCGAATGATATTGAATCATGTGCTGTTAAGCAGCATTGTAAATTTCTGTTTTCTTTACTGTGAATTTGTTCTTTAATTTTTTCATATAACATATTCACCAATGTCTGTCCTAATGCACTGTTCCTCTGGGTGTTGAGCTAACTGCTGCTTGGGTTCCATGTGCCATTGGTGCCTCTGCATCAGACACTGGCTCCACAGAAGTTATGAACTGACTAATTTTAGCATTGCATTAAATATCGTATCTGTTTGTGATGATGACAATTGGAGGGATGAGATTGATGGATTGATGAATCTGTCGAAGGCCATTCGTGATCTGACGTCTCAGCTCATTGGAATATCCATCCGATGTTATTCGACTGGAAATGAAGATGACGAAGATAATCTGATTCAGAATGATGGACGAAGATCCGGAAAAGAGAAGATGCACATCAAGGTCACCAAATGACCCAATGAACTTGTCACCAAGATTATTTAAGTTCTCAAAGATGTATTTTCCTTGTAATATTCTTCATTCATTAATGACTCCTTTTGTCATTAATATTTTATTCATGAATAATTCATATTTCTATGAATGCTTGATTCTTGAGTAATTCATTTAATGATGTGCTTAAACAGGGGAGAGGGAAGGTGAGAGGAGAGAGAAATGAGCAGCCTCAGAAGTTTTTCAATTGAAAGGAACATGTTGTTGAAATAGCATTTGAATGCTTTTTGTTTCCTCAATAATTAATTCATGATGAATCTTTAACTCGTGAATTATTCATGTTTCCATGGATATCTAATTCATGAATGAATATTCATGTATTTCGTTTCTGGTGTCGTTTCTTCAGGTGGATGGGTTTAATGAGTTGAGCAACATCTCTTTCAAGAAAGCCTCGAGGCAACTGATTCGCCTGAGCCCAACCAAGGTATTGATTGGAAGCAGTAGCATAGCAACAGCAGTAGCTCATGCATTTTTATTAGGTAATTTTGTTCAATCTCTGGTGATTGATATTATATATTTAGGGTGACTTTAGGCTAACTTATCGTGAAGCCGACGCTTAACACTCAAATATGTTTCTAACATTATCACATTTAGACACCTTAAAATCGTTTCATTTCGATTATATATATATAATTATGGTTATATTATGGTTGCTGGTTCTGTTCAAATGACAATGACCAATAGCAAATGTACTGCTGCTCTCTACCACTATACCTAGTGCATTCTGTCGAATGTAAATAAACGAAAATACTGTGCAATACAATACTAAACCTGGTGAAGTTGACGTAATCGGCTTGTAACCAATACAAGGCTTCATTAAACACTCAAATTTACACCAATATTTCGAACCCTAAATGCTTTTCCATGCTTGATATATTTGATCATTGTTTCTTTTGACTTGGCTTCGATAAGTAGCAACTAGTCAAACAAGTATATTGACTAATGCAGTTATACGTTAATAACAGTGCTATCAAGGTCCTTACATACAAATCTACATGCTCTGTGAGGTCTTGCTTATGCTGTACATGATCTGTGAGGTCTTGCGTATGCTCTTCGTGATCTGTGAGGTCTTGATCGTTTTAGGATGACGTTGAATACTGTATGATATGCGACGTAAACATACATCACTCCAGGAAAGTCATTATGCTGCGGTCTCCTTTACAGGTAACACGTAAATGTTTTATTTTGTGTGTAGTATCTACTTAGCCATAAATATCCTTCCCTTACTTAATTGTTTCCATCACTCTGTATTAACTTCCTGAACAGTAACTTATTTTGCTGAAGATATTGCAATTATGATGATTATGATAATGAAAATAATAATAATCCATCTATATAATTACCTAAGTCACGTGCTTTATCCGTCATATCTAAGGCGCTTGATTGGACAGAAGTTGAATCTAGGATGCATGACTGGACGGAAGTTGACCTAAATATTAAAAGTTGACCTAAATATTTGCAGCGCAAAAGCGCGTGATTGGACTCAAGTTGGCCTAAATATATGCAGCGTAAGTTGACCAATATGTAAATAAACGTTCGATTCGCATTTCAAAATTTTTTATTCACGTCTATATAAGTATATATGCAGTCATTAAAGTTAAATTCATCGTGTAATGTAAGTATATTTGCAATTACTAAAACTAAACGGAAACTTAATGGGTATTGTGTATTTTTTTACGTATTTTAGTATTGACAGTTCGTCGACTGTTTTGTTTAATTAATGTGTAGGCCTATTTTAGCTCTGCATCAAAGTGTCTTCACCACTACTATAGCAATGTTAAAATCAAGTATGTCCCGTGATTATTCACGGGTTAACAGCTAGAACGAACAGTGCCAGTTGCAGTTGAATCGTGAGCTAAAATATTATCCGACCCGTGATTCTTCACGGTTTAACAACTGGTAATATTATAATAAACTGAGCGCCGTCACTGGGGAGCAGAGGGAGACGACTTTCCTCTACCAACGCATCTCGACTATTCAACGCAGTTGCTTTTAAGGGAACTTTCGCTGCTCAGGAGACCAACGAGCAGAGCCACGTCGGACGACTTCACCACTAATTTACATTGAAGACCTTGAGGGATCATTAATAATTTATAATTATAATAATAATTATTATTGTTAGTAATGTGTTAGGTAAAAATAATAATAATAAAAACGATAACTATGTTCAATCTGTTGTCGTTTGGCATAGATACGCAACCACCTGACGATTCCAATCCAGGTGTTCTGTGATGCAGATGAGCTGCAGAAGCAGAAAATCGATATCAACGCATCATCTCGTGATGGCAATCAGTTTGTTCAGATCAGCTGCTTAGAACCAGACGGATGCTTTGCTCTTCCTCTGCACATCGCCTACCACTGCAAACTCTATGTCGCCCTCGCAAACATGCTGTATGTCAGGCATTCACATGCATTGGTCTTATATGAATACGTACGAGTTGAATCTGAATATGTATGAGTTGAACATGAATATGTATTAGTTGAATATGAATATGTATGAGTTGGATCTGATTATGTATGAGTTGGATCTAAATATCTATGAGTTAAATCTGAATATGTATGAGTTGAACATGAATATGTATTAGTTGAATATGAATATGTACGAGTTGGATCTGATGATGTATGAGTTGGATCTAAATATCTTTGAGTTGAATCTGAATGTGTATGAGTTAGGTGTCACAATTGAAAGGTATTATTTGGCCAAACACGCCTGTGTCTCATTCACCATTCAACTGGCTGTTCTTGTTGAATGAAATTTCTCAGTTGCTGGACGTAGATGTTGAAATGCCCTTCTTGTATCTGTTGAGTCAGTTGAGTCATTTCTGAGTAGGTTTATTTAATGTCTCAACATCAACAGACAGATATTGTGCAGGTTATTGACCTGACTACGGCCTCATTTAGAGTACCATGAGAAAGCTCATTCAATAAGAACAGCCAGTTTGATGCATTGTGTATAGACATGGGCACTATAGAAGCTTCTAATTATAATGATAATTATAATAATTGAGGGTTTTCTTGATGAGGCTTCTAAATATGATGTTATTTTTGTGTACAATGAGCATCCAGGATATTCGTTGCAGTTACAAATTAAAGCTGAATTTATATGCAGTTGAAACTCTTTTTGGCCAATCTGATTTCAGTTATGAGAAAACTTCAGATCCAATTTGGTGGCAGGACTTTGGATCAATGAAAGAAGGCAACAAGTTCTTCTCCTGTCAACCACAAACTCCAAACAACAACGTCTTCTATTTCAAGGTTATCTATCTGATCTCTGTGATATGAATTATAAAAATGCATTTGAGTTGACTGGAGAAGGCTATTACATGCATTGAAACGGATTGGAATTGATTGGAGACAGAAGATTGATAGGAACTTGTAGAAGGAACAGAGAATGTGAATAAGAATAGATGGAGATTACCGTATATACTCACGTATAAGTCGATTCGCGTATAAGTCGAAGTGCAATTTTTTGACAGAAATAGCATCCAAAATCGACAACTCGCATATAAGTCGAACCCACATACTCAAAACGAGTGATGACGAAATTTTTGAGTGATTAGAACATTTTCCCGAATATACAAAATGTAATAAAATTGTATTCGAAAATCATTCAAAATAATATAAACAATCAATATGTAAATACAGATGAATGACTTCTGTTCACTGCCTCCGGTTTGCATAAAAATGTAGTAATTAAGGAAGGCATCTCTCGCATGGCATTTGAATTTCCACGCAGTTCAGCACACTCAATTTCAACTTGAAACCAGTTTGGTAAGAGGCTCACTTTCTCTTCAAATCGCTCATTATGGAAAGTTTCTGTAATTATTTTTCTGCACTAATCTCAAAACTTAGAACATAATAACCCTTTGTAATAGAATACTATCGTACATATATATAATACATTTATTTTAATAAAATTACTTTTCGATTTTAACTATGTGTAGTCAGTAATTTATGGAACTGTGATTTATTGTGAAATCGGTGTTAAAATAACTAGACAACTAAGAGTTTGAGTTCGTTTTCGTAACTCGTGCGTATTTGTTCATCCGAAAATAGTCGGTCCATTTTGCGTCTTGCTTATAAATCGAAGACCATTTTCGTTGTCCTGAAATAGCATTAAATTTCTTGACTTATACGTGAGTATATGCGGTACTAAGAAAAGGAATGGTTACAATAGACATTGTTGTTGTGCGTTTAGGTTCAGTTGGAAGAAGATGTTGCTGCAAAGAGCGTCTCGTCATCCATTCCACGTCCTCTTCTAAACGGAACACTCCACTTGAGTCCTTCCGTTGTTCTACACAACCTTCTCCCTCTCAACATCCACTACTCCCTTGAGGTACGTGGAAACGTAATTAATATTTGTATAGCAGAACAGCAATTGAAACGAACTAGAAGTGATTTTGACCTGATCGCCCAAATGCACGATTGTCCTTATTCGTTCATTCGTAGCATTTATATAGCGCCTATGTGATACAACTGCTCAGAGGTGCTTCGTGTCCAACTTTGGCAAATAGACACTGAGATGCCAAGTTGGGCAAAATGTACTGTGTGAGTGTTGAAATTAAAAAAATTGACGTGTGAGTGAATGTTCTGCAATGTGCTGCATTAATATTCCAAAAATGTGTACGCATGTCGTGAAATTTGCTCTAATATGCTGTACTTGATAGTCTAAAATAAGAAATGGTTGGAGGCTGCACGTGTAGGTCATTTGCAGTTGTATCAACACCGGGCATTTGCTGTTGTGGGTCCATCTGCCTGGAATGACCTAAGTTGACCTTGCTGCATCATTGAGGACCAAACTAATGAAGTCCTGGATTCTCTCTATCGGCTTCTCACTCTTTAAAGACGTTTCTTTTTTGCGGCGTTTCTGTGCTGAGAGCGATTCTGAATAGTTATTCTGTGAGACACACTATATCAATCAATCGAATCAAATAAATTTCTTTGGCCAAACAATATACAATTAACAAAATTTCACAGCCAAGAAATGATAAGTGACAATTAACAAATTAATGTTGATGCAAAATAAGAGTAAAATGAGAGATGCAGAGGAGACCCATAAAAGGGTCCAAACGGACGATATGAAACTAAAGATACGATACGATAAAATATACTCTGCTAATGTTCTAGGTAGCAGAATGCTGGTTGTTGTTTTGGTTCTGCAGGGTAGTGCACTGAGCCATTTGGGCCCAGGAGACAATATTCCTCTATTCACAGCAGATCTAGCAAAGAACCCAAAGCTACAACTTCAGGTTTGGCCTCTTTTCTCTTGATCATCACAACTCTATACCAATCGACACAGGATTTAATTTATGCTGGTGTTTGACTAGAATAGCCAAAGTATTCACCACTCTATTGGATAAGTAAAATTGAATAGGAATTCGAACCTCACCCACATCTCATGAGATAGTTGTTGTGTTATGGATCTCCAGAAAGTTGATCACGTTGCTCAGAGCCATCGAATGGTACTAGGTTATTAAATTATGGTCCTTAATAAACGTGTAATGATGATGATGATGGTTATATTTAGGGCTGTACCGAATAGGTGAATACGAATAATTGGACCAACTGTTCGGACGAATATGAATAATATGCAAAATAGGTCTACCAACAAATTTTAAAATTTCAACTCTGAGCAAAATGTTCAGTTCAGTAAGTTTAGTACATTAACTAAAAGTAAACAGTGAACTACATGTAATTGCTGCATTTTTCTGCCAATCTGTGTAAACTACCAGTAGTAGGAAGTAGGAATGTAACTAATTTAAGTAAACATGGAAATGAGACGGCTGACACTGCGATTCCATGGCCAATGCAGTAGATAGACCTGTATTTCAGTCGACTCGATATAGCAGCAGCTGCCTGTGCAGAAACAAATGTCATGTGACCACTATTCGTATTCGGTCCGAATGCACTATTCAGCCAAATACTGAATAGCTATTTAGCCCACTATTCGGCTCCAAAGCAAATACAAAGTGAATATTCGGTACAGCTCTAGTTATAATAACAATAAGCTCAGTGAGTTATTGTTATATTCAACTTAAACTTGCTTTTTGTCCAAAAGTAGTTGCTAAGAGTGCTCAGCCATATAAAATATCTAACTTGTTTACTAGACCTATTTGTGATTTAGAGATGCAGTTTTCACATAGTCCTTCAGTAATGGCAGACTTCTCCCAGCACAGTTTGATTTTCTCCAAATCTCAGAGGATTTCTCAAGGATCATCACTTGTAAGCAAGCGAGAAAGTCATTGTGGCAAGTACTGCAAGTACTTCTTGTTAGTCAAGGACTGCGTGTCTTGTTGGCTTCAGATAATCAACTACCTGAATGTTGACTGGACTGGTTCAGTGGAGCTGAACTCTGACCTTGAGGAGTTCAAGGCCATCAACATGGAACCAGATAGTAATGTTGAAGGTCAGAACAAACAGATGAGTCTAAGTATCCACATGAACCAACGACTGGCAATGGATCTTTACGTCTACTCACCCTACTGGATCATCAACAAAACAGTGCTCCCCATTCAGATAAGGGTGAGGTCCCCATCTTATCATAATATCTGTGTGTCTACTCACCCTACTGGATAATCTACAAAACAGTGCTCCCCATTCAGATAAGGGTGAGGTCCCCATCTTATCATAATATCTGTGTGTCTACTCACCCTACTGGATAATCTACAAAACAGTGCTCCCCATTCAGATAAGGGTGAGGTCCCCATCTTATCATAATATCTGTGTGTCTACTCACTCTGGTTCCAGATCAGAATGAGTGCAACATATGAGAATGAGAATTTATATAGCACCACTTTAGGAGAACTCCTCTGAGTCACTCATTATTTTTACTTGCACATGTGTTCTTTCCTTTGGAAATTTATATAGTGCCTTTTAAAGTGTAATGTTAAACTTCTTAGATATATCTGTGGAACCAGTCGAGGTGCAAATATTACTGGCTAACATTTTTTTTCATGATTTCTAACAAGATTTAATGTAAACTTCAAATGTCCATATCTCGGAATTTATGAAACCTTTTGCGCTGAAGGCAGATGCGTTGAAATCTGTAACAGAACATTCTGTGATCATTTCATATGGTTACAATGTTTCATTCGTGTACTTTTTGTGGGAGACACAAATATATATATATGCAGACAAATGTGCATCCATTTTTTCGATTTGGTGGTTGGTCAATTAAGGGCTTCTTTGAACGGTGGAAAAGGTGCAGTGTCGGTTTTTTTATACATATTCTATTATTAATGAGCAACTGGATGCAAGTGTATTATTTGTGAAAAGTTATTTGGTGCCTTTATCCTGACATCTGCTTCGTTTAGGGATCGCGATCGGAGGCAGTGTATGAGAACAACGAGTCCTTGGATCCACTGCTCTTCAGATTCAAGAAACACCGTCGAAAAAAGGTCAGTTATAATAATGAGCAAGCTGTTTGTCATGGCGTCCATTACAGAGGCGTCATTTACAATGTTCATTTACACACAGTCCAAAGGAGGAGGAGGAGAACCTCAGAGGAGGAGAACCTTCTAAGGAGACCTTAGAAGGTTCTCCTCCTCTGGCAAACCTTGGTGACTAATTCATTTTGGGTGGTGGCATCCTTCTGTGTGCTACCCATGGACTCTTGACTATCCCTTCCATGCATACTTCTACAGCTCAGTCCAGAAACTTTACCTATGTTGGGTCATCAAGCTGAAACATTCACCCAGCATATGTTGGAACATTCACTCACATACTAACACACATTGCCAGCGTTTGTCTGTTTGAATCGAATAAACTAAATTATATGAGGAATAAGATGACGAATACGAACAGTTCCAAGCAATAGTGTCGTCTTTCTATATCATTTTGAGCATTTTGGATTCTAATGCATCTGTATATCTGGTAATTTCGTTTGAATTTCATATGCTCTGGTGTATGTATGTATGCATGTATAGTTGTATAGATTGTCAGAAAGCCACAGCTGTTCTTCATGAATGAAAATTATTACCCTGAGTTTGGAAGTCATCTGTTCATTCATTTCGTTCACAACTTAAGATTCCATTACAGCTCATCTATGTTGTAATGTAGATCGATCGATTCTCCGTTGTCTGTAGGCAAAGCTTCGCGTCTACAATTCCAAATGGACGCGTTCCTTTTCGCTGGATACGATCGGAAGCAGTGGAGTCGTCATCTGCTACGACAAGGAACGCAATCGCAAATACCAGGTCAGAAAATAATTACACGTGCGGTCTAAAGATTTAAAAGTTCAATTCAAAACAGCATCAATTATCCGAGGTCACTTTTAGTTTTTCTCGTTATCAATCATGGAACTAATCATTTCAATATCTCGTTTTGAGATTTGTGTTTGTTTGTTTTTCGTTTTGTGCATTTTCCTGAATGGTTTGTAGGCCCTATACGCAAAGTACTTACTGGTATTTACAACCTTGGTGTCTGCATATTTTTTAATAAATAATTAATTAATTGCTGTTTATTTAGTTTCTGCTGCAAATCGAGCTGTCCAGACTGAAGCTGACGAAGATTGTAACCGTGATGCCATATTTCCTCGTCGTCAATAACACTCCATTCCATCTTCGATACATGGAAGACAACGAACAGGCCGATCTTTGGATGGACTTCACTCCTAATGAGGTAGTTCCACTTATTCACCACAGTAACGTCTATGTGTTTGTGGAACAGTGTGTAACTGATTGGTTAGAGCAATCGCCTTTTAGTGTGTTGAGTATGGGTTCTGTTCCACTCTATTGCCTGAGGAAGGGTTACTGTGTAGGGACCTTGAACAAGTGGTTCTCTCACAATTTCTCAGCACCATTGATTGATAGGTTATCAGGTAGAGATGCCTAATAAGTTGATATGATAGAGGAAATAAATGTGTATGTAGGTGTGTATGCATGTTTTTAGGGTTGAATTGCTGCAAGCTGTCGACCTTATGTAGAACTAACATTGGCTGGGTTCTTCAAGTGTGTGAGAGCCTCCAGGAACTTCAAGCTAATCAAGCATTATTGGCACACGGATGTAATTGATATTCTTATTATTAGTTTGTAATTTATTCTGGCCCCATAAGAAAGAACCACATATCTGCAATAAGCTCATTTTGAGTTACATGCAAAAGACTAAATTGCTTTCTGCCAAGTTGACCACATATTTATATTCTTTGTTGTAATATCTGTGACAGGCAACCATCATTTTTATAGAAAAACGATTTTTAAGATTTTCTCATAAATATTGCATTTATAACTGCATCTAACTCAAAATGACCAAATGTCAGTTATGCTGTTCTTATTTATGAGGGCATTATTATTATTGACTTCCTTTGTGTGCATCTCTATTGCCAATGCTTCAGATGATAGAGTAGCAAAATAAAGGAGCAATCAAGTGATCAGCTAAGTTTCCATGAGATCAGTCTGCTATAAACACAGAGAGAAAGAAGAAGCTCTTGTTAGAGTTCTTAAATGATGCAACATGTTGTCGTGGCTTATCAGTTAGTAAGTACGTAAGTTGTGAATTGTCATCTGCAGTGTTGTCCGTTTTGGCCTGCGACTGAATCTCCGAAGATGTACATAAAGTACGAAGAGAGCAGCGTCTGTTCGCAACACTTTCCAGTCGACAGACCACACAAGACGGTTCTACGCATGGAGAAAGGGGTCAGTAGCCAGTTCAACAGTCACTATTTTTTCACTTCAGTTGTCATCATCAATCACTTTAGCGGTCAATATCAGTCATTTAAGCAGTCATTATGAGTCAATTCAGCAGTTATTATCAACCACTATCAAGGGCTGTCCTTGTCTTTCACTTAATAAGACATTATCTGTCACCTAAGCAGTCCTTATTTCTAACTTTAAAGAAATCATTATCTATCACTAATGAGCAATCCTTTTTTGTAACTTTAAAACAGCCATTATTCATTCAATAGCATTTCAATGAGCTTGTGTTGTTTTGTTTTCCCGATAGACGGCACTCTGTGTTGATGTGACTGTGACGGAGATTTCAATCGTTGTCCGAGTCTTTCCATATCAACCGGGAGACATTCCGGTTCGGATAGACAACCTCTGCGAAGACGTCTTCCTCAAACTCCACCAGAAGTACATCTTCATTACATTCATTATTATATTACAGTGATTCTCAACCGGTGTGCCGTGGCACACTGGTGTGCCGCGAGGCACCGCCAAGTGTGCCGCGGTGCTAATAACGAAATAAAATTCAAAATCAATAAAAACGATATTTGAATGAAACCAAAACATAATGTGTCTTTTAATGAAAAGGTAAATGTTTCTGTTAAAATTGTGGTTATTCAAATAGCTTTGCTTTAATATGGAATCAAAGCATGTGAGCCTGATTATACATACAGAAGTACGAGGGCTCACAAGAGAGAAAGTTTTGTCTCTGGTGTACTAGCTGAGAGGTAAACTGCTGACCTTTTTTATACAAATGGCCTTTTTTGTGCTTTTCTTATTAATGAATTCTGGCATGCTAAGCAGGCATATCTGACAGATATATTTCAATATTTGAATGTTGTTAACACTAGTCTTCAGGTTCATGTGGTAATGAGAACCTTTTAAGTCCTACTGACGAACTTATATCTTTGCAACACAAAAATCAGATATGGAAATCAAGAATTTTGAAATGTTTCCTCTTATTCCTGCAAACTTTAGCAATGAAATGACACCTCTGATATTTGATCATCTCACCACTCTTGAAGACAAGGTCCAGCATTACTTTCCTTCCCTATCTATTGAACACTATGATTGGTGAAAGAACCATTTGTTCAAAATGCAGACAACACGAACATAATTAACGTTAAAAGAAGAAGAGGAACAGCGAATTTAGCACTGATAGAACTTTAAAACCTAAACATTCAGAAATGTTCTTAGATGCATTCTGGATAATGGCAGAGAAGGAACATCCAAATATTTCAAAGAGGGCTTTGCATATTCTTTTACAGTTCACCACATCCTATTTGTGTGAGTTCGAATTTTCAACTCTTACAAATATTAAATACAAAAAGAGAGAAAATTTGAAGTGTGTTGAAGAAAAAATGAGAGTTTGTTCATCAGAAATTCGTCCAAGGATTAAATACATTTGCAAGGGACATCAAGCCCAGATATCTCATTGACATTGATTGACATTTAAACAGGTCTTACACCGATAACACACAGTTTACAATCAGTTTATGTTTAACATTGTAAATGTAATATTGTAAATGTTGCATTTTAACCTGTTCAAGTTAAACTCCTAAATTTAAATGGTTTGTCCACTCTACTCTAATTTATTTTGAAAATTGTAAGCTTACAACTTTAAATTAAGCCTTCTTTTTGGCATGGTAAATGCTTAAAAGCAAGATTGCCCAAAATTAAACATAAAAATTAGTTTTAGTTCAACGGTGTGCCGCCGGAATTTCGAAAGATCTCAAGTGTGCCGTGGTGTCGAAAAGGTTGAGGACCACTGTTATATTTTATAATAAAAAAAATTAACAGTATTATTGTCATAGTAGCGGTGAGCGTCGGCTGCGGCTTTGTTCCATTTGTCAGCCGCGCAAATTATGATTATAAATTTAATTCTCTCTTGAGATATCCATAGTCAATGAGCAATTTAAATATTATCTGGAAAAAGTGAGACGCGATGCATTCTGAGAAGGAGAGAATAGAATATAGTTATATATATATATATATATATATAACTATATTCTCGCTTATATATAGAATATATAACTATATAAAGGGGACTCGCTAGATGGCCGTTCGTGAGTAGAGTCGCATCTCGGTTAAGGGGCGTTAACGACGATGACAAAGAGAGGACTTAGGGCGGATGAGCTAGTCAAGCTCCTACAAGATGATAAAGTTGCAACAGCGATGTGGGATGGACTAATGACAAAGATTACCCCACTTATCGACACCATTGTTGAGAAAATAACAAAATCTAAATGCAACCGTCGAGGAAATTGTTAAGCATGTTACTGGCGAGTCCACTAAAGATACTGAACGGAAATTTCGGGAACAGGAGAAAAGGATTTCATCTCTTGAACATGGTAACAATGATCTGCAGTTAAAAATTGACAACATTGAAAATAATTCAAGGCAGATGAACCTGGTCATTCACAGGCTTCAGGAAAAACCTTCCTCTGCAATGTCCTCGACGCAGCATCCAAAACCCGCGTGGTCTCGCCAGCTACACGAACCATTCCACCAAGAATTCTTGGACTTATGCAACACATCTCTAGGTCTGAATGTCACCTCAGAAGACATCTCCCTCGCCTACCGCATACCGGCTCGTGGAAAGGCCCTTCATCGCCCTCTGATTGTGGGGCTTACAACTAAGAAGCTCCGCGACAAAATACTCTCTGCAAAGAAAGTCCTTAAAGAAAAACCGTTACTAGGAGCCGCAAGGATTTACATTGCAGAACATTTGACCCACATGAATGCCCAAATCTAAGTGGAAACAAGAAGGCTGGTAAGGGTAGACAAGCTCCATGCCACATGGACTTTGGGCGGATGTGTATCAGTGAAGAAAACCAGCTCCCAAGAAGAGAAACCTACGAAAATCCTCTCCTTGAAACAACTGGTGGAACTTTCAAAGTCCTTGATTCACCAGCTGGAACCTCCAAATACACTCCCAGCCCGAATGGAATTTCGATCTGCCAATGTAAACACCTAGTCGCTATCTTCACGGATTCACCTAGGTTTCCAAGAACAAGAACAGCATGAGGACACATGTTTTCTCTATTCCTCCCAGCTGCCATCAAGATCTTCCTGCCAGATGGTGAATACTTAATTCGTTTGTCTTTATTTCCTCTCCTTCTTGTTCTGCTATCCAGAGTATGGTTGCAGTGACCATGGCCATTTATTTACACGAATCTTCCTTACATATATCTCAAATGATGTGCACTGAAAGATGACTACTTTATGTTAGATGACTATGATGTGATAATATACAGATTAACCTATGTTAGGTTTGCTTATATATGTTCTGATAAGCTGTTAGGTCTCGTTATTTTCAAATGTTTCTTAGTTGATTATAGTGTCGAATTGTGTTCTTATTATACCTTATGTGCTGGAGACAATAACTGTTAGTATTGTCATGATTCGATCAGTGTCATGATTCTTAGTAAATTAACAAGCATATCAAACTTCTGCACACCAAATTGTTTCAATATAAACTAAATTCGCCGATGAGAAGCTTCCATTAAGGCAATTATAAAGTACTTCTAAGTTATCAGTTTGCACGCAGCCTCTGGGATGTGAAGAAGGCTCAATAGCAAAGCTATCATCCTTTACTAGGCCTAATAGATTTAGTCTAGTTTAGCGTAGTAGTTAAGAAATGTTTTGATTTTTTTTAACGCTTTACAGGCAATGAATAACCGCATAGATATTAGCACAGGTAACGCACTCGATGATGGTACAGTGAACGATAATCATATTAGCATAGCCACAGGAAAACAGCCCGACTTAATTATCTTCTCACCAGAGACAGAGAACCAAGCTCTTATCAATAACATGGATTTGGACCCTGACCTAAACTTCTTTAACGACCTTCCATGTTCTCCTACTTACGCAATATCCCAATCATTAACTTCGGAACTTGAACAATCCACTGTACAACTATCAATCCTACATATAAGTTGTGGCAGCATGTTGCACAAAGTGACTGAAATTACTGACCTCCTGCAGGTTGTTCCGGCCTCTATAATAGCGCTCACAGAGACTTGATTAGACGAAGAACAAGCCAGCTGTTTGAGCATACCAGGGTACAACTTGATACATAAGGCACGATCCGAGGGCAGGGGAAGAGGTGTTGGCCTTCTGATTAGACAAGATCTGACATTTGAAACTATGTCTAACGATTCCTAAGCAAACCCATATAATTCTTTTGAGTATCTTACTCTTCGAATATTGCATAATAAAGGTACTACAGTTCTAGGAGTTATATATCGCCCTCCCAATCAGAACGTCAATGACTTTGTTACCGAAATGGAATCTTTCACAAGTAACATAAAGCAGAAATCGAAGGAGCATTTACTGGTCGGTGATTTTAATATAGACCTCTTAAAAAACATTACACACAGACCAACAGAAGAATTTCTAAATTGCCTGTTATCGCACCATCTCCTTCCCATTATTACTTGTCTGACGCGCATTACTGAATTTACTACAACTTTAATTGATAATATCTTTACTAGTGTTTGGAAAAAGGTGAAACTATCGTCTATCTTGATATCGGATATATCTGATCATTTACCAATTCTGGCTGTATTTGATTACGATTTGACGGTCCACCACTATCTAACCTCTATGACCAAACGGATCTTTTCCCCAGATGCAACAAATTCCTTCCTAGATTCTCTTGGCTGTACCGACTGGACACAAACCATTGATGCATGCAGCAGCTTAGATGTTAACAAGGCATATCAGATATTCATATCTAACTACCAAAAAGAATATAATAGGGCCTTCCCGTTAATTATACGCAAAAAGAATAAAAGGATGTTACCAAAAAAGGCTTGGATGGCACAAGGACTTATCAAATCGTGTGCTAAAAAATCGAAACTCCACCTTCAGTTTATAAAGGACCCGTCCGTAGCCAACAAAACTAAATACACCAGGTATAGAAATTATTTCAAAAAAGTAAAAATACAGATGCTGAATTCTCAAAATATAGCCAAGACTTGAAAAACACCTGGCAGATCCTTAGATCCCTGTTAGACAATGGTAGTGATGCGAAACATAAGCATATTAAATCATTATTGGTTGATGGAGTGCCTACAACTGATCCGATAGCGATCGCTACCGAATTAAATACATATTTTGTGAATATAGCTCAATCGCTGGCTAATAGTATTCCTGTTAATTCGACACCCATTGACAAATTCAAGACATCACCCAGATGGGACTCGTTTGGCCTACCTGAAGTCTCCCCCCATGAAGTGATAGCACTAGCAAAGAGTCTAAAGACATCTCATTCAACAGGAGTAGATGATTTGGATCCTGAAATAGTTATCACTAGTATACCTAAAATATCTACTGTTCTATCAGAAATTATAAACTGCTGCTTCAGAGCAGGCATCTTTCCTGACGATTGAAAGATTGCGAAAGTAGTACCTGTTTTTAAAAAAGGCGTGCAAGATATTGCATCCAACTATAGGCCTATCTCGGTTTTACCTATATTTAGCAAACTTTTTGACAAAATCATGCATGAACGTCTTACTGACTTTATATCAAAAGCGAATCTCCTATACAATGCTCAATATGGTTTCAGGCCAGACCATTCGACTGTCATGCATTTACTCACTATGCAAGATAAAATTTCAGACGCCATAGATAAAAATGAGTATTCAATTGGCATCTTTTTGGACTTAGCCAAGGCCTTTGATACTATTAACCACACTATCCTTTTAAGAAAATTATCTATATACGAAATTCGAAATACTCAACTCAACTGGTTTAAAAGCTATCTCCAAGACAGACAGCAATTGGTGAAATCTGGAAATGCCTCTTCTACTCTATTAACAATAAAACATGGAGTCCCTCAAGGCTTCATCTTGGGACCACTATTATTTATCATTTACATGAATGACCTGCCTTCTGTTGCTCCTAGTCTATTCATTATACTCTTCGCAGATGACACTAATTTATTTAATTCGCATCCATGTTTAGAAACTTTGATTAGTCAAACTAATGACGAGCTCAATAATATAGCCGAATGGTTTACAACAAACAAACTCACTCTCAATTTAGATAAAACTAACTTCATACTTTTTAGATCTCATAGAAAACCCCCACCGCAGCATTTATCTACGCTTACTATCATGAATACTCCCATCACACAGGTCATTTCAACCAAATTTCTAGGTGTCTATGTAGACCAACATCTATCATGGACTGACCACATAACGGCAATTTCATCAAAAATTGCTAACACTCTTGGCATATTGACTAAAATTTCAAAAATTCTACCGGCAAAGACGCGAGCCACTTTCTATTATACCCTCATATATCCTTACTTTACATATGGTAACATCATACGGGCCACTGCATATAAATCTAACTTAAACAACCTGCATATCTTACAAAAAAGAGCGATAAGATTTTTAGCTAACTTGCCGTATAATGCACATATAGAAAGTGAATTTCAAGAGAAGGAAATACTAAGAATAGAACAAATACGAATATTGCAAGTTGGACTATTTATGTGTCAATACTCAAACAAATTACTACCTCGATCTTTCCGTCATTATTTACCACCCAAACCAAATGAAATTCTGCATGTATTGAGACACCCAAATACTCTCTTTACCCCACTCGTTAGAACTAACATCAGACTCGCATCCATAAAATGCATGGGCCCAAAAATTTGGAACAATATACCGCTTGAGATACGCATTGTGACAAATATTCAGCAATTTAAATATAAATTTAGGCAATTCATTCTACAGGATCTTAAATGACCAGAAGCTTAGAGTAGGATATAATACGCTTGGTCACGAGTCTACCTTGGTTGAAATAGGATTGCTTGGTTCCTTTAATATTCCTTTAATATTAAATATGCTTATTACGGCTGTTGTAACATTGTTAATACTGTAATTTCATTGAAGTGCTTAAACTGCTATTGTACATGAACTGTAGATATTCCAACCTGTAACCTGCGATTGTTTGAATATAGTTAAGGGTAGTTAAGTTCGTTATTATACTGAAATGCTTAAATAGCTCAAACTATCGATCTACCAATGTACGGTCATCTGACTTTCTAGAATTCTACTTAATGTGGGGGGTGGCCCTAACTAGCGGGGCTATAACAGTCCCTATTTGGGTCTCCCTTGGTGATCAGCAACAGTACTGTCTGTTATTACTCAAAACATTTGTATTATGATCTATGCTGTTTTACTGAATAAAACACTGACTGACTGACTGACTGATATACCTCAAGGTAGAAAATGGAAAATATACTATACAAAATAGTTGTTTATATTATTATTATTATTATTATTATTATTAGTGGTGATAGTGGTTTGATTATTATTACAGATATTAAGACAACATTGATTGACGGAATTTAATTACTAATTTGTTATATAATTATTTAATAATTTTATTACTGTTGTTGATACATCATATACTTTTGCATTGTGCTTCCTGTAAAATGTAGATTAGTCATCTTAAGGATTGTTTCTTTCCAGACCAGAATTCTGAGTTGGATTGAGAAGCAGCCCTTGAGACCGACCGTCAGGGTCCATGGGGAGATCAAGATGCAGTAGACACTGGTGCTCTAGAGCAGCATTTCTCAATCCATGGGGGTCGCCTTATGATTTCCCAGGGGTCGACTGAAGCCACCAGGAATTTTAAATTAAAAATACAGTTGTCAGCATAGTTTCTCATATTTAATATTTATGTGATCATGACAATTGCTCTAACTGCTACACACGTGTGTGGCACGGTGGCTGATCGGTTAGAGCGGTCGGCCCGTAACACTCAGTGTGGGATGAGCGCGCGGGTTCGACCCTCGTCCAAGGCATCAGTCACTGTGTAGGGACCTTGAGCAAGTCTTTCACACACAATTGCTCTGCGGTACAACTGCAACTGCGCCGTCAAGGCGTGTGCACTTCTGAGCAAAAGATGCTGGAAGAAGGGCGTTTTCAAATTTAAAGAATTTCAATGGAGACTTAAATTAATCTTTACAATTTCTTATACTCTGATTCATTTAATAAAATTATTACCAACAACGAATAATAATTTGGTCTGTTCATTAATGATTGATTAGGGTGTATGCTGTTGTACATGGAGTGTATGGATTATGAAATGGTAAGAGGTGAAATGCGGTGAGGACAATAATTCAATCAATTTTATAGCTTCCACAGCTTTGGATATATTATCAGAGGGTCGAAGGACTAAAAGGTTGAGAACCGCTGCTCTATAACAGGTTACTAATTGAAATGGATGCAATGTTTGTTTGGTATGTGTGTTTAGAAAGCAGAGCCAGGTGACTCTGCTGTCTCCCAATCAGTCCGTCCTCTACACCTGGGACGATCCAGCCGCAGAAAGAACACTCATGTGGAACGTATACAATCGACGGAAACCGAGCTACCCCGCCTTCATCAACAAGGTCAGCAGCATTTGAATGTGCTCTGTAAGGGAACCAGATGAATTGAAATGCATGGATGCTTTCATAATTATATTCATGCATAGAGATACAGATGCAAACATACCTACTTAATATGTACTTACACAGCACGTGTGCTTACATGCTTGACATCCATCCATCTGTCCATGCAGGTATGATTGGGTAGATGGTACATACTTCCATACATATTACACATACATTACATTTGCACACACACAGAAATATACATGAACATCCATACAGCCATTGCTATATAAACCATTGATTCCTTTGGATTACGTTATGTCCTCTGTTGTGTTTAGGATGGAAGTGGAGCGGTTCAGCTGAGCATCCAGACAGTTCGAAGGAGCAGCGTCATGTGGTCGAGCAGTCGAAGGAGCATCTACGACGATCGCAAGATCAAGAACGAACGATCATCCGATACGATACAATACGACAGCAGCTCAGATGGTATACCACTTCCATTTGATTATTATATAATGCTGCCACTAAATTATTATTATTTATTTATTTATTACCGAAATTTGATACCGCCCTTCTTCCAACATCTTTTGCTCAGAAGTGCATGCACACACCTCAACGGCACAATTGCAGTTGTACTGCAGAGCAATTGTCCGCGCAGGACTTGCTTGATCAAGGTCCCTACACAGTGACTCCCCGGACGAGGCTGGAACCCGAGCGCTCAGCACACACTGAACATTACAGGCTGACTGCTCTAACCGATTGGCCACTGTGCCACACCAGTGGCACAGTGGCTTCATAATAATAATTATAATATTCTTATGAAGAACAAAGTCTTTGTAAATAGGTAAGTGGTGCTCTCAGGTTACTAGAAAAGTGCATCTCTGCAGAACCCTTCCGATGATATTCCAGGCAGAGCTGGACAGTCTTTGAACTTGTATCATCGAGGAAGGGCGCAAGAAGAGACAAGATGACTTGCAGCACAAGAACCCCAACATTGATGATACTCTGTCCATCCTCTTCAATGACAAATGACTTTTCCTGATTTCAAAATACACTAAAACTGTGCCATTTATGTAATCATGAGCATTAATTCTTTCATTTGAACTGACAGTGAACAATCTTGTAAAGCACCCTAGAAGTGATTCCCTTCCAATAGCACTTTATAAATTATTTACTCTATAATTACAATGGCGATATGTTTTCAGACGACAGTGACGGTGAAGTCGGTCCAAAGCATGTCTATCTTCGCCAGAACACTCGCACAGATAAAGTCATCGTCTACTGGGTTTCATATCTCGATGGAATTCAACGCGTTCTGCTTCTGACTCAGGACGAACGAATCGCTAAGAGAGCCATCAAGGTAAGACAGCCAACAAGTTAATACAGCCATCAAGGCAAGAGAGCCATAAAGGTAAGAGCACCATCAAGGTAAGACAGCCATCAAGGTAAGTGAGCCATCAGGCTAAGAGAACCATCATGGTATTGGTAAGAGAGCCATCCAGGCAAGACAACATTTCAAGACAATCTTGTCATAATCTGATCATTGCTTAAATAACAACAGAAGTTGTAATGGAATCTATTGTGATTGTAAGATTGTTATATTTAAATTAAAGCTACATTTTGATCAATAACACTGATGGTTACAATTATTTGAATCTAATCGACCATCTAATCTGATCATGATCGATTCGGTAAGGATTAAATCTCTTTTCCAATCTAATCTTACATGAAATTTGACTATTCTGGATTAGAATAGATTACATATCTATGGAATGGAGTAAGTAACGATTAGATTAGGTAATGATCAACAGATGATATAAACTTATGATTAGATGAGTTGAGAGTTACTATGATCATCTCAGGCTCTCTTTGACACTGCACTTCACTCTTTCGAAGCTCTCCTCAAACTATCCTTTGGGCTCAGGTTTCATGCTTCTGCTGACTAGTAATAGCCTTGAAGAGTTGCTCTATAGAAAATGTCTTCTTAATGAATGATGGATTAGACGGTAGTTGCATTAAATTAGAACACAACGTCCTATATGCTGAAGAAGATCTTGCTACATCTGGCGCCATATAAATGGTCTAAGTGAAAATCTAATCCTCATATAATATTCCAGATGAACGAGGCAGAGATGGCGACAAAGGCCGTCTTCCTGTCTATGAACGGTGTGGGGATATCCGTCATGAACGACCTGAGAGAGGAGGTCGCCTTCGTCTCGCTCAGCAGTGGCGCCACCGTGTGGGAGGTGAAGATAAAGAACCGATGGAAGCTGCTCAGCATTGAGATCGCTTCGTGGCTCGAACAGGAATGGCTCAAGGATGAGTTCGGACAGATCCTCCTGGAGGACGTTGTTGAGGTTATTAGTATTATTACTATTTCATTTTTTAATTTGTTGCCCTGAGGTACTTCAATCCCCAGGATTTAGAGATTATATAAAGTAGTGTATCTGGCATTGCTATTCGTCATTTCTGTTTAAAGGTTTTATAAAGGTTCTGCTATTGTTATGATTATTATTGTACGTTTATTATTGCCACTGTATAATTTATTGGCATTATCTGATAGCAAAGCCTCAGTCGATTGCTATTGTTAGTGAAGGAGGAGCTGCTCTGGGGAGTCGACGTTCTTATGCAGTAATTGTCTCCTTAGACTCGAGCTCATACTCCCCACGTTTCAAGGTGTGTGTGCTCAAATAATTTGGTTCCATGTCCCATAAACATACCATATTCCTTAACCATATAATTATCACCTTGTTCAATGAGGAGCTGTTTTAGTTGCTCGACTTATGTTTCTAAACCCTTTCCCTGTATGATCTGTAAGTTCTGCTCAAGTCATTTTTATGTCCTGTCATTTACAACTTAAGAAGACTTATACTTTTCAAATTGCTTATCCGAAATGGGTGTCTCTGTTTGTGAATTAAACACTGGTGCTATGTAAGTTGATGATTAATGATGATTTTGAATGCAGGCAGATCTGAGTAAGATGGAGATGATAAAGCCATACGTGGGAAAGCTGCGTCGCACATTCAATCCGGCTCTTTGGATGCAGTTGAAGCAGTCGCAGCACAACACCTACTTTCAGACGAGGATCCACTGGATACAGGTCTCTCAGCATAATCGTAAACTCCAAAGTTATAAAGCGCTACTCTATAGTTAAGCATGGGACTTGTTTTGTAGGTTCTACATGTTGTTAGGGGGATTGTTGAGAGATGTAAATGGTAGATGGTAGATGGTAGATCAGTGACGAGAGAGGGGAGGAGTGTGGAGAAGCTGTCATTGCACGTTTCATTGATGACGCCCTAGTTGGCAGAAGGGGTGCATCTCATATCAGATGGTTAATTCACTTTTTTTCTGCATCGTTTGAATGACACTCGATGAAATACAACGGGCTGAAACAAAATTACGTACAGTTCTATAGAAAATATTATGAATACAGTATTACAAATGTTGCCACCGGATATCAAGTTATGGCATCGACCATCAGATGAACTGTGGTGCTAAATAGAGTACCAAGCGTAAACAAAGGCTATCCAGACATGTTTTCAATAGCTGTTGACAAATGCTGCTGTGTTTATGTTTTTGTAGATTGACAACCAGTTGTCAGATGCTATATTTCCGACTGTCTTGTATCCGTATCGTGTTCCCAGTTACATTATTAAGAAGTCCGGTCCAAAGCCATGCGTTGAACTGACTGTGTCTCGTCGACAGGTTCCGGAAGTTAATCTCGACACATTCAAGTTAGTATTATGTAGGGTTGTTAATACCGTTTTTTGGGGCAAACCGGTTACCGGATTTAAAAATCTGGTTTAATCCGGTTACCGGTTATATTGGTGTTCTTAGAAAAATATTCTAAATTTTTATAGAAGTTTTTAAACATGAGTGTGGACGTTATATTACGTATAACATGTCGCAAATAGCAATGCATCAACAAAGTTGTCCCACACATCAAACTTATTAATGTGACTAGCCATGTTGTAAAGCACCAGCTAAATTTATTTAAATGTTGCTTAAATGTTAATTTAAGGTACTAGGCCTACTTATTTTGAATGGTAGAGCTATTCATGAACACATTTAAAGTTGACCGGCTTGACAATTCTTTGTTTGAACTTTGAACTTTGTTTACACATAATGGTTCAACCATCTCTCCTGCTCATTAATTATTGCGTTGCGTTCATCATTGCTTAGCCTATCGCAATCGGGCCCGTAGCCGATTAGGCCACGCCCACCTAATGATTGACGTGGCATCCTGTTAGGTTGAGCGGCTCACCCAACAGGCAATTAATCCAACCTCCCCAATTAATCCGCTCCTACACCGTGCCTATACCATCCTTCAGCCCAGACCTGACCTTTCACTCATTATTTGCTGCTAATTAAGAATGAACTGCAGGCCACATTGCATCATGCGCGAAAAGAACGAAAACACACAAATGAAATAAGCAATTCATTTATTTATTTTATATTTCAATGCAATAATAATAAAGAAAAATAAATAAATTCTTATACCGGTTTGCAAATATAAGAAACCGGTTACCGTTTTGAAAACCAGTAACCGGTTATCCGGTTACCATTTAACATCCCTAGTATTATGAAGTGGATTTGATGGATAGGGGTTAGGTGGATGGGTGAGGAAGATGGATTCGTTGAGTCGGTGGATGAGTAGGTAAGTGGAGTGGGTGAGTGAGTGGATAGGTGGGGCAGGTGGATTGGGTGAGTGGACGGTTGGAGGTGGGTGTCATTGGGTGGGTGTAGGAGATGAATTTTGTGGGTAAGTGGAGCAGTTGGATTTGTTGTGTTGTTTAGTTGTGTCTGTGAGAGTGGATGGGTGCAAGTGGATGACACTGGCTTTTCTATTCTCTGTTGATTCTGTTCAGATATGTAAAGCTGCTGATGCAGGAGTTTTGCATCAATTTGGACAAAGGTTTCATGATGTCCATCTACGATCTGTACATCTCGAGACAAACACCGAAACCAGAAGTGAGACATTAACAGTTTCATCCCTCATATCCCAGACCAAATTCTGTATCCACCAGAATTGCCAATCAACGGCTGCCTGCTTATCAATCAACAACCGCCTGCTTATCCATAAACAATCGCCTGCTTATCAGTTGGCATCCACCTGCTTTCCAGCATACACTGCCTGCTTGTACACCTTTAACTAAATGACTAATCTGTTAAACAGTGTATTGAAATCGCTGAATTGATAGGATTTGTTTTCTTGCAGTCATTTCTGTTAGGCCGTGACGTCAACAAGGCGAAGATGAGTCTAGCCGACAAAGTCAGAGTTCACGACTCAAGTCGTGCGACTCGATCTGTCTTTGAGTTTCTTCATCTGTCACCAATTAAGGTCCGTTGAATCTTGTCTTTACCATTGTTATTGTTATTATTGTAACACTTGTTAATGAAGATTACAAACGTTATGGGCCTTACAATGGAAAGTTTAAAATTAAGATTGAATTTGTAAGCAAAGGTTGCAGTTGTAAACAAAGATTACAATTGTAAATGAGGGTTACTGCTGCAAATATTTACAATTGTATTTGAAGATTACAATGGGAAGTTTAAAATTAAGATTACATTTGTAAGCAAAGTTACAAATAAGGCTGTCAACGTGGACCCACCCAAGGCTGATTGCAAGGGCAACAAAATCGGTTCTCGGGTGCTAAAAAATCCGTGATAATGCGCGATTTTACTTGAACATGTGCCAGAAATGTTCTGTTGATTATACTATATTTTTTATTTTTGGAAATTATAAATATGCTATTTTAAATGAAAGTCTAAAATGACAAAACTGCAAAGCTACAACATAGACTATAGACTAGTAGAGTAGGCGTGAAGTTCAGCCGTAACTCAATAATAATGAGTTTAGTTATAATTTACGAGACGATAAGATAAAACTCTATCACTGTAACAATTGTAAATGATATTATTAGTTATTTTGTCATGCAAATCTATGATTGCTGTAACATTTGTAGACAGATAATTACTCTTGTTGACAACTAAATATTACACTCATGTTAATGGAAATCTGTTATGTCAGCTGAAAGTTGTGTTGTTACGGTTGTAAATGGAGATGAGTCGTGTAAATGACTACGTATGGATGCGGATGAGTCTGATAGATGCGACTTCTTCATAATAATGATGATGTTAGTTTCTTCATGTTATCAGATGCACGTGAGTTTATCGTTGGACGGACGCGCACATTTGTCTGCCTCTTCATCCGTTGACAACAGCAATGCGTCTGTGACATCAGACATCGTTGACTTCTTTCTTAATTCAGTTGGTGCCAAACTAATTGATGTCAGGGATGTCGAACTCAGGTAGGCAGAACGAAGGTAGGTGGAAAGCATTAGGCAAAACGAAAGTAGGTAGAACTCAAGCAGGTTGAACTTGCTTTGGCTGAATAGAGATAGGTAGGCGGAACTTGGGTAGGTGAACCAGGTAGGTGGAACTTGGGTAGGTGAACCAGGTAGGTGGAACTTGGGTAGGTGAACCAGGTAGGTGGAACTTGGGTAGGTGAACCAGGTAGGTGGAACTTGGGTAGGTGAACCAGGTAGGTGGAACTAGGGTAGGTGAATCAGGTAGGTGGAGCACGCAGAGGCAAGACAAAGGTAGGTTGGATTCAGGTACTTGGAACTCACATAGGCGGAACGAAAGTAGAACCTTCATTCTGTCTCTATGGGTAGAGCACGCATAGGCGGAACTAAGGTAGGTGGAACCAACACAGGCAGGGTAAGATGGGTAGAACTCAAATGGGTAGAACACGCATAGGCGGAACGAACTTGCGTGTGAAAGGCGTGTAGGTGGAGCCTACATAGGCGAAACGAAGGTAGGTGAAACTAAGACAGGTTGAACTCAAAGGCTGAACATAGGTAGGTGGAACTCCGGTAAGGGGAACTCATGTAGATGGGACTTATATGATATGTTCTCTCACAGGTGGAACAAAAGCAGGTTGAACTCTGGTAAGTGGACTTCATGTAGGTGGGACTCAGATGGAACTAATAATGGGTTCCCTCACAGGTGGAACAAAGGCATTCTGTTTCTGGGAACCCACACAGGTTGAGCAAAGGTAGGTGGAACTTGTGTATGTGAAGCCCATATAGGTGGAACCCACATGAACAGAACAAAGGTAGATAGGACTCAGGTATTTGGAAGACACATAGGCAGATCTCGTGTAAATGTAACAAAAGAACACACATGGGTAGAACAGAGGTAAGTGGAACTCACTTTTGGTAGGACCCGCATAGGTGAAACTTGTGAAGGTGAAACCTTTTAGGCGAAACGAAGGTACTTTGACTTCGGGTACATTTAACTCACATAGGCAGAATAAAGGTAGGTGCAGCTCAGGTACTCTGAACACACAGGCAGAACAAAGGTAGATGGAACTTGGGTAAGTGGAACTCTGGCAAATGGACATGATGATGGGTTACTTTCTTAGGCGGAACTCTGGCAAGTGGAACTTGTGTAGGTGGGACTCGGGTGCATATGGGTGGCACCCACCGCACAGCCCACATGGGCAGGACCATTGCAGGTAGAAGTTTAGGTTTATTGAATGCAGGGCAGGTGGTGGAAGTCAGGTACACAAATTTCAGAGGTATGAAGATGGAACTGGTTCGGACAGAGGCATACAGAAGGACAGACAAACTGTAGGTGAATATGATGATGGCTCCTCTTGCTTGGAATGATGGAAGAGAGGTAACAGTGGAATAGTGTTTGGTGTCTTTCAGAATGGCCTACTTTGAGAGAGAAGGTGTGATGCTCAACCTCCAACAATTCACTCATCAGATCCTATCGCACTACAAGACACAGTCCCTACAACAGGCGTACGTCCTTCTCCTTGGCCTCGACGTCCTTGGCAATCCCTATGGCCTCGTCAAGGACTTTACGCAAGGCCTTGGAGACTTCTTTTATGAGCCGTTCCTTGTGAGTTTCTGGCAATTTTCTGGACGTTGCTGTAATATGAACATAGTTATTTGATTCAACACATCTTAATTATGCTTCTGTTTATGAAAACTCCTGTGCTTGTAAATACATATAAAGGTTTGTAGAGGAGTAGAGTCTATTAAGTTAGCCCTGAGAGGACTTGGCCATCGCTATTATGAAATGTTTGTGATTTCAGAAGTTTTAATTTACGATTACAAAACAAAGCACAGAATAGTATTGTATTTAATTGTATTGTATTTAATTGTATTGTATTTAATTGTATTGTATTTAATTGTATTGTATTTAATTGTATTGTATTTAATTGTATTGAATTCTTTTGTTGTGTATTGTATTATAGGGTGTTATTCAGGAACCGGACAAGTATGCTGAGAATCTCGTCCTAGGGATTCGTAGTCTTCTGGGACACAGCGTCGGTCAGTCTTCGAGTTCTTTCCGCCGGATATCAAGATATTATTTGTTATTAATTACTAACGTCTATAGCACTAGTGTCCGTTGGACAGCACCAGCCGAAGCTAATGATGAGGAAGAAGTCGAGAGATCTCATCCTCAGCCATTCCATCTTCTCATTTCTTTCGACATAAACACTTGCATACATGATTTCTGAAACATACACAATATGCATATACTTGCATACATGTAGACTTATTTCTGTGTGACTTAGTGTGTTTGTGAGAAAAATCTACACACATGTACATAGTTTTGCTTATGCATAGATGGTCTGTTTGTTGCAGGTGGTACATTGGGATCTATGTCCAGTTTTGCCAGATCGCTTGGAAAGACAATTTCTTATCTATCGTTCGATGATGAATATAAACAGGTTGGCTCAACTGTAATTCACTTGAATTCGAGGTGTTGAGTCAATGGTGGTGTTCTTAGTTAAGGTGGTAGTGGCGGTGGTTGAGGCAATGGTGATTCTGGTGGTGATGGTGGCGGATGGTAACGAGAACGATGACGAGGATGTTGATGATCGCCATTACGTTAGGTTTATAATGGGATGATCGCCTTGCATGGCTGCCAACAGTTGAATTTGACTCCTGTAAGCACTTGGTATCCTTTGTCATACTATGTTTGTGCTCTCTGAAATTAAATGAAAACGATGGTGGTGGTGGTGTGGGTGGTGGTGGTGGTGTGGGTGGGGGTGGTGGTGTGGGTGGGGGTGGGGGTGGTGGTGGTGGTGGTGGTGGTGGTGGTGGTGGGGGTGGTGGTGGTGGTGGTGGTGGTGGTTTGGGGGGGGGGGTGGTGGTGGTGTGGGTGGTGGGGGTGGTGGTGGTGGTGGTGGTGGTGGTGGTGTGAGTGGTGGTGGTGGTGGTGTGGGTGGTGGTGGTGGTGTGGGTGGGGGTGGTGGTGTGGGTGGGGGTGGGGGTGGGGGTGGTGGTGGTGGTGGTGGTGGTGTGGGTGGTGGTGGTGGTGGTGGTGTGGGTGGTGGTGGTGGTGTGGGTGGGGGTGGTGGTGGTGGTGTGGGTGGTGGTGGTGGTGGTGTGGGTGGGGGTGGTGGTGGTGGTGGTGGTGGTGGTGGTGGTGGTGTGGGTGTGGGTGGTGGTGGTGGTGGTGGTGTGGGTGGTGGTGGTGGTGGTGTGGGTGGGGGTGGTGGTGGTGGTGTGGGTGGTGGTGTGGGTGGTATTGTGGGTGATGGTGGTGGTGTGGGTGGTGGTGGTGGTGGTGGTGGTGGTGTGGGTGGTGGTGGTGGTGGTGGTGTGGGTGGGGGTGGTGGTGGTGGTGGTGATGATGATGATGATGATGATGATGTTGATGATGGTTTGATGTTCAGATGAGGCTGCGTCGGATGCAGCAGCAGCCGAGTCGACTGCCACAGAGTCTGTGCATGGCTGGAAATAGCTTTGCAATGGGTGTCTGTCTTGGCCTCTCTGGAGTCATCCTCCACCCACTCAGAGGTTTACTACTACTATCAGTATCATATTATTATTTATTTGTTGTTATTATTATTATTATTTATATCAATAATAAGTATTATTATTATGTTTGTCTTTGTTAGACTCTGCTATCTAATGATCTAATTTAGCTTTTAGTTGTGAATAGTTGTAATATTATACTGGATGGAGCAATGGAATTGGCAGTTTACCATTGGTTTTCATTTATCATACTCATTGCCACCAAATGATGATGATGTTGATGATGATCTAAACTAGAATGCCAATTGTTTATAATATATTTGATGAGTTCTTCCATAGGCCATTATTCTAATCGACCAATATCTTCTCTCTTTCTTTCTCTCTATTTTCTTTTATCTTCCGTATTACATCCATTATGAAAACGTCACAAGTAATTAGATAATTATGATTAGGCATTTATTAAGCATCATTATCTAACGGAGGCGCTGGCTCAAACACTTTCCGTGCTAAAGCCTTCTCAGGAAACCAAAAGCCCTGATAAACTGCTATGGAACTCTTAGCACATTTGCACTGATGCTGTGAAGAGGAGGAGGCATCGTAGAATTAGCTGGCTAATAAATGACGATACCATTGAAGTGGTCCTAAGTAGAATTAGCATGTCGTCCTAGATTAGGTTCTCGCTTAGCATTGTGTCTGGTGTGATTGCAGGAACGAAGGAGGAAGGCGTCGAGGGTTTCTTCAAGGGAATTGGAAAGGGTCTGATGGGGTTGATAACGAAACCATCTGGAGGAGCAATCGACATGGTCAGCATGGCGTTCGATGGACTCAGGCGGTGCGTCTAGTATTGTTTCCACATTCTAACTTAGGAAAACTGGAAGAGGAGGAGGAGGAGAAAAAGAGGAGAAAGATTAAAGGAGTCGGAGGGAGGATAAGACGATGAAAGAGAGGAAAAGGAGGAACAGGGAAAGAGAAGAAGAGAAGGAGGGGAGGAAGAAACAGAATGGAATAAGGAGAAGAGAAGGAGGGCAAGAGAATGAGGGAGAAGAAGAGAAGGAAGGGGAGAAGGAAAATATGAGGAGGAGGTAGAAGAATAGCAGTAAAGGGAAGAGTGGAAAAAGATGAAGAAAAAGGAGGAGAACCATTTTTAATTTGGACAACACGGATAAGCAGACACTTGGAGAGAGAACAAACACATAGACCGACAAACAGACAAAGCCATGAAGTACCCATATAGTCAACTGTTACCGTTCACCTATGCCTATTATACGTGGATGATGTGATGAAAATATTGGTGTTTGTGTGTCTGTAGGTCGGCCGAAATGGGGGAGGACGTCGTTCACCGAATGCGTCTACCCAGATACATCCACCCACTCGTACGTTACTCGCCTTCACTATTACAAGGCCTAGAGCATAGCATGAGGGATATAGGTGGAATGCACTGCAATGAAAATACGTACAAGCAGCGCTATCGATTGCAATCCTATACATGATGTTTCTATAGGAACATTTACTAAAACTAACCACACGTCTGCCTATATTATTTTATTTTTATTAATATAGGTTATGTTAACATAAAGCCGCTGTTTGATGTAATTGTTTATTAGTTTGCTGTTTTTATGAAGCAATAAACTTTAGGTTAAAGTAATGGCTATGTAAATTTCTTCCGTGATTACTTCAGATGTCTCCAAGCCTTCGGATTATATCTCTTTTTCAAGGGATCATGATTCATGATTAGATTTTAGCTGGATGTGACAATTGACTCGTGTCTTTGTATTATGGTATCGTTATCAAAATCTTTAGATTTGATAATGATGATGATGGTGATCTGCTTGAAATTCAGGGACTGACACCCTTTTCAAGATATAATTCAGTTGGAATGAAAATCCTTCACGGCGTCATGAAGACATCTCATGATGGCGACGTCTATCTGGCACACGCAGCTCTAACAAGAGAGGAGAAGTCAGACGTCGTTCTTGTCACTGATAAGTGAGTTTCAAATGGCAATGAGTGTAATATGGCCATCAAATAATAATAGTCTGATATTTGTATAGAACCTTTCAGAATTTAGTTGAACCACTCTAGCATGAAGTGATTATACAGTGTACAATACAATGGGTGGCTGATTTCATGGTTGTGGTGGTCCACCACAACTATGACATCCACCACCCAACAGATGACATCCACCACCCTACACATGACATCCACCACCCTACATATGACATCCACCACCCAACAGATGACATCCACCACCCTACAAATGACATCCACCACCCAACAGATGACATCCACCACCCTACAAATGACATCCACCATCCAACAGATGACATCCACCACCCAACAGATGACATACACCACCCTACAAATGACATCCACCACCCAACAGATGACATCCACCACCCAATAGATGACATCCACCACCCTACAAATGACATCCACCACCCAACAGATGACATCCACCACCCTACAAATGACATCCACCACCCAACAGATGACATCCACCACCCTACAAATGACATCCACCACCCAACAAATGACATCCACCACCCTACAAATGACATCCACCACCCTACAAATGACATCCACCACCCTACAAATGACATCCACCACCCAACAGATGACATCCACCACCCTACAAATGACATCCACCACCCAACAGATGACATCCACCACCTAAACATATAGATATGTTTTCTTTCAAAACTGTCACATGTATCTTGTTTTACACATTTTACGCTTATCTGAATATTTAGCAAATAGCAATTTTATCTATTATAGATTTGCCACTTAGCCTGACTTGGGCTTAAGTATTTGATGTATAAATATATGGAGATCTATCACTCTTGAATAAGAAATTTAACAATTTAACCAATGCTAGCATCGGTAGGAATATGCGTGCACACACACATACATACATACACAGTATTACACACACATATACACTTGTATACAAAAGGTTTGTATTGTTCTTGCTTGCAGATACTTAACTGGTACTATTATCTGAGTTGAGTATCAATGATAATTATGTGTAATATTAAATATGGCGCTATAGAGGTCGTTAAGTTAGGTTAGTGAAAAACAAAGTTAGGTAAATAGTTTCTTGTGTTGAGCTGTTGTTTGACCTAGATAAGCGATTGATTGATTAGTTTCTGTTTGACATCGCTGTCAATGATTAACGATGCTCTCCTTTCTTTCACGCAATACAGTACTCCATTATCGTTATTTATTAATGTTATTTAGATGATTGAACGACATCAAAGACTGTTGACATCAGCAGATACTGTTTTGAATAATTCTCCCCATTCGTGTGGAAAAATACGGTTTACCAGTGATTGAGCGAAATTATCCGCTATTTGGTATCGGAAAGAAACGATTTCAAACTGACTAATATGCAGATATATGGTAGTTTAAAGATATGAAGCTTAACAGATAAGTAGAATCGTTTTGGTTGTGTTGCTGTTGCAGGAGAGTGATTCTGCTGAAGAAGAGTAAGTCTTGGGGAGAGTGGTCAGTCGATTGGGACATTCCATTGTCCAGTCTCGCTGACCTCCCTCTCGTCAATGACGGGAAACTTGTCCTGCGACTTAAAAAGGTCGGTCAACTCGAGTCTGAGTCTAGAGCTGTAGATGTAATTGTAATTACACACTTGTGTATGCACATAGTCAGATGTTTCTCAACTACAAAGCAGAACATTTTCCTTTCTGTCCCAAGAAAGACTCACAATCGGAATGCTCTGGCAATATGAAATTTTTTATAGACCGTTCTTATGTGAACTTCTAGGCCAGCGTGACTATTTTCAACACACAATTTGATTTAAATATTCCGATTTTTGGATATTTATAATTTCGAATTAAGCATTGTACGACATTTGATATCATGACAACCCTCCATTTGCATTTGCAACATCTGAAGGCTGTGTTAATTCTAATATGCAAATGAGGTGCATTGGTTATATTACGAAGGCCTCACTTGGAGATTTATCACTCACGAATTTCAGAAGAGGGCAACACTGTTGATCTTCATAATTGCACAGCGTCGTCAGACTGAGACTACTTCTGAGTGTTTGTGTAATGCGTTGTGTGCATGTATTTGGTGGATGTTCAGAGTGATGCGGAGACGAGTTGGAAGGGAAGAGAAAACAAAGAAGTCGCAAGTTCAGACGAGGAACTTCTCAACTGGATCCAGAAGAAGATCGCAAAGGCAATGAAACTCTAAGGATGCGTTTCCTTGCATCTTCTGTTGTCACCAGACGTCTTTTCTAACAGCAGAGGGATCTTTGGAGCACTTTTCTTCACAAAGAACAGGGAATTCTCCTGAAATCATGTTTAGTAAATCTTCTTATGTTTTATCAAAAGAATGCCTAGAATAATCATTCACCATAAAATCACAATAAATTTGCAAATTATACACTTTCAACAAATACAGTTAAGGTTAAGGTGATCTTTTTACAAATGGAATTCCTTGCCTGCAGGTATCACACTCGTGCTCGAGTCAACAGTACACGCTTACCCATTTATTGGCAGATGCTCTTCTGGCATTTGAATGAACCTCTTCTGAATTTGGAAGAAGCCTATAATGTAAAGTGAGTATCCATTTTGAATGCAAATGGAAGAGAAAGCATTCTGTCGTGAATTGACGAATTCTGTCGATGTTGTAATCTTGCATTTATTGTGCAGACATCGACTCAACATTCCCGCTGCTTTTTGTGACATTTAAATGAAGAGTGTGTAAAAAATGTTCAAACCCTCTGAAGAACGGCGTTCGATAAAGGTATTAAGAAAACATCCGAGTTAAAAAGTGAAAGTGAATTAGAGATGTGAGATTTTTCAAGGCTTCTCTGTTAGAAGTTTCAATCTGAACACTTACCTGCATATTTGTTTGTAAAGTTGAGTATGTCTTCAACAATAAAAGTGTACTGATGATTATTATAGTATGCTGATGATCATGATGATTATATGATGATTACATGTTTGTCACAGCTGGTTACAACCCTTGTTTCATTTTTTTAGTGTAAGCAAGAGCTGTTACATTGTCTTTCTCTTTGGACCATGATGTGTTTGGGAGTATTGCACGGAATGTTCTTTCAGTTTATGATTAAATGTGGTTACATTTGCCTAAGTAGAATTGGAAATATTTCTAGTTTGTGATTTGACCATGTTTATATGTGTAAATCAGATTTTAGTCTGTGTCATTTTGTTTTACTAAACAAAGTGCATTTTTACCAGTGATTTGAGTTGATGCACTGAAATGGTAGTCTTGTTTTTTTAAATCAATAGCCATTTGAGGGAGAAAGAAATATATTCATTCTGTCCAAACTTAAACTTGATTCTAATGGGAACAAAAATGCACGTTTGAAGTTTGTTTTAAATATATTTGAAATTTGTTTTAAATATATTTTGTTGAGTCTGTTAAATTTCGTTAACGTCATGCATAATCAGCTTTATTACAAATATTAATGAATTAATGCTGAATTGTGTGTCTACCTTTGAATATGCATGTGTATTCGATCTTAGAACAATTCATTAATAAAAAAGTTTTTTGATAATGGATATTAGTATTATATTAGTATATTATATTAGATATTAGTATTTGTCTTTAAATTATTCTAGAGTCAGTCTGAATTGTTACATCTGTTTTGATGTTGCTGCTGGAGTTTTACAATTTGGTAGTAAATTTCTTGTATTATTTTTCCGGTAATAAGTTCATTTTAAAATACTTTTGATGATTAAAAATGACTGCGAATTAATATTTCTAAATATTTACCAGTAAGGGTATTCGGAAATTGCAATAGAAATTCATTTACACTTTCGTCTGCTCTGTCAAGTTCTTTTTTACTGTTTTATTATATTTTTTATTTATTATTTTCTTTCTGTATTTTAAATTTAGGTTTGAAGTTGCATTATAATTTAATTTTTGTTGTTGTGTTGATTGGTGTGCAATATGAAAAGATCAAATGATTTTTTGTCCTGGTATGTCTGCTGGGATGTGTGATCAGTGGTGTTGACTAGACTTTTCTTTATTGCACACGTGATATAAATTTACAGTGCATGCGTCGTAAATATTCTGAATCTTTGAAATGTCTGATTGTTTATATGAAATCAGGCTGAGATTTTTCATGCAAGTTGAGGGGAATGAAGAATTGTTAACTTAATGTTTAATTGATAGAAATTTTCTGCAGAATTTATGTTATTCCAGTTCATTGATCTGACTAACTTAATCAATTTCTTATTTACAATTTTTTAACACATTTTGACATCAAGTCTGTCATCAGTTGAATGTATTTCACTCTTCTTCACTTACATGAACGCTATATCATCACATTTTGTCAGCTTTTCAACTGATTGATGCTAATTTCAGTACTCGGTGGTTGTACGAATTATCTATCATCATTGCAACCATTTTGGATCTTAAAGCACTTTCTAGGTACTGAGTCTGTATTTCAACCATAGGTGTATTCTTTTTTTAGTATTGCTTGTATAGTCAATTCAGATATTAGGGTACCTGTTCCATCGGTTTATTAGGCATTAGACACCGGTGCTTTAGAAGTTGTTAGTTACTATTGCTTGTATTTCTACTGTAAGTATTTCAGGTACTGTGATGCAGACTAATTGCGAAATTGTTTAGTTACAGGAACGAAGCTGTGTCCGAACAAAGATATTGGCATCGTTTTATACAGCGATTGGAAGGATGGCTGTTATACTGATGCACATCATGGTGTTGTGTGTGTGTGTGTGTGTGTGTGTGTGTGTGTGTGTGTGCGTGCGTGTGTGTGTGCGTGCGTGCGTGCGGGTGTGTCTATTGAAAGCATATGTAATTATGATTTGTATCTGTTTTGCAATCATTTCATATACTAATGCCAGCATTATTATTACCAGCTTATCTAATACAATTCTTTTGAATACTAATTTCAGTATTGTACACGTTTACAGGGTTCTGTTTCTGTTGTTGCTTGCTTTCTGTGATGTTGTTAATAGTGCATCATTGGCTCTGGGCAGAAGGCGTGCTCCCCATGCAAAAAACATTGAGGTCCTTTGCTGGTCTGTTTTTACCCAAAACTTTAATTTTGGAGTGTTTATGTTCACTCAAGGTTTTCTGGTTAACATTCTAATAGAAATTGATTGATAGTGTGCATGAACTTTGGAGAGTAGAAATGACAGAAAGCTTGATTTCCCAAAAACAGTCAAACTCGGAAAACATGGGCTCGAACAGTAAGGGGAGGAATGGAGGAAGGAAAGCTTTAAGGTGAAGCCTGTGATGATTGGGATACCCTTGTAGAATGATCTTGGTTTTTCAGGTTTTGTTGGTTTGCTTATTTTTAATCAAGTTCTTTCTAATATTGTTAATAATTTAATTAATCATTAACACTTTTGCATTCCTAGTATATGAATTGACTGAGATTTGGATTAAAGCTTTTTATTAATAATTTATTTTTCATCCAAAAATATGCTATCCAGATGATGTGTAAACTTCTAGCATTTATTATTATGATTTGCATTATTATTAATTAATACTGGCAATATTATTACCTACCTGAGCTAAAAATTTTATTACCTAACTAAACTCCTCAGCATGACAAATATTATGGTTATTATTATGAATAATATTTGTGAAGCTATATAATTAGTGGATGTATATCTGCATATATATATATATATATATATATATAGGGCCTAAGCATAACTTCTTGTTGTAGAGTTGAGCTGTCTGCATTTGGATGTATTTGTGTATATATATATATATATATATATATAATTGAGCTGTCTGCATTTGGATGTATTTGTGTGTATATATATATATATATATATATATATATATATACAGATGGATATTGTGATGTAATTTTCCAGACCTGTTCTGTACAGTCTGGCGTAGAATGATGTTAGTAGATGGACCCATTGACAGAGATCGTAAATAAATTTTGATGATTAAATGGATTTTCGTCTAGTTTTATTTAACAATACTCAAACAACAGACCATCACCAGACCACCACTCCACATCCTCCCAACACGACACATTCAAAACAGAAACAAACAAAAACACTGGGTCGTCTTTACCTTTAGGGGTCCAAATCCACACCATCCTACAACAATCATGTGCTTTACATCATTTGGGACGCTCAAAGTAAACAGACCCGCTATTTCCACATTCATAACTCACTTTTTTCACGTCCTACCTACCAAAGGGTGGGCGGTGGGTGGGCCGTCCAACCATCATCTTCTCAACATCAACCACTCGTATTTCTCTTTTACCATCTGGTGGGTCTGAAAAGAGCCGTTTCCATTGCTGCTGCAGCAGCAGCTGTCAAAGCTGCTGCTGCTGCAGTTTACTTGGCGCCACCGCTTCCGCTCACCTGCGCGCACATAAATACGCCCGCCGTCATAGTCGTTTCTCGTGTCTGTATGCTTATGTCAGGTCTACTACTACTTCTTCTCCTCCTCGTGTCTAAGAAGAAGATAGAAACATGCCGCCCAAAAGCCAGCGTCGAAGGGAGCGAAGAAGGCTGCGTCGAAAGCGAAGGCAGCCCGGGCAGGCGAGAAGAAGCGCAAGAGGCGCCGTAGGGAGTCGTACGCCATCTACATCCACAAGGTGCTCAAGCAGGTCCATCCCGACACGGGCATATCGTCGAGGGCCATGTCCATCATGAACAGCTTCGTCAACGATATCTTCGAGCGCATCGCCGCCGAGTCCAGCCGTTTGGCCCACTACAATCGCCGACCAACGATCACGAGTCGCGAAATCCAGACGGCTGCCCGGCGAGCTGGCCAAACACGCCGTGTCCGAAGGCGGTGACAAAGTAAGCGGCTGGGACGGCCATCGTCCGGCGTCGCCAGATCGCAAAGAAAACGTCTCTTTTCAGAGCCACACAAATCGTAACGAAGGAAATCGACAACGACAAAGACGCTAATCATCATCATCATCGCAACCACCATCTGTCTTTAAACCAGTCCAAACAATGCAACACACACGCCACGTCCTACTTCTCATATCCAAAACCAGTCTGTCTCGGCTGCATTTCTTCTTTCTCTTCTATAACGACGACGACCGTGATGATGGCGACGATAATCACAAGTTTAATAGTAATAATAATAGCTATAGCAATGACAGACGGGCCGCATGCGATCGGCGTGTTGGACAGCACTGCCTTACGGTCTAACACTACCTGTCAACTTCTGCTTTGTAATAACTTGTGCTTTTTTGGCTGATCAGAGGTTTTCATTCAACTTCTAGCCTTTCTCCCTTTGAGCACCCTAGCAAACAGCAGAAGACCCTCTCTGCAGAGAATCCCCAGATGGGAATGTTATGGCCATGCGGATCGTGTACGCCCTCTGCTGTAGCCGAGCGATTTCGTCTCGGTGGAGGGTGATTAACACGGTCATTATAGTGACCTCGACGGAAAGTCATAGAAGGCTATTCAATCTACCGACCATCACATGATGAATGCCGTTTCTACGCCCTTCTTGAACCCCGACGAATGTCTGGACGCGTGTCGTCTTCCACCAGCGAGGGACTACTCGTCGACCCCGACCAGTGTCTGCGATCAGCGTTGACAGTTGTCACTCTACCCTTCGTCGCAACCTGGTCCAGAGACTCTGAACATCCTAATCTTTATCCAACCGCTCATCGTGTCTCTCGAGACTTGTGTTAGCGGATTGATATTCTAGTTATGGAGCAATTAATCGAGTTCATAGTATAACGAGTGTACCTTACAGTTCACTAGTGGGGCAAACTAATACCTCATCTATCATTGTGTTACTAGTTTTAAGGATTAGGTAGAGCCAAAGTTCATACAGGCAGCAAGAAGTTCAACACAGTATTTTGAATTTGTAAGGAATATTAATGAGGAACAGTTATATTAACAATGTTCATGAGATCAATGTATCTAATATATCTAATAGTTTATATACGAGTCCCAAGTGCATCCATGTGTCTAATCTATATTATTAATTTGATAAGATTAAGGCCCATTAAAGCCAGCTCCAGAATTGGAGTAGAGCTTGGAGGAAATATTACTTACTCTATTTCCCTCCCTCAGAGTATGCCTAACACGAGCAAACCTACCTATTAGTTCCTATGATGCTAACCACCTGACTCATAAAGATTCATTCATCCAGGCATGGACTGGTCCTGAAGCTGGGAAGAGGTATATCTAAAAGGCTTGGCAGAACGCGTGTTAGGGAAGAATGTGGCTAACTAATCAGACAGAGACTGTCTCTCCAGCCAGGGTCAATTATGTATGCTTAGATCTAGGCTATATATATATATATATATATATATATATATATATATATATATATATATATATTAGTATATAAGGGCCTACTCGCGTATATAATATGAGAAATAGTGTTCTGACTACGCGATTCCTCTGCAATCGTCTAAAATCAACAATAAGTTGTCAACCACGTAAGAGTCGCTGGTAAAAGAAATGCGATGCCAATTATATGACTGAGAGCATCTCGCCGTCAATGTGTTGACAATATGAATTACAAAGAAAGGACTCTATACGTCAGATTTTAGAAAAAACGCCAACACAAATATATACACGTTGGTCCAACTTGCAGGCCTACATCGTGCCATAAGCCTATACGTTAACCTTAGGGTCTACCATTTATTAATTTTACGCCTTTATTGTTAATTTTTAATAATTGTCTAAGGAATTAAGAGTCTTCCGATCATCACTGAAAATTGTGTTGTAATAATCTTAATAACCAAATTATAAAATTTCTCTGCAAGTGTGCGCAAAATCAAGAGGGGCGCACATGCGTCCCCTTGCGCCCCCATGCGGACGCCCATTCTTAGAAATCAAGGTCACATGGTCAATAATGGTCATTTAGCCATTTCTCAGTAGCCATCATTGATACAGGGATGAGTTTGGTGTCTAGGATATGATTTTCAGTGACTAGAATTCGAAAAAATATCTTGTTAAAATTGCCTGGTATATTATTAGGCAACCATTTCTCGGGAACCTTAAATGATAGGCATGACACATCAAGAAATTCAGTTTTCAATATATTTGAACATCACGTGATATTGGATCAAGGTCACAAAGTTATGAAGGTTAAGGTCACGTGGTTATAAAGGTCAATCAGCCATTTTATAGGAACAATCAGTAATATAGAAATGAATTTGGTGTTTAGAATATGGTCTTCAGTGGCAAGAATTCAATAAACGTATTTTCAAAATTGCCTGAACATCCGTGACTTTTGAGATCGAGGTGGCATTGAAATGATGTAAAGACTTTTTATGTTTGACAAGAATTTGTTTTGTTCTGATCATTCCAGTGATGTTTCTGAAACAGCTTAAGCGATTTACAAACATTTTTTATATTTAGACGAAATGAAAATGGCGCATGCATATGATCTTAATGTATGGAAAGAGTTCTAAATGGAGAATTGAGTAGTCAAAAGGCTGTAGCTCCATTTGTTGCATTAGGAGTCGGTAAAGCACGATTTTTCTGACAGCTCATGAGTAGCAGAGAATTTACACGGACACTACAGTAGATCTCTGGCAGAGGAGTCTCTGAATCAGGAAGATTCACATCACCCGGGCTCATCTGCTGCAGCAACCACTCAGAATAGAGCAGTTGCAAAATTGAAAGAAGAAATTTATCGTGTTAGCAGTCAGTTTATAACTGAGAGCCTTGAGCTAGTTAGTTTAGTCATAAACGTTGTGTTCGATGATGGCATCACAGCGGATGAAAGCCTTATTTATGAAATTGGTCTATAGTTATATGAAACATTCAAGATATAACAATATTGTTGCTGAAGGAAAGATTAGCTTATGGGCGCCAATCAAGAGAAGCGAATTTCAACTTTGTTCCAAGGCAAAAAAAACAACATTTTCGTATTCGAACTGCAGCCGGGAAAGATGAATCTTTTTGAGCTGCACAATATTTGCAAGGCCAATCTCAGTGTTCTTAATTTGCTCAAAGGGCAAAAAATATTACACAGCAGTGTAGAGTAATGTATGTGTCATTGCCGTACGTATACTTTGATTGAAGAGGCAGCTAAACTTAGCTTGTACATGTAGTGTTGATCCAACTACGTCGGTAAAAACAATATGTGTGTTGAAGGACAGCTTCTTGTAAGGCTTAGATATTTCTCCAAAGAGGTTTTTGTATATAGTGTTCCACTGGGTGACCGAAACTTTTGTCTGGATGAGGGACGCGGCGACTCTACTTCCAATTAGAGAAAGAGTATTATGCGACTCACCTCATTGCCTCACATCAGATGACTTTATTGCCATTGTATGTGACGATGAACGGCATACTTAGACATTGGCAATTTATCAAATAATTGCACTCATCGTACAGTCAACCACAACCGACATTATTTAAATCCCGTTGATGGCTTACACACAAATAGCGTGGAAAGCCATTGGAAGAGTGCCAAAGCAGAGTTCAAGCGCATGCCATTAATTAGCTCATCAAACCCAACTGTTGGGTCTGATACCCAAGTCAAAGTCGATGACTTATCAAGTTTTCAGAACTACATGCGTGGCTAATGAATAAACATTCCTCAGACATAATTTGCAATGTATCTGCGTGGACTCAGCTTTACGACCTATGTGCTTCTCCTTGCTATAGTCTGTGACTGTGATAATGGAACTGTGATTTGACATAATTATATGTTAATAAAAAACAAGTTAAAAAAACCACATGCAATATCTACACTCTGTCCGGAAATAAAGGGACCCCTAATGGAAATAAAGGGACCCCTAATGGAAATAAAGGGACCCCTAATGATAATATGAAAATAAACAGTAAATGATCGTCGATTTTTTAAATTGGAAAACCGTTTTAATCCTGACATATTTGTCCACAAATGTGTAATTTATGAACCTCCTGGTTCATTTACTGTTTATTTTCATGTTATCATTAGGAGTCCCTTTATGACGAAGAGAATGACACGTCCTGTACATTGTGTATGGCTGTTAATGCCTCGGTCTAACCCTCGGCTGAAAAGGACAGTTTTAAGAGAGGCGTAAAATGACGATGATGAGTTCTTAGGTAGGAGACGGAGCTCTATGGGAAGTCCATTTCAGATGGTAGGTCCCACGACCGAGAAAGCGATCTGTACAGTTGCATGTATCAACAGGATAAATTTCCCGGCTGGTCAATGTAACAAAGATTAAAATGAATAGTTAATTATAACTGAGAATAGAGTCGCTATTAAAGTGACTGGTCAGTTTTATGTCCATCACGCTGACCATTGGTCTCTAACATTCACTGGCCGCTAAAAAGACTAGACACTGCGCTGTAAATCAGGCATGTCCAATAAATACACAACGCTAAACGCGTGTCATGTCTTGCAGCAGTTTCGTGTAATATTGTAAAATATAAATAATTTTGCATTAAAATAGGCTATTTCCCGTAACTATAGTGTCTTTGCCACTTTTATGAAATATGAACCCGACATTATTTTTAAACATTTTGCTGAAAAATAATGGAATAACGAATTTTATCATCAAATCAATTTTCAACAATGTAAATTAAATTGACAATTGCACGAAATTCATAACTTTAGGGTCAATGTTAGCAGCCAGCAATGCGAAATAAATACATGGAAGGTTCAAGATACAAGTAAGTTATTATTAGGCTATGCGTGTTGGACTTGATCAGAGGCGGAGACTTGGTTCTGGGGGTTTTTTTTGGGTGGGGGGGTGGGTCAGGTCGACACAATTTTGGTTGGATGGTAGGGGGGAGCGACAAGTTGAAAAACTTTAATATTCTTATAGTAAAGAGGGATGAACAGTGGAAACACCGTCTAGACATTTATAATGTTCATGAAATACTTATTGAATATTGGAGAATATAAGCAGCTCTCTCTCGACCTGAAATTTTGTAGGAGACCATTCTCTTCTGCCCCTCCCTCTAAATTTTGGCCTATGATGTACAAATACTGTGTCAAGACTTCAATTCGAAACCAGCATTATTTATCATACCATTTCTTGCAGCTTGTATATTCACGAACAAGAGAGGCAATTTTCCACACATACACTCTATAGCTCTATAGTTCTATAGCTCTAATGCACTTCGTCCCTAATTGCTACGTTAATGCAAACGATTTGCAACTTCCTTAACTAGCAACAAGGCAGTTCTGAACTACGAACCCCACTGGGCACACAGTTATTAATTATAAGTTGTTAGAACCGGCGTCTACCTACAAATAACCACACGGATCGCGTGTAGGGATACCATAAGTGCTCAGTTGATAAAGAGGACACACAAAAATATTCATCAGATCTGGTTACCATCCCGTAGCCGGCTCCTAGTGCTACGCCAATGTTAAGTGTTGTACAACTAAAAGTTAAGTCAAACTACATAAAATATTATTGTTAATGTAAATGGCTTCAATTATAAACTTCAGTGAGTGTTCAGCACACATTACATTACGGTGACTGTAGGCCTAAACGGGAACAAAACGGTCGTTAAATATTTGGTAACTGCTGTATGAGTTTTTCCGCGAAAACTCTTAACATGCTTCGACGCTTCGATGTGCGCCGTTAAATCCAAAGCACCTTTATTGGTAACTGAGATATAAGTTCCGCCGCCGCCGCAGTGCCACGTCAAACATTCACCTTCTCAGACATAACGACTTGCACCAAAACCTGGATAATGAGCTATCAGAGCGTCTGTAAATGAACAATAAGGGCCTACGTTTCGGCATTTTTAAAATCAATTAAAAAAATTAAAAATGAGAAATTAACTATTTATCAATTAGGCTTGCATTAACTCGCGTTGTCGTTATAGTAACCTTACGATTGAGCTATAGCCTATATTGCTGGAACGCGTGTTTAGTTCGCGTAACAGAATATTATATGTCACGGAAACCTAAGCAAGAAGGTATCGATCGAACGGGGACGGACAGGGAAAAACCCGAACAAGAGCCATATTTCTGGGAAGCCGCCGGGCACCCCGACAGGGATCTAAAATGAGGACATGTCCGAGGAAACCCGTACACATGGTAGGCCTAACCCTAGTCGCATGACCGGTAAATAGGACAAAGTAGGATCAAGTCATAATTATTATGATACAAGTGAACAATTGCGTGCGAGGTGATCAGCACCGTGTTTGTTATTGAGAACACGGACACTAAATTAAATCAAATCCAGTTCAATATTCATTTAATGAGAAGTCCAAACTGTCAAAACACAACTTAGACATTCCTCGCTGTGTATTGGTTCTACACACAGAGTGTGAATAGAAGCACTAAAATCTAGTTCTGTGTCGATAGTTAGAAGGATCGATAGTCCGAAGGAAATATGTGGATAACGCTGGTATTATAAGACAATTGGCAACAGCCTTTCTGTAATGAATAAAATAAAATGACTTTTTCTGACCTCATCACACAGTTATTTTTCATTGTCAGTCACGGTGTCCGGACATTTCCCCCGTACAGTTCCACCGGACATTCCCCGGGCATTCTCCCCGAACATTTTCACTGGACAGATATGTCCCCCTTATTATCACTTACCCAGCATGAATATTAATACTACATTTACAGTTTGAATTTATTATTAATTAGTTTAATAGGATGTATAATATGTGTACGTAATAATCTTAGCGAAATTGCAGTTTTGTTTGTAAGGTATTGGCCTATAAACACAGCCATTTTATGATGCGCTTTGCATGCGCTCTCAAGCTGGTTGAAGCAGAAGTTGGATTAATGAAAATAATTCATGCTTAAATGGAAATTGGAATGATGCAACTACGTTGTAAGGTACATGTAAATACAAGTTGTATTGCCTGAGTAGAACGTGGGTTAATGAAAAATCCTCAGTGTTAGTAGAGGTTGGCTCGTTCAAAATAATAAAGTGAAAATAGAAGCTGGATTGATGAAAATAATGATAATGTAAGTAGAAGCTGGATTGATGAATAACTCATTGCCCAAGTAGAATCTGGATTGATAAAAAAATAACAGCATAGGCCTATGTAGCTGCTCGATTGATGGTAACTCTTCGTGCAAGTATTAGATGAAAGAACAAAGTGATAATAGAAGCTGGATTAATGAAAATTCATCGTGTAGGTATAAGTTGAAAACGATAACTGTGTATATTATTTTCATTATTCCAACTTCTACTTAGGCAATGATTTTGCCACAATCCAACCTCTATATAAGCAAGATTCTATTAATCAAATCAGTTTCGATCTAAGCAAGAATCTATTCATCAATCCAGTTTATTTCTACTCAAGGAAGGAATGTCATTCATTTATCCGACTTCTAAGTACCTTATCGAATAAAACGGGCGATTGCTAAACTTTTGGTCGTGTACCTTTCGTCGGAGTATAGACTCTTCGAACTATTGAACCCTCGGACTATCGAACCGTCGAGCTATCCATAAAACCCCATGTGACGCCACATGATAAGCCGGCAACATGTGCTGGTATTATGACCCTGAACGCGGTAGATTACGCTCTATAAAGATTGAAGAATGGACAGATGTTTTCTCAACGCAATCCACTCCATTGATTCTATTGAATTGGGTCACAGTCAGAAGGTTACCCTTGTTATGTAAGGGTCCATGATCAATTTATTTACTACGAGCATTTGCGCTGTTAAACCTGTGATCTGTACAAATTTACCCGTCTGAGAAATATAAAAAAGATTAAAATTAATAGTTAATTATTTATTTTTCTGACGTTTAAATCAGAATGGAGTCCATATTGAAGTGGCCGGACTACTTGATCATGGTCAGTTTTCTGGTCATCTCGCTGGCCATTGGTCTGTATCATTCATTGACCGGAGGTAGACAAAGCACGACATTTGAATTCATACTGGCTAACCGAAGTCTTCAAGTCCTTCCCACAGCCATTTCGTTGTTCGTTTCTTTCCATTCAGCCATTTTTTTGCTTGGAATGACTGCGGAGATGTATAGCTACGGAGTTCAGATGATCATTTTTGGCGGACTCGGCCTTCTTATTAACGCAATTCTTGTCGAGAGATTCATCATTCCGTGGCTCTATCCTCTGCAATTAGTCAGTGTATATGAAGTAAGTCGTAACTTAGATTCTGCAAATTAAGTTAACCGCTATGACTCAAACGCCACAACATCGTGAGTATAATAGCGTGATTTTTAATTTGAATCATTGCACACTTATTTGCAGTATTTCGCGATATTTTGTATTAGAATCGAGAAGCTGAAATATAAATTATATGCGGAAAACTGTGTTGACCGATTTACGCATTCATGACCTTTCAACTGGATTTCCGAGGTTTCAGTGAGCGCGACTTAGGCCGGGTATCATATTATGAAAATACACACGGAAATTGATTCAAGGAAACCTTGCAACCAATCAGAAGTCTCTATTTCACAATGATATGCGTGTTGAATATTCATCATGTTCACGCGCGTCGATTACATTGACAACCAACAATCAAGTTATTATTATTATTATTATTATTATCAACAGTTTAACGACATCTTATAGCAACACAGGCTGTTGACGTCTTCAGAAGTTGTTTCAGTTCAATTTCATATATAGTTTTAATCCTTTATCTTTATGTTGTCTTTCTTTCTTTAGTCTTTCTGTTTTCTTCCTTCCTTTTATGTTGTTATTGATTCCATTTTTGCATGACTGGTTGCTGAGACAGCAATATTCGACATATGGTTGTTGTAGATATTTCATAACATATAAATGATTATTATATTTTATTCCTACATAATATATTTAAAACACTTTAAGACTGTATTTTTAACTTACTGTAGCAATACTATAATCGCGTTGAAAAGTGACGTATTTCGGCTAATTCGAAACCGGAAGTATGATCCGACTAAACACCATCATAATCGATTTTCGTAAACTGAAATATCATTTATTTACATTGCAAATCGTATTAAAAACTAAATTGCCTAACTTAATTTCCGTACAATGTGATAAACATTGAACTCTAGCTGCAGCCATTGCCAGCCAACTGTCAAGTCTTAAGTCACAAGTCCTAAGATTGCAAGTCCGTCATCCGAGTCCGGGACTCGAGTACTACAAGTCTGATACTACAATCAGCTCTGTTTACTTATACTTGATGTGCGGTACTGGAAGTAGTATCCTCAACAAACCAGCACAGCATCACGTGTAGTTTGGACAGTCACTCTGGTGCAGGTTCTGAAGCAGGTTGAGTTGCTGCTAGGCTGCTAGCAGCCGCCATCTGACGCGAGTCGCATCATCGCGATTAGCGACGTGGAGCCTCGGCATCCCTTCAATGCCTTCATCGCCCTTTCCTCAATCTCTGACTTCCAGCAAATCTGCCAGCTGTTATAGTTAAACTGTAGTTTATAGGCCTAGTAGCCAGCGTGTGTTGTGTGTCACATCATCATATTATTCAATCAAAATTCAAAACCTGTCGCCCGGGGGCAGATGCCCCCTCCTGCCCCCTCGCTACGCCACTGTATGTCAGCGAAAAAAGATTGCCTTTAGAGGTTAAAACATCACGCTTTCAAGATGCAAAATTTGAATTGGATCGACATTTATGTCTAAGGGTGAAAATTAATGCGTACCAGGATAGGCCAATTTCACGAGTAAACAATATAGATTCCTTGAATCGGCGCATTGATAATATTTAACCATCAATATGAATTGCGGATAGCCCGAACACATAGCTAGTTACCAAAGTTTGCTTACATGCCATATACAATAAATAACAGACCAGAAAATAACGAACTCCACCACTATTCGTACGATAACAGTGCCAGTCCCAAGCCAGAATGTAGGAGGAGGGTGACGCCAATAATACTTGTCATCACACTGAAACTGCCAATTTAAACTTGAACCAAAACAATAATTTTATGAGTGTATCGCGATACTTATTTTTAGTCAGTCATCGATACCAATATTTTTTTTCTCACCGTAAATAATAAAAAAATTATAATATTTCTCTTACGCTTTAAATATTTGCGATCAAGAAATGGCGACCCATAAATCATCACGCTAAGAGAATTCTCTTGTTGCAATCTGCGATCCATGGCGTGCGTGGAAGGAATCTATAAATACGGAAACGACCGGATATACATAGGCCTCGTGCTTTCCCCTCTGTGCACATCGTTGAGTAGTAAAGCCAGCCCATATACCATGAAAACGGAACTTTGGAGAGGTGCTCATCTCCGTTTCCAAGGCCCTTAAGCCGGCAATGGACGAATCCCAAGGTCCTGGACACGGGCCCGGGTCAGTGATATTACAGGACTTGCCATTTACTTCCCAGCTTACTGCTTGGTGACAGAGGCACGTGTGCGCAAACAACCTGCACGGGGTCATTACAATATAATACAATAAACACTTATATCACGCCTTAATAAAACTGAGTCTTAGTTAAAGGTGCGTAACAGAAACAGTTAGGTGTCAGTTTTAGGAGAAAACTTTGTCAGGAGTCGAACCCGCAATCGCATGCTACACGAGCGATAGGCCATCGTGTAGCACGCTTGGTAGCACACATTTTGAAATGTTGGGTTTTTTACGAGTGTAGGACATTTGCCCCTCCCGACTAGGTCAACTGTCCCCCAGAATAGACCATAAGCTCGCCCAAACTATATATGCGTACATACATACATACAATAATACAATACAACTGTTATTTGATATCGTCCTTCATACACTTAAGTTCAGAAGTGCACAAATGCCTCGACGGCACAACTGCAGTTGTAATGCAGAGCAATTGTGTGTGAATGACTTGCTCATGGTCCCTACATAGTGACCCCCCGGACGAGAGTCGAACCCGCTCACTCAGCACACACTGAATGTAACGGGCCGACCGCTCTAACCACTCGCCCACCATGCCACATCCATACATGCATACATACATAAATACATACCATGTCGAGTCATGTCATGTCTATCTGCATGCATGCATGTATGTATACGTATGTATGTCTCTGATTACGTTGTACTGTGAGAGGCACTTTATAAATCTGTAAATACAATAGAATTGAATAGTATGTATGTATGTATATATGCATGTATAGTGTATGTATGTTTGTATATATGTATGTATGCATAGTGCATGCGTGCATACCTATGCACGCATGCACTACGTGTGCATATGCCATATGCGTGCATATATATGCATGCATAGGCCTACGTACGTACATGCATGTATACATATGCATGCATACATACATAGGTACATACATATATATAAACGTACATACATTAATGCATGACATAAGTATATATACATACCCACACACATATATGCATGCATACATTTACGGGGGGGGGCAATTGTCCGGGGGCAAATGTCCGGGGAGAGATTCTGTTACCTAGGAAGCATGATTACACAAGATGCGAGGTGCCATGCAGAGATTTAAAAAAATAGGAATAGGAAAAGTTACATTTTAGAAAAGGAAAGAACTTCTGAGAGAAAAATAAAATAAAGAAAATGTTAGTATGGAATGTGGTCCTTTCCAGATCAGAGACATGGGAGGTAAGAGAAGAAGACAAGACAAGATTAGAAGCATTGGAAATGTGGATGTGGCACAGATTGGAAAAAGTTAGTTGGACAGAACACAGGACAAACGAAGAGGTATTACAGATGGTAGGAGAGAAAAGATCATTGATGAAGACAATAAGAGATCGACAAAGGAGATGGATTGGACACCTACTACGAGGCGACTCCCCACTACGAAACATCATCTAGGGAAAAATGAAGGGAAAGAAAACAAGAGGAAGATTGAGAAATAATTATTTTGGACTGGATGATGGAAGGAGTGACTACGAGAAGAGGAAGAGGAAGCCCAGAACAGAGCGAAGTGGCGACGCGACGTTGGACATCCGAACCTACCAAAAAGGCAGAAAACTAAAGACAAAGAAAAGACCATTTAATAGAGCTGCAAGATATATGGCTCTGGGTACACTGACATTACAATGTCCGTCACTGCGTCTTTGCAAGATTCTTAAAATGCACCACTGTTTGAACACCTACAGACATCTTTCAGTGGATTTTGTTCAAATGTCAATTACTAACTTAACTTTCTTTTCAATGACCCATGATGACTACAAAACATGAAAAGAAACAAAATCTCAATCAATTACAAAGTTGGAAAAGGCACCACATAAGTGCTCAGAAGCACATACACAGATATTCATTCTGATGTATCCAAACACTACTGAGGGACATCATTCTCTCTAGTTCCTCACATCATAATTATATTATCAACACTCAACAGACTCATTCCACATCATCTCCTCCATTTATCTCCAATTCCTTGCCAACTAATTTACCATCTGTTCAAAATTACAGATAATATTTAATAGCATTACGCTCCTGCGGTCAAAACTTCGGCCACTGAAAGCACACAGAAATTACTTCTGCGGCTAAAGGACTTCACCTACAAAATTTGTTATGTGATTGGTCGTAGAAATAACATTTTCTTTGATACTGTGGCCACATTTTGTCAGCAGAAGATTTATACTATTTAATATTATAAGTTTGAACTTTGATTGCACTGTGTATATTATACACAAACTCAGTGTTAATTTATAAACTATTGTGTATTTGTAGTCCATTAGTTTTAAATTAAGTAGCATTATGTGAAGTTCGGCTCAATTGTAACATTTGCTATACATTCACTCACCCAACCTTTGTCCGTTACATAATTATGCATTGACCCAAACGAAACACTTCTGACCACACACGAAGCTATGCATTCGAATACACGAGTCATATTTACATGCACACGTGACCATAAAGCAGCCTATAATATGTACAATATATATGTCGAGATACGCTTCTAACAACAGCAGCAGACAAGTTCTGAAAGACGAGAGATAAACGCAAACTTCAATCGCATTATATTCCTAAGTGAATCCTAAGTTAAGGTTCGTTTGTGAGAATAGTTCGACCGTCGTCTGAGTCATTAATCGATAATTCTGGGAACGTCCGGTTGATATTTTCGTCGGATGCTCTGAGGAAATCATCGAGCATTTTGTCAGTGCATGAGGCGATGAATCGGATGAATGGACGGACGTCTCCGTCGTTTGCCGTCTGCAGATGTTGATAGTAGAACTGCTTCTGTTCCACTGGAATGATGATTGGAGGGTAACCAGTCTGCATGAGAATGAGATTCATGAGCAGACGACTGGTGCGTCCGTTGCCATCGTAGAACGGATGGACGTAGACGAGCTTGTAATGTGCGAGGGCGGCCATTTCGATCGGGTGCAGTCGACCGGCGTCTTCAGAGTTCAACCACTCGATGAACTCCTTCATCAGTCGATCCAGTTGACTTGCGCCGGGTGGAACGAAATCGGCGACAAAGACCTGTGTAGTACGAAAGACTCCGGATCCGATGGGATCGACGAATCCAAGAACGCGTCTGTGGATGTCTTGAATGTCACGAATGGTTATTGCTCCGATGCGTTTGATGAGAGATGAATTGAGGAAGTGAAGCGCTGCCTCCATTCCAAGGATCTCGTTGTGTTCCATGATGCTTTTACCAGAAATGACGATCCTAGTTTCTACGAATGAACGCGTCTGAGACAGAGTGAACGTGTTTCCTTCCATGGCCGTTGCGTGGTAGATGTGACGGAAGTAGTTCTCCTGGATCATCCGTCTCAGTCCGGGATGGCCCTCCGGAACGTGCATCAGAGAGTCACGCTTGCGATCGATGTTGTTGTAGAGGTTCTGGTCGATCTCTTCAACAAGGGGCAGAGTGCGTTGGCGATTGGACAAAGCCTTTGTGTGAGTGGGACTGTTGACGAGCGCCTTGCAGTACATGTGGTCGGCTAGGATCGTGTCTTTCTTCGTCTTCTCGAGGAATTCGCCGTATTCGTTGAGGATGTCGGGGTGTCTGGGGTCGAGGGCAAGGGCATGGGTGAAGATCTTGATCGCTTTCTCCGTCTTACCCTGGGTCGTCATCTCTCGAGCCAAATGAAGTGAAGCGAGAGCCTCTCCAGTCAGATCTTCAATGCACAGCCATCACAATGGTACAAGTAAATAATACTCATAAGATGGAATTACTCTAAACTTCAAAGTATCCTTAAAGTCTATATGGCATCCTGTTAACTATTGAACACCAAAGAACAACTCTTAGCAAAGCAATTACACAGCCACACACACGCATTCACCTATTAACCTCTACACTGGAATCAGTTGTGATGCCAACGTCACATCAGCTGATTTTCAATCCATTAATCAATCAATCAATCAACTATGTTTATTCTCAGCATTCTGTTTTCAAGAAAGTGAGCTCTCTACCCAACAGAAACTGCACTCCATTGGTTTCAGTCAAACAATAGGAAGCAAGGAATGATTAGTCTATAAGAACCAATGAGGAGAGAACTCACTGTCATCAAATATTCCCACAAAGCATTTGACAGAAGTTTCTTAATGTCACATAAGATAACTTCTCGTTGTCACAAAAGATAATACTGCCAGGATGAATTACAGAAAGCAATACTTTCAATTCAATATTCGATCATTACCAGTTCGTGATAACTGCGGTTGAGGAATCTACGAGTGAAAGCACCCACATCCAAAACATTAAAGTTTCTTAAAATCATTGTATTAAATTGAGGGTATATTTTATCATATTTTACTACCCCGTGTGCTTGCGGTGTATTTTAGCATATTTAATTATTTTCTTCTCTGTGTCACGTATTATGTAAGTAGAAACTAGATTGATGATAATGATGATTATGCTTTAAATGGAAGCTGGAGCGATAAAAGAAATTTAAAACTGTGTTTTAGAGTATTTAATTAAACAAAATGTGATCAGAAATAACACTAGATTTCATTGCGACGCCATTTTGTCATCAATCGAACTTCTAATTATGCATGATATTTTCGGTGACGGGTGATTGCGGGCTGCAGGACCTGCGGGAGCATAACGGGTGAAAAGTGGGACGTGAAATGCGGAAATTTGCTACAGGAATGTGGGTGAAAACGGGAAGAAATCTGTTTGCAGCAATGTAAAAAGTGCATGATCATTGTTTAAAAACGAATAATATCTAAATATTTAATAACAATTTGAATATGGGATAAAAAAGTATCACCTAAAATGTAGCATTAATGTTTAAATATTAGATAGTTACAAAAGTTGACTTATGTTAATAATGTTGTTGAAAAGAGTCATTTCTTTTCATCAATCAGGTTTTTGCGCGTGCACATGGCCTTGTTGACGTCGATTCCACGTCCATCATAACAACATTCTTGCATCAGTCAAGCATGATATTTTTATCGATCCAACTTCCATCTAAGCATAATTTCTTTTATCAACCCAGTTTCGACTTGCACACTATGCTTTTTAATCGATCCCGTCTCCAACTCTCCATTCAGGCTACAGTTGGACATCTATTCACATCAAAAAATAAAATATGCTAATATACACTAGAAGCATCATGGTATAATAAAATACGCTAAAATACACTTTTACTAAATTCAGTATCGATCAATGTCAATATACCTCCTTTCGTTCTATCTTTCGCCTTTAGATAAACCGAGGGCATTAGCGAGATTTCAGGACCAGTCAGCGCGTCTGAATTAACCGAGAATAGCGTTGGCGTTAAGTCAGATGCCGGAGAACTTGAGAATAGTTTCGATATGTGGTTCGGTCCATTTCGCCTCACGATAATACCACCTCCTGCGCCATTCGTCCTCCTATCGATTGGAAGGGGTATCGGAAGCCAGGGCAAGAGAAGCGCCGACATGAGGACGACGACAGCGATCACAGTCGTTACCCAAACGATGAAACTATGTCCGTGGAAGATAACGACGAAAGATCTTTGCATTTCGGTTCCAGTACGAAGAAACTTGACTAGAAAGCGACCGAATTTTAGCCACGAACGAGAATTACAATCCGCCATTGTTGTTGACAAGTGAAACAGGAAATCTCTCGTGTTTGTTGATTTGGCAACACATGATTGGTTAGTCGCTTCATGACGTCATTTGTTATTTTCACAAGTATTGTCAGTAAACAGTTAAGGGCGTTTAGCTTTACACTCATGTATTGATAATGTAATGTAAAATATTCGAAAATTCATTAGCGCACTACCACAAAAGTTACACCAGGAAGACCAGCTAAAAACCAGCACTATATAAGACCACGTGCGCAATAGCCAAGCTCTCGTTTAGTTTCTGTGCCAGGTCAAAATACGGGGAGGTCATAAGAGACAGCATAATAATATTTTTATGGTACTGCGGTGATAATGCAGTGGTGCTGGAGTAGAAACTAGATACGATGGCATGAAGTTCTCAGTCATTAGTGTAAAGTAGCAGAGGAGAGTGAAAGCTTAACGAATTAAAATTAATGCCCTATAGTCTTAGGCTAACTCCTTTTACCTCAAGCTTCCACGTCAGTATCATATTTCTTTACATCACAAGATGGGCCTACTATAAAGCACTTGTCCAATACACCAAATATTCAATTACTAAAGTCCAAGTTCTCCAAGTATTCCAGATAGTACCTTGTTTATCACATAAATCTCCAAAGCATCTTCATCAAAAATAAAATTCAGAATGACCTCGAAGAACACCGAAACAAAAATGCATCTGTCTGCCGTCACCAAAAATATCCATTTGCTAATTTCCAAAATCCAAATGCCAAACCATGCATTCATACACTGTATGTGTGCCACTAATTCAAATAATGCAGTAGGCCAGGAGTGTAACAAGCGGGGGGGCAGGGGGGCACAAGCCTCCCAGTTTCAAAACTGGGGGGGGGGACCCCCCAGTTTTAGTGCTCAGTGCCCCCATACGCCCCCCAAATCGGGTTTTTTATGTTTCTCCAATGGCACTTTAAGAAAACTTTTGTTAAAATAATTCGTGCCCTCAGTTTTCAAATTTCTGAGGGGCAGAATTCAATATTTTCACGCAATATTTTGCAAATTATGACCCCCCTCACTTTTCGAAACGTTGTTACACCTCTGCAGTAGGCCTACTACAATCCATTCAAAACCACATGACAAAACTTTTCAAAATACCACCTATTATGTAGGCCTGCAAAATATTTCATAATTGACTTTTAAAATCCCAATTCTTCAAAAGTTTTAACCAATACACATCCATTGTCCATCGTATACGCCCATGTAGACAACTATCCATCGTTAGCGACCATTGTTCCCACGATTTTTATCCATTTTTCGTCAGACAACATCATTGAAGACGACCACGTAGCATACACACGATGTAATCGAACGTTTTCGATCGAAAGAAGCACCATGCAGAGTACGTGTTGTATACAGGTCCTGTCAAAGGTTCTCGAGTCGAGACCCAACTAGTATCAACATTCAACAGCAACCAAGACTTTTCTCGTAGGCTATATAGGCTTGTATTCAGAGTTGTATGGTCTCGAGACAGTGTCTCGGTTTCGAGACAGTTCTTTAGTGTCTCGGTCTCGGAAGCCTGCTGTCTCGGTCTCGAGGTAGTGTCTCGAATTTTTAGAAACTGTCTTGAAATGAAAAGTCCCGTACTGTCTCGAACAAGAGATCTCGATAAGTTTCGCGTTAACTGTCTTAAAATCTTGCGGCAATATAAAAACTATGCTCAGGAATTGGTACTATATATACATTACAAGTTTCAAATTGAAATAACAAATGAACCATATTCCAGAAAACTGATACATTAGTGTTTTACAGCATTTTATATAGGATCACTTGTCTTTTACTGTCTCGTACTGTCTTGAGCCTAGTGTCTCGATCTCGGTCTTGGTACCTCACTGTCTCGGTCTCGGCACCTCACAGTCTCGGTCTCGTCTTGAAGTTTCAAGTCTTGCATACAACACTGCTTATAATTTTTTATTGTAAAAACATCACCTGCTCAAAACAGTCTATCATTTTGAGAAGGAGACTCTTCTGCCATCGACGTACGAGTTCGCACTCATCCCTTCCAAAGTCAAACCGCGCCCGTCCACCAACAAGAGCGCTATTCACCTGTTCAGCCCTCCAACTTCTGTCGCCTTTCAACTGTTGGTTGAAATCATGTGCTGTTACCGGCCAACTACCTCTGCTACACATCAGACCCTCTTATTCTATCTCATCCTCATTCACTCTAAGGCTTGGTTTCAATATCAATAGGCCCTTCTAAAACATGCATGCGATCTCGCTCTTAGTGTTGTTTTCGTTAATGAGAAAAAAGGTAATTAACGGAATTTGAACGCTTTTGTTGAGGGAAACTAAAACTAAATTGTAGAGTAAAAAGGGAAAACTAAAACGAAATTTCGGCAACTAAAACTAAAACGAATGAAACAACTACCTGCTAGGTCTTCTCTCTCTCTCTCTCCCTCATTCACTCTAAGGCTTGCTATTCAATACAATACTAAAACAACTACATGCTTCATGTCAGGCTCTCTGTCTGTCTGTCTGTCTGTATCTATCTCCTCTCTTGCTCTCTCTCTCTCCCTCTCTCATTCACTCTAATACTTGCTATTCAATATCAATACTAAAACTGGGTTTATTCAAGTCTTAGAAATTCCCACTTGAGCATGATACTATGCCTCTCCTTTTCTATTTCTCTCCTGTTTCAGTTCTGTCTCTTGTCTGCCAGTATGTTACCCCTCTATGTAACATCGAAGGGGAACAGCTAATAAACACATCAGTATTTAGCAAAAACAAACACAATCAAGCATATATTATGATCTTGTCTCATATATAGAATGAGGCTGTAAATTGCTCCTTACTAAGACACATATATTATCAAAAACCTAAAACATCAAATAAATGGAGAATGGGAGAAATCTTTAACCTAATTTGGATTCTTATAAAATATTATAAACCAAATTACACACTGCATGAACAGTCATTCGACGTTAATTGTTGTTAGTTTCAAAATATAAAATATATGGCATACTTCCTAATAAAATAAACTGTTATTTGGACCTTTTAGTTAGTCAGACTAAATCAGATATCTAAAACAATTAAGTACAAAGTAAGAAATGCGCTGAACATAAATATTTGACGCATTGGAGGTCGTGGCCTATTTAAAACCGGATTCGTAAATGGCCAATTAGCGGATGCAGAGTGATTAGTCCTTAATCTGCGGTGGCTTGAGAGCTAACGATGGTCCAGTACCACTTTGCCTCGCTGGACCTTGTTCAATGGTTTCCGTTTCTTTCTTCAGGCTTTCGTAGGGTGGTGGAAGTTTCTCCCGTTTGGGAACGATACCCCATATTTCACGTGCGTATTCGGAAATTGTCCGATCACTGGAAAACTTTCCAGACGAAGCGATGTTATTGATGACCATGTTCATCCAATCTGGAACATTCTGCACAGACACACACACTATCAGCATATGACAACAACTAGATTACCCAGACCAGAATTAAGATAACACCAGAACAGCGGGGTCAAAAAATGAGCAAACTGTAAAATAAAATGTAAATGAGGACATTTTCTATACAGGTCAATTGCTCTCCATTTGAGGGTGGGGGCCATTCACATATTATAACATATTATATAACGCTCAAGGAGTAGGTGGGTGGGTTCCTGTTTTGTTAGCGTTATATTGTGTAGGGTGGGGGTAGGTTGAAGGTTTTGTTATATAACAAACTTTTTTTCCAGCTTATGCTATTTCGCCTGTTTGCCTTCCAATTGGAAATTCCATGTACCACGGACCTTCATTGTTTAATCGAAGTTCACAATACATTGTGAACCAAAACTAACACCATTAGCTGCCACCTGGTGAATTGATTTGACGTTCTTAGTTATTATTTTATAAATCCACTTTTAACAATTTGCTGTTTACAATTTTAACAATTTCATGTGCATAGCTCTAAATGCTCTAAAATTCAATTCTGTGTGCTTTGTTTTGATTCTGGTTTTAATTAAAATTAATTCACTTGAAATAATTATTTTGGTAGGTATTATCATGATGTTTGATTTCATTTTCTATAGTATGTGCAAATAGTTTATGTTTGCTTAAATACCCAATTGCAGTTGTAGTACGCACTCTGTATACATCATACGCTATTAAATAGGTAGTGTTGTATTGCGAACTTATTGATAAATACCTGATAGTTCAATATTAAACCAATCCATTCTACTATAAAGCTCATTTCTAGTGCAAAACAGGAGGGAAACTAAAATGGTGCTTTTAAATAGTATGTACGTCACTATCATGCTGTATTATAGTAGGCTTACATGTAGATACATGGTGACAATCGTCGACTACCCAATTAGTTACCGTAATTAATACAAGTGAATTTAGCGCCATTAAAAGTCCGATTATTAAGATGCAGAGGAGCTCCATACATCCGGTCTAATCATCATTGGCACGAGAAAGTACACAATTTTAAGGTAGCTTTTGTTACATAGCTAATTGGGCATATGATGATTTTTACTGCAGTTCTTGAATTGGATAAAGGTAATTATCAGTTGAATCACTACTAGTAAAGTGCTAACTAACATCATATTGCTATAAAAGTGTCAAATTGTGCAATACAATTATGACGATTGTATGTCTTTTAATGTGCTTATAGGCTTGGGTGGGGTAGGGGGTGAGTAGCATATCTGTTATATAATATAGGGGTGGGGGTCACAGCTGCTGTTATATAACGTCATTAGGGATAGGGGGTATGTCAAAAATTGGGATTTTATGCATTATATAATATGTGAACGGCCCCGTGTAATGGTGTATGAACCATGCTAGCCTCAGATTCAATCTGTATCAGTAAATGAATTGGCATCATAATGCACGAAGTTGTCTAGACAAGAACTCTAACCAGCCAATTCCGTGAATTGGCTAAATATTGCCTAAGGTTGAGATGAGGTGCTGCTGAATCTTTGTGTGAATGTGAATGCATCAAAAACATTTAGCAAAGGTTTACAGCTTGTAGCATCTCCTTACAAAAGGTTTAACAGGATCACCATTTAAATCTTAATCAAAATGTCTTCAACATACAAAACTTGTTGTACTGACTTCAGCTTAGGATGGGACTTTTTGAGCAACAAATAGCAACACATGAAAATTAAGCACAGACTATTCATAAATTGTGTTCTAAGTCGACTTTGAGGGACATATACAAACGAATGGGAAGATAGATATACACAGTCATGCATAGACAGACAGACAGACAGACAGACAGACAACAGCCAGACACAGAGAGTGTCTCTGTGCTGACCTGGAAAGTTTCACCAACTTTATCTTGCATCGCAATGTAGGATTCGTAATCTGCAAACAGCATGTACCTGTACAGCAACCAAAGAACAACAGCCTCATCACAATCGAATCATAGATATCCGTCAAACTTACAAGCATAAAACAGCAAGTTCTCTTTCCTAGATGAGCTTAAATACTTTCTACATCTCCTTCTAATCATTCCCCTTTAAGAAATTGATTTCCTGAATCATTTCCCTGCTGCTAGTAATTTCAGTCTCTGCTTAGATTTGTTGACATTAGTAAGTAGATAAAAAATTATGAAACGTGAAATAATAACAATAAATCTACAGTAAATAGTTTGCCTATGAAAGATTTAACCTACTTTGTTCCAATAGCATCGAAAACTTGATCACTGCTGAATTCTTAGGATGAGATGATAAAGCTTTTGAAGTCCAATGAAACGTCACAAACTAACAGACTAACTCTTGTCACAATACAAGACTTACAAAACGAGATGAAACCTGGAATCTGATTGGTCAACACGTCTTGTACTATCCCTACTCTAACAGTCACATTCAGGGACAGCATTCAGGTCATTACTTGCTGGCCATTGACTTGTAGAGTACATTGGTCACAATCTGATGACGAAGAATCAGTCGATGGTCCCCAGAGCAACTGTGTCTTGTTCAATGTCTCTATTACACAGAGACGATCATCTAAGGGGAAAAGCAGAAGGAGGAGACTGTGGTGGCTGCTCAGACCTCTACTTTATGCATAGTCACAATGCAAATACCCTAACCACTCATCAGCAGGAGAGGTCTGCCACAGCTAGAACTCTTTCTAAATCTAGTAGTTAATGGCTGTGAAGCGCACACAGAATATGAAACACACGTCCAAACACCGTGTGGAGCTGTTACGAAGACAGAAGACAAATAACTGGGCAAAAGACATGAAACCACTTAGGTTTCTGATGTCTCTCCAAAGAGAGAGACACACAGACAGACACACAGACAGACAGACGAAGACAGACAGACAGACGAAGACAGATGGAGACAGACAGACAGAGAGGAATGGTCTTAACTTGTCGTGGTGCATAAGTGATCCGACGATATCTCTGTACAGATTCGTATCCTCTGGCGAGAAGTAACCACCGGCGATCATGTCAATGCATTGACGCAGCTCAGCATTCCTTTCGTAGTGTATACGCGGATTGTAACTGCAACAACGAAACAACAAATCATAACAATCGCCAATCTCTTTCATAACTATTCACTCTCCTTAGCAGACAGACATGGCTGTTTCATCTCCAGAGAATCCGACAACTTCGCTCTATTCTTAACTCTGCATCACTAAAAACACTGATACATTGCCTTATTCTGACACGACTTGACTACTGCAACTCAGTACTCTTTGGCCTCCCTGAATGCACACTGCTTCCGCTAACTAGAATACTGCATCAGGCTGCACGACTGTGCCTTGGACTCTCCTACCGAGACCATATCTCTGCTCTTCGTTCTCTATACTGCCTGTCTGTCTGTGAGTGTATCTGCTACAAGCTGGCACTCCTCATGTAAAGAGCATGCACAGGTCATCTGCCATCTTATCTGTCCTCTATGGTCACACTGTGCAGCTCTGTTAAAGGCCATTCTTCTCTTACATCGGCCTTTGCTGGATAGTACGTTGTCCCTAGTACACGTCTTGTCTTCAGCTGGCAGTCATTTACTGTTGCCGGTCCCTCCATCTGGAACTCTCTACCTCCTCATGTTCGCAACTCTCTCAGAGAGTCTGTCTTTTGCTCAAACCTGAAAACCTACCTCATCCAGTCTGCCTATGGCTCTTAATGGTTTCCCGGCTTCAAGGTGCACTTCTGAACTTCTGTAAGGAGGACACTATCAAATTACAGTTGTATTGCATTGTATTGTAATGATGATGACTGCTCTGCCTGAAGGCAGGTCCATTGGCTTTACACCACCCGGGATAAGTGCACCGACCATCCCACTACGCCATCGCGCCCCATAATAAGATTTTTCTGAAGCAAGAGAATAATAATATAGTGGTAGTATCTGACCCGCTCTTTTCCAGTTTCTCCACCTGGTGAACATCCATTCCAAATAGGAAGAAGTTCGCTGCACCCATTTCCTCTCTCATCTCCACATTTGCACCATCGAGTGTTCCAATCGTCAGCGCTCCGTTCAGCTGCAGCAGTCAAAAACAGATAAGAAACGGATAAAAGGAGGCAAATGCTGTCAACTCAAGCAAAATCAAAGCATCTTCCAAATCAAAGGTTTCCTCTTACTTCAGAAAAATCTTATTCGTAATCTCCCAATTTCTAAATTGCTCCTCTGTAAAGCTAAAATCAATTCTCACTGGGTTTATTTTTATGAGTGCTGTGTTGTGTCAGAGGAATTGTCGAGAGATACGAAGTGAACAAGCAAGTTCCTTTGCAAGATAAAGAGGATGTGAGGAGGATGAGAGGAGATGCTAATGAAAGAGGGTTTTGGTTAGGATGAGAGGGTTATTCCCTATAGCGCGGTTGCTGCTGCAGTACATTAGACACAAATCAGGCAACGGTTATCATCAAATGTAACAAATATTACACCCCTCTGGCCTTTCCATATTTATGAACAGAAGAAGGCCCATATCAGAATAAAGTAAGAACGAGATGAAACAGGATTTCCTATCATTGGCCTCTGCAAACAATTAAACAAACTTACCCCTGGACATTTTCAATTTTGTGACCCCGGATTTCGACCTCGGACCGGAAAGAAGAGAGGCTTGGCAATTGTGGAATTGATTTGTATAACATTACAAGCAATTATCAGTTATCTAAGAAATGGAAACCTCATGTAAAATAAGATTCTGAAGCAACAGAAAATCTTGAAAATGGAAGATCCTGCTGCAGTAAATTACACACAAATCAGGCAATCATTATTATCAAACGTAACAAATATTACAGAGCTGGCCTTTCTTTATATATGAACAGAAGTACATTCCAGTTTAGGTGAGAACGAGAGATGAGGCAGTTATCAGCATGCACTGTATTATCCAATCCATCGTAAGACTACAATACATCAGAACAATCAAACAACTGCAACTAGTGAGCTCTATATTTAAGACAATGAGCAATGATTGTTTATGTGAGGAATTCGACTTGCCATGAACTTCATGTTCCCAGTGCCTGATGCCTCTGTTCCTGCGGTGGACAGCTGTTCGCTGAGATCAGCCGCAGGGATGATCTTCTCAGCCAAAGTGACACGGTAGTTCTGCAGAAAGACACAGCGCAGTCTATGTCCAATGACCGGGTCATTGTTGACAGCACGAGCGACGTTGTTGAAAAGTTTGATGATCAACTTAGCGACGAAATAGCCAGGAGCAGCCTAAACAAACAGACACAATGACAGCTAAACATCATCATCACCTTAGAAATTAGTCTAATACGTTGACCAACGACGTCACCTTCAGCTGCCGCATGTTAAATGGTGATTGGTTTTATGCTGTGATGAGTCAGTGTCTAAGTTGAAGAGGTGCTACATAAACTTGTGACTAGAAGTACAAATGATAGATAAGCAAGACCTTCTTCTTCTTTTTCTTCAGTGGAGACAAGACAGACGAGTCATTAAAATTCAAATCAAGAGTGAAACGCATTCAAATGGCGGATGATGCTTCCAGAAAAATTGAACAAATAATCGCTTTTGCTACATAGAGAGCATTTCAATTCCCCATAATTGCATGATCTCCACTCAAGGAGACTCGCCTCTCCATCAGTGGCACCATATCAATGTCCGATTACAAAAGCAACTACTATAGATAGGCAACTCGGGAGTGTGTGTGACGTACTTTTCCTCCAATCATGATTGTTCTTGAAGTGTAGGATTTGTCGGGCTGTCGTTTCATCCGATTGTAGAGAGTGATGATGTGGAGAATGTTGAGCAGCTGTCGCTTGTATTCATGGATTCGCTTGACCTGCATGTCATACATTGAGGTCGGGTCGATGACCACGCCATACTCCTTCTCGATAAATGACGCCAGCTTCATCTTGTTCTCCTGAGTTGGATCAGTGAAAGAACAAAGCATTCAGATCATCAGCATTTAAAATCTAATTAGATGCAATATGTATAAGCAATGTAAATGTCAAATGATAATGTTGCTCAATGGTGGAAACAACCAGTGGAGGAAGACACGAGGCCATGAAAGGTGAGTTTCAGCTTAGATCTGAAACAGCCAGAGCAGACTTTGCAGAGGAAAGTTTTGCCAAAAGAGAGTCTAAGGACAGCAACAGAAGATACCAGACTGGTAGAAGGAACAGTCAGAGTGACAGTCACAAGACCTGTCGAGGAAAGAGACAGAGAGAGACAGAGAGATCAGATGGTTGACTGTCTATCTGTCTCTCGTCGTGTGACTCTCTGTCTATGTCTCTCACATAGACTGGACACTGGCCAGTCCCGAGTGTTACTGGCTTTTCTATGGAAAGTCAATGCAATGATTTAAGCACTAGTAACATCACATAGAATTCGATTAAGCCAAGACCCACATCCAAAATTATGAACTTTTGTCTAAAGTGCCAAAATGCACAGGTTAAATAATGTGCACAAGACCTATCGATTGGAAGGGGTATCGGAATTATGTATGAATTCTAAAGTAATATCTAATCCTGGTTGATAGTTGAGCACCGTAACTGCTAGACTATTATCATCCACAATAATTATAGGTTGGCCTTATGGATACAGTAAGATAACTGTCCTTGGCTTTCTATGTAACTGGCTGATCTATATATCTAACAGATTCTGATACTGACCTAAGGTGCTTTCTTGGACTATCTTACTGGTATATCTGCTTTTACCTTTGATGGTTCTGTTTGAGTGACTCTTAATAGGAGTGCCTTGGAATATAAGCTTTGTTACTGAAGGTGTGACCAGTGTTTGGCTGGCTTTAGTTAAGTATGAACAGTGTACATCTATTTACTACATCTTAGTACATCTATGTTGCAACATCAGTTCAATTAGGTCTAATTAGACAACTGGCATTAAAGTCAGTGCTTTTGTTGTCAAACAAGAGGTGGTAGAGTCTACAACTTTACAGGCAATCAATCAATGAAACCTTATGTAATACCTCCACTCAGAGGTTAAACTCCCAGTTTAACATTGGCCAAAAAAGACAGATTTCAGAGCACAATAGAAATGGGACAGAGTTCCAAGGCGAGAGCCGATGATCCAATGGGAGGCCAACCAAGCAGTGGAGCCCACAACTGAAAAATTATGCTGTTGCACCATAAAGGCACAAGAGAATGGAACAAGAAGAAGAGGAATAACCTCAGATTAGGTTGTTTGCTGTCAGTCCGCAAACAGAACGGACTAGAACATTCCTTCAGTTGCTGCTCATGGTAGTAGAAAAGATAGGGTTCGAAAGTCAATTCAGCCAGAATGACTACATTGACTGCACACAATTAGTGGAAAGCTCAGACGGCGAGGGAGAGGACTGGCCACCCGACCTCATATGCCGCAGCAGGTCAAATAGTATTCAGCTGAAGCTGATGTCTAATGCATTAGGCACTTGCATCAACTGATGGCGCTGCCAAACCAGACAAAGCATAATCAGGCGGTGGCTAATATGGGATCTCATTGTGAGATCTTGTTTACTTGTTTGACTTTCCTCAGGTGAATCAGGAATTCTTTGTCCTCGGCAAACTTCGTCAGCATTCGCAGTTCATCCATCGCCAGTGGCCAGTTGTTGCCAATTTTCTGTCCAAATGTAAATGACACGTTATTTTCTCAGCCTAAATGCTCCTTTATGTACAGCCGCTTATCTAATGACGTCATCATCGTAATTAATAAGATATCAGATGATGATGATGATTCCCATGATTATCTGCATTGCAATGGAAACAAAGGAAGAAGCATGAAAAGCAGTGCATAGATCACGTGATTGCATTGAAAGAGTTCAATGGAATCATAGTCTCGGTAGTGACGTAATAAGTCATCAGACATCGAATGCTAACTCTTGAGAATCATTCTTTCAAGCACCTTCTGCATTCAACTGGAACCACGCATGACAGTCTAAGAACCCCCATCGCATACACAATCCAATGTGCACACCAACTTTCTTTAAAAAAGCATTGAGCAGTCAGGCAATCTATGGGTGGCAGCCTTAAACCAAATTACGTACATTTAGGTCATCCATAGTTTAAATGCAGTACTGTCTAGTCTACTAAGAGATCAGAACAGAAATTTTGTTTAGAGCCTTTCTGCTACTCTTGCACCCCATCCAATTCAGCCAGAATGACTACATTGACTGCACACAATTAGTGGAAAGCTCAGACGGCAAGGCAGAGGACTGGCCACCCAACCTAAAATGCCAAGGTAAAAAAAAATAAGTTGCTAAAATGTCATGCCCATACATAGCTGGCTCTCAGCTCAGCTGGAGGGACAAATCATCTTCTAACTAAAGGGCCATCATTAGTAAATGAGCATCATCCATTCAACAGACGTACAGTGCTAATGGCATCTGCCAAATTTGGGTTGCAGAGGATCAGCCATCGGCGTGGAGTGATGCCATTCGTTTTGTTGTTGAATCGATGAGGAAACATATCATGGAAAAGACGAAACCTACGACAGAATCATTACAACAAACATTTCTCTCTTACACTTGATGAAATTACAGAAACATCACAGCAAAGATCTCTCTACCTTACAATGTGTATGTAATGGATATCGGAGAGTTTAAAACCTGAAGAACTCAACATCGAATTGGTAAAGTTATGTAGCAGATGTCACCAGTCTAATCAAATCGATTACTTTTACAGGGAAAGTGACACAGAAAATGACTGAATAGAGTAATATATTGTATATACCTCACTTACTGAAGTAATTGAAATTAAGATTTTATATAGCATCGTCAGTAGCAAACTGCTTGTACAGGGTAAATCAAATCAACCCTTTCTCAGATTTTCAGTAACCCCATTCAAGAAACCCTCCTTTCATCCGGTAATCTCAAATCCCTGTCATATTTCCATCGGGTAATATAATATCGATTTCAGAATACCTCTGCCCTGTAATACAACACCCTCTCTGATTAAGCCAAAATTATCAATACCCATGCTTACAATTAATGATATTTACATTGAAGCATGTGAAACATAGAAGATGATAGGCCAGTTTCAATATGTGAACAATAGAACACACATAAATGTTAATTGCATTACATCACTAATATACTAGATTAAAGTGCATCAAATCCTATATATAAAGTAAACATAAGATATGTAAAAAGTCAAAATAACTGGAACACAAACAACAGAATAATTACAAGAAAGAATATTCATTAGGGATATATAATTACAACTTATCAATTAATAATACAGTTCACCATCTAACTCAAACAGTGTAATAATAACAAAAACTTAAGAAATTGCTGGCTCATGATAGTGTAATAAATAATTAAATAAATGCTTATCATAAAAACTTTGTAAGCACAAATGACATTCATATCTGTCTTGAGTGGTTTATTCTCTAGCCATCATTCATTGTCATTTTCATATTTACTCTACAGAGTTGTAGAGAATTCTCATGCTCAAGAACAAATGACAGAACAAAAGCCAATGTCTGTCACATTAACTCCAAATGGGAGGAAGCAATCTGCTGAACAACATCATTCCTTGGCAAAGAAGAAAGACAGAAAGACGTAGATGAGACGTAGATGATACGCTTACGTTTCCCTGCGGAGTATCTCGGAGTGAATGGCCGCCACTCCGTTGATGCTATGGGTTCCGACAATGCTCAGATGTGCCATGTTGATCCTCTTCTCTGGATACTCCTCCACGAGCGACATCTGGGTCAAGCGGTTATTATCACCCGGCCATTTTAACGCCACTTCCTGAAAACATTGAAGCCATCCAAGAACTCCTCATCAGACGTATTGAAAATTATGCTAAACATGTGCTATGTAAAAACTCTAATCATTCGGCTGACATTGTAAAAGTAAAAGTAACTTACAATTGACGTGCTACATAAATTGTCACAATTACATTACTTATATGACCTTTAAAGTGCCATTAGGGCTAGGTAATAGCTGTCAAAAGACTCGACCAATGTCTGTTCAAACTCTGCTACCACAAACCAAACCTTTAAAGTACAATAAAGAGAATATTCTCTTAGTTGAACTGATCAACTTTGAAATAGACAAATGAACGAGAAAAGAAGAAGAATATTTCAAATGGGGTGGGAGAGGCCTTCACCATTTTCATATGCTTTATATGCATCATTCAGTGCTTAACTCTGACAGTCATGCTATCGTTGTCAAGAGGCCAGCGCCCTCTTCGCTGACTGTCAATCAAAAGGTTGGCGTTCAAATTGATGCCATGACAGAAGTTACCTTAATAGAGGAGATTTCAGTTCCATCTGCTGCATCCATAGCCAACTCAGATGCAACGAATACACTGAGGTCCATACACACAAGTGGTCGGAGGAATGTGACATGGCGATGGACGCCCTCATATGCTGAGGCTAAGAAAATGAAGTTGCCAACACTCCAAACACCATGGCTGCCCCTCAGACTAGGTTAAGGGAGCCTTCCTCAGCATGTATGATATAATTCAAGGAATCTGAAATACATCGGAAGCCTATTCTAATGCTGGAAACTGCTGAATGCAGTTGAATAGAGAGCTGATAATGATGGCGGTGGTGATTATGATGGTGAAAACGATGATGATGATGATTACCACTTGTCGACTGCCTCCTGCATATAACAAAGTGTCTTATACTACTTGCCTCGAGAAACCTCCTGTTGATTTCAAACATGATTTCGAGATGACGTGGCAGGAGATGCTCGAGTAGCCGGGTGGGCCATCGCTCGAGCGCCTCCGGAAGGACAGTGTGGTTCGTGTAGGCACATGTCTTCACTGTTATCTCCCATGCCTAAGTCACAGCAAAGAGACACATTACGAAGCTCACACAGCTGCTGCTGGCCTTAAATCAAGTCAACTCTAAATGATGATGTCAACTGATTATTAGTAGTCAGATGAGGTCTTATGCTCATTCCAGCTCAGTTAGATTACAAATAAAGGAAAACCCAGATTTATTTAGCTTTGATAAGATGTTATTATGATTTGGCGCATCAAACGCTTCAGATAGGTCGAAGAGAAGAATACACCAAGTGAGTATTCATTGTGGTCAATTGCGATATATTATGCTATTCTAACCTCTTCTTCCAATGTGAGAATAATTTAAATAAAACATAGAAAATTATCAAACACATTCTCAATTCCCATGAAGACTCCTGTTTTCTGATTGGTCTAGAGCAATCACATGACCCAATGATGTTTTTTAATAATTATTTTTGTGGTCAATTGCATTGGTAATAATAGATTGACATGTCAACTAAAGCTACGTAGGTGAGATGACTGCTTGAAAGCCATATCGAGCAGTGGACAGAAGGTTAATAAATGAACATTATATAAAAGATAATCAGTAACTCTGACATACGTTTTTTTCAATTATCTCTGAGATGAAAAGTAAGACAAAAGAGATTGGTCAATTATAGTTATAAATCTTGCTCACTTTCCAGATTTAAATGTTGGTGTTATTTCAGTAGGGATTCCACCAAGTTGGATGGAAGCATTAATTATAGTAGATAACGGGGCAGCAATGTCAGAAATAGAAGATTAATATATCCGCTAATGTCATGAGGGTTAGAAGCTTTTAATAAGCTAATCATATGAAGGGTCTACAAATTCTCCATTTCAGAGGTTGGAATTATTCCCAAAGAGCACATTGGAGGGCAGGCATAAATTGGTCAGGAAGGGAAGTCGAATTAGGAAATTTTGAAGCTAGTGTTCGTAAAATAATTATTAAAAAACATCATTGGGTCATGTGATTGCTCTAGACCAATCAGAAAACAGGAGTCTTCATGGGAATTGAGAATGTGTTTGATAATTTTCTATGTTTTATTTAAATTATTCTCACATTGGAAGAAGAGGTTAGAATAGCATAATATATCGCAATTTTTAACTTATAGAGGCATGGAGTGAAGGAGGCTCTGATTGTTAAGTACTGTAAGATGTCATTAGAAAAGAAATTTAGTGGATTGTCTCAGTCAGATCAACCTTCAGGAAAGAAACTGGTTGATCAGGAGGTCAACTGAATCAGTCAAAGTCTACTTCTTAACAACTACTTCTAACAAAGTCTACTTCTTAACAACTGATGTCAAGACTTAAGACTGCTCTGCTCTGCTCACCTTGTCCCAAGTCATGTTCTCATTGTCAACGAAGATTCGCATTAACTCTGCAATCGTAATGGACGGATGCGTATCGTTCAACTGAATGGCAACCTACACAGAGACCAATCGACAGATAGAGACAGAGAGAGACAGAGAGAGACACAGAGACAGAGAGACCAATTGACAGATAGAGAAAGAGTAGTAGATCAGTAGATAAGTAAATCAACCACACTCCTCAAATGTATGCCAAGGCTAAGAAAGTGAAGTCGCTCACAATTCACGCTGCTTTTCTTCTTCGTATTCTGCACATCATTAAGCCTCCTCCATGCAGCAGCAGCTTAATGAACTACTTTTACATCTACTACAAGCTGGGGAACCCAGCCCAAACCATCCATTCATTCCCCGAGCGAACGGCGAAGGTTTCGAGTCAATAGGTATATCATAAAAGTGCGCAAATGCATACAAAGTACACACCGACCTGAGCGACTGTGCAAACGTATATCTCCCAAACCATCCATTCATTCCCCGAGCGAATGGCGAAGGTTTTGAGTCAATAGCTGTAAAAGTGTGCAAATGCATACAACGTACCAACCCACATGACCGACTGTGCAAACGTATATCTCCCGAACATCCTTTCGAAAGACCAAAGCAAATCATGTCCATCAAAGACCTGAATCTGCTCATCTCCGACAAATCTAAGGATTTTGCTCGCGTACATGTTAACCAAAGAATGCTAACTTCACTCTCTCATATCCTGCTGCCCAGGATATGATTTTGTCTACCTACGACTCCATTAATGTTTGGTTCCTAATGTTAGTGCTTAGTTGTGCCGCTGTTTGCTGGTATCTGTTTTTTTAACTTGCGTTTTGCTGTGACTCAGTTTTTTGTCTAATCTGTTTCTGTTCGTTTTTGGACTGTGCAGTTCTGTCCAATTCCTTGATTGGGCAGATAAATGTTCCATTAAATGTTGCTATTGTACTCTATTGTTAGACAGCAACTCTAAAATTTTGAAATGTGCCAATTGTGGTGGTTATTCGCATGCATCTCACTGCGACATTCATTCAACTTTCCTTGAGGGTTCTGAGACAGGTTTTCGGCCTTTTAGACCAGGAAGAGGCAGCCGCGGGTTTCATGAACCCCTCGACTGCATGTCTCAGGTGTTTCCCGAGCCAACGGTGAAGGTTGCTAGAGAATAGCTCTAAAACTGTGCAAATAAATTGCCACACAGAGACACACAGACAGACAGAATTCTCTCTTTATATATGTAGATAACTTAGTAGTGCGACTTAGCATATAAAAACTGCATTTTGTGAAACAAATCTGCAATTTGGCAAGTTCTTAGAGAATATGTAGGAGTGCATTTTAAGATTAGAAGGCAATTGATATCACTTCAGGTTTAGGTTCTAGCCCTCAACAATGTTAGGCCTATGAAATACTAATGAAATATACATTTTTATTTGTGTTAAGAGTACATTATGTTCTCAGTTCTCATCTCTGACATTCTTCTTTACAGAAACACATTAGACTGCAATTTATTTTGTTTTTCTGACATTTACACAACTTTTGGCAGCCTTTCTTGCACTTGCAGGTCATAAATTCTTGTAGTGCTTTGGAAACTTCCGGAAGTGATGACCATCGTGAAAAGCAGCTGTCGCCGATCACCAACCATCCACATTCTTGTAGCGATGGCAGATTCATGTGGCATACCAAGGTCTGGCCCCAGACGTACCCACTTTGATAACCTGATCTCAGCAAATGCTCCATAAGTACTGCAGCTATTGGTGGAATATTGATTATGGTTCGGTTGAAGGCAGTAAACAGTTCTTTGTGAGTGTCATTTAAACTATGTAGTTCGCTGTTTGCCGAATAGCACAGGATGATGAAGCGTTGAAGAAGGTTAAAGTTAGCATTTTTAATGGTATCATGTGGGAAGGATAATTGCTGGAAGGCCACTGTCACTGTGGGCATGCGTTTCACCTGTTCAACATTAATGTTTTCCCACGTCCAACGAAGAAGGAAATGGGGTCGCATCCGGTGAATGCATGAGACCCTCGAAGCGCCACAGACTTCTCTTCTCCAAGAATCCTAGCAATCTCATTAATAGGTAAAACCTTGAAGTGTTTTCCTAACCCAAAATGTATCCACAAAGTATTTAGCTCTTTCCTCTGCAAGTCGTAGTAGAACGAAACAGCCAGCACCACAACATTCGAATGCAGAAATCAGGCCATTTAATACTGCATGGTTGACATGGACGAAGAGTCGAGGATCTGCTTCCTCATGATTGCATGGTTGAAGAGTACTGTAGTCGTTCTCAGTGTTAGCAACAACATCTCTACCAATCCTAGAAATAACCTCGATATCTTCAAATCTAGTAGAGGATAAGATATCTTTACCCAGTAATGCAAAGAGTTCCGTCTTATTCATCGAATTTCTGAGGAAATTCTTCTAATTCTTTGGATGTTGGCCATTTGGCTGCACTTGCTTCATTGATCCTGAACCTCTGGTGTCTCTGGTATGTGATATCGTGCTTAGCGAGGTATAAGTATCCCATACAATGTCAATGCGCTCCATGCTTTGTTAAGTTTCTTATGATATGATCTTGCCAAATGGAATTTTAATACTCTGAGAATGTATTCTTTGACTTTGGATCCAGAATGTGCACAAGAGCAGGTCCATCATAAATTATTGCTGTGTACGTTCTAGCTTCTTATGCCTAGGGTTCATTCAGATGCATTTTACAGTAGCCCTAAGACATTTCTTTTCAGCCGGGGTTGAATCGGGAGCACTCCTGAGTAGTTACCTTGAAGGTGCACTGTATAAGTTTCTGCAATGAATGAATGAATGAATGAATCTTCATTCTGTAAAGAAGATCCGCCTGACTCGCATCATGACAACGCCATCTAATTCTTCAGTCAGCTGTGGCATATACAGGTCCTCCAAATCATGCCCTTCTTGTTCCAATACCCCACCTTCACCAGAGCTCGTGAATTGAGCAGAATACCAACTGCGCCTCCTTCTCTCTTGACCACAGCGTTTTTTGCTCGTAGGCCTGGTCAATTCCAATTGATGAGAAAGATCTCTTGGTCTTGTTCACCACAAACATACCCTGTTCAAAAGCAACGTGGATGTCTGGGTGGATATGCGGAAGTTAAATGAGATCTCGAAGATAGCCTGGAAGCCATATGGCGTAATTGTGTAAATCCAGGGCGAAAAACCATGGAATCAACAGCCTCAGTGATTCAATATACAGCTCATAGTTTGCTGTTCTGGGTGACCTCATAAACAGGAGCGTAAGCAGTTCAAGGTCAAGACATGTACTGCAGTAATTGAACATCGGCACCCCTGCTACTTTACTAGCTCGCCAACCATCAAAGTCGACTGCTCCATCCACCGCAGTATCAACCTCTTCATTATAAGCGTCACGCATGAGCTGATACAAGGCCAACGCTGTAATCTGATGTACCAATCTTGTCTTTGCGATGTTAGACACTGTAATGTAAGATTCTGCAACTCCTGATGTAGCAAAATTTGCTTTGACCAAGGCTTCTGTTCATCTACTCTTATCTAAGTATTTGCCCAGAGCCCTGTTTAGGCTATGACTTGTTCAATGTGTAATGAACCGAACACAAAATAACTTCTGCTCCCCATAATGTTTCTGTGAAGTTCCATTGAATTGTTTTTGCTAATGCATTCAGTGGATGATCCAATGTGATGACGGGTACTTGTACTGGGTTGAGGAAACTTGTTGACTCCTTTATGATGTCCATCCCATGCTTGAGCATTGCCACTGATTTAGAATCTTCGTGAAATAATGGCAAGAAGCATACAGAAACCCATAGTGGATTTCTGTATGTTTCTTTCCTATTTCTGTGCTTGAAATCCTGACCAAGATATTTGCTGTTTGCCACTCTCATCAACAGAATTTTCAGCCAAAAGACATCATGCAATTGCTCCTTTGTAATTTCACTTACGGCTGTCATGGACTGCAGAGTAACAGCATCAGCAGGAAGAGTGGCTCTTTAGTTACTAAGTATGCAGGAGGAACATTTTCATATTCTTCAGGGATTGCAGCAACTTTTTTTGAAGATGAACTATTCTGGTTGGTTACATGTTCCCTCTCACATCCTGACTTGTCAGATGTAGGATGCTGAAAGAGTATATACTGGTACCATGGAATGAGTACTTGCTAGTCGTACTGGATGGATTGTTTTAACATAAATTAAGAAGTTCTGACAATTAAATATTAATAAATGATCATCGAAAGTGAACGATAGAGGGGCTTGGCCTGCGGCCTATTCAAACCGGAAGTAAACCAATTTGGCTTACTTTCGGTTTAGTCCACATGAATCAATCATTATGTAAATTACTGTCAGAACTTTCCTGCTAACCCCTGTGATGATTCGACTTGCATATCACATAGAATGGTACCTTTACCCTTGACGCAATAACAACAAAACGTGTATTTTTCATAGGCCTAACATTCTAGAGTGCTGGAACCTAAACCTGAAGTGATATCAATTGCCTCCTAATCTTAAAATGCACTCCTGCATATGCTCTAACAACTTGTTTCAGGAAATGCAGTTTTCTTTTGATTCGCATGGCCAGGCCACACTACTAATTATATCAAGTGTCGACATGACAATGACAAATTCTTTTTATTGAGCTCATTGTACAGACAGAATAAAAGATCAATAGGGAGAACATCCCCAAGAAGGACCTAAGTCCTGCAGGTGGGGTGGATCCACCCTCTTTTTAACTGGTAGTTGAACGGAGTGGAATAAGTCAATTAAATAAACTAACAAGCAAATGCATACAACAAGCTTTTGATTACTTATGAAAATTTGAAAAGAAACTCAGACAAAGACATTCAAATGCACTGACAGTCATACACGCATACATACACACTTTGGTCCCAAAATCAGAAATCCCTGGGACTTCTGATGATACGAGTGTCTGCATGCAAGCGTTTCTAGAGAGCACATATTCCGAACAGGTCTCTTCGAGACAAAAAAACTCACCGGTCAAATTTCTATCAGCTCACATTTCGTTACACTGTACCCAGACAGACATACAGACAGGTAGACTAGACAAGCAGGCAGACTGAGACAGGACCATTCTGACTTAATAAGTTTCACCGACTTCATCTTGCACTGGAATGCAAGATTCGTAATAAACAGCATTAACCTAAAGAGGAAGGCGCCAAAGAACAACGTCCACATAATTGACCCATAAAGCGCCTGTAGAACACAGAAACTGTGAAAAAGCGAGGCACTTCTTGCCTTATTGGTGAACTGATCGAAAGAACTTCGAATTGGGTCCTTTGTACCGAATTTAGAGGATTTGTATCGACGTACGATGTCAGCGACTGTGGCAGCAACGAGGAAGTACTGTTGCTTCAGTCGAAGTTCTCTGCCACTGAAAAACTAAAGCAAAGCAAAACAACAGCCTCAGTCGTTAGAACTGCATTCATTCAATGCATATAAATGTCTCCTTGCTGGTCATTAATCAGCACAAGGTATAATTCGTAATTACTAATTAACTTTTGAGAAGAACAAGAAGAGGCTGTAAGTCTTGTAAGGAATAAAGGATAAAGGAATAAGGAAGCGATCAGAATTCATCTGATCTGATGTCAATTTACTGTTTAACATTTAAGCAAAGAGCAGCAGCTGCATTGTCTCTCAGACTTTGCCTTTGTTACACTGCTGTCATTAAAATGTTGCAGAAATTAAATATTAATTTCTCAAGAAAGCGTCAATCGTATCAACGTCAAGAAAGCAGAACGACAGCAAATGGTGGATAAGCCCTCAGGAACCAACAAGATTCAGGTTGAGACTGAAAATACACCATTAGCTGAGCTGAATGAAGAGGTAGATGGAAGCAGTTCCAAAAATGTATGTCATTGAGATGGCCCTGCAGACCGTGTTCCATTAGCAAATGTTGCATGAAGCCCTTCCTGATGATAGTAAAGAAAAACAGTAGAAGTGGCTCTGGTGAAGTATATTGTCATTGACCTACTCACGTTGTCGTTTGGATACAGGACACGAGTGATGTTCTCGGCTGCATTCCGGTCAAACACGGCCTGGATGTAGTCTCCACTGTTAACTGTCATAATATTATGATTCCATGACATACATTTAAAACTCTTGATAATATCTTGTATATATATATATATATGTATTTTTTATATATATATATAAATAAAAATACATATCTGAGTATATCTGAGGTATAAAAAGGCTCTTAATAGAAAAGGCAGACAATAACAATCAGAGGAACCAAGGCAAGTCACGAGTTATTCAGACAAAGCAATTGCAGGTGGTGCATAGAATCTTGACGAAATTAAAAACTCATTATGTACGATAAATTATTCGAATTTCTTCATGCGAAAATAAGCACATAGGGATGAAACACCCAGGCTTACAATAAGCACCCTGGGGAGGAAGCACTTTTATGACGAGTGGGGGTTGGGGGCAGACAGTGCAAAACTGTGACATCAGAAATCGATATCCAATGATGCACACTGTACTCACTATTCAGTGACAATGACTGATCGACTGACAAGTTAAGAAGAAGACTTTGCATCCAACCTAACAGAGCCCATGCATGGCTGCTGGCTTCATCAACAGGAGAAGACAATAATTCTGAACAGAGTCTCAAAAAGAAGAGGAAATGTGGAAATGTGAGAAATTTTGCAAGAAACGCTTCTTCATCCAGGGAAGAAGCGACATCTTCATCTTAATTTCCCTAATCCTTCTCTTTCCTCCATTGCTGAAGCCTGAGTTATTTAATTATTAACCCTTATCACTCCTATGGCCGCTGTGAGCGGCCAATTTTAAAGCGTTAACTATAATAATTGGAGGGGTAATGGTTAATGCTTTCAGTATTATTATTATTCAGAGAACCGTCCCAACATCAGAAAGACTAAACTACCCAACAAGTATTGGGTAATATGAAACTTTGTAAAACAGTTATTAAACAATATTTGTCTTAAAAGTCAATTGAAATACTGACAGAACTGAAGGTTGAAAAATCCGGGCGCTTTAGCTGACCACAGACGCAGCGTATTGACGACGTTATTGTGATAGCCAGGGACTGGACTATCGTGTGGCATCGCCAGGATTATCTGCGATAACAAGAAATGCAATGCACCTAAAAAAACATTTCTATAGCATCTCTCAAGCACTTATGTGGATTGCTGTTCTCTAAGTGACCTAAATACTTGCTGCCACCTGTTGAAGAAGTATGCAGAAAATGTGAAGAGCTGAATTAATTGAAACAATATGCATATTTAGAGGGAATTTTTCATTCAAGAGGAAGAAAGTCTAATGCATGATAAAGCCCAATGTGTGCGAGCATGGAACATGTCTCCATGGGCAGCAGAGCAAAGTGATCAGCTGACTCAGAACTGGAACATACGAATCTTTGGTTCGTGCTGTGACACTGTCCACCACCATTGTGGATGATCAAAGATCTGGAAACAAATTTCTTTCTCAATAGGAAGTCAGAGTGACCGGACATTTCGGCGCCGGATAATTCGGCGCCGGAGAGTTCGATGCGGACAATTCAGCGCCAGTGTAGGAGGATAAATTAACTCCCTGGAAAAATTAACACCCGGACTGCATTATACCTAGGATATATTGACTCTGGAGTTAATTGTTCCTAGGAAAAATACACTCCGACCCAGTAAATAAACACTCTGGGGGAGTTAATTCTACCTAGGACAAACGGACTCCTGGGGAGTTAATTCCTCCTAGGATAAATTGACTCCTCTACCGAAAACAATAGGGGAGTTAATTCTACCTAGGATAAATTGATCCAGAGGAGTTAATTTTTCCTAGGATAAATTGATTCCCATATCCAATGCAATAGGGGAGTTAATTCTATATAAAGTGCAAACTCAGATCAAACGTTTCTTCCCTACAGTGTTCAATAAAAGCTGCAGAAAACGAAGTCTGAGTCTCGAAAAACTCATCAAAACTCATAAACATGTGATCTTGTCTGGCAGTACAACTTACAAATAGGTAACCCTGTCTTCTGCAAACAATACTTTTTGCAGCGTCTCATAGAATTAAAGTAAGAAGTGCTTCAGCTAAATGTTTCCTCTTGGCTGCTTCTACCTCAGCTAAATGCCTTTTCTCCTCTGCCTCTTCAATACATCTGTTCTCCATTTTGGCCTTTAATTGCTTTTCTTTCACAAAAACTCTAAGTTCTGTGCTTGAGTATTCTACTTCCTATCCAATCTGCATCCATTTCTGATATTGTACCGTCATCTTTCATAAGCCGAGATACGGTGCTATATTTATCAAAAAATACGCGAATAAATTTCTTCATGTGAGGTCTTTATCCTTACCTGACCTTGTTTCAACTTTCAACCAATAAGTCTGTGTACTACCTGACCTGACCTTAGCCAATTATGCCCCACATATCAAAGGAGTATGCATGAGATGGTAAACAGGGTGGCAACGGCCTGGTGTACCTGTGTGTCAACCCATACCACGCCCTGTGCTGTGTGTTGCGTTCGGCCATAGAAGTGGACCTGGGTGGTGTACTCGGGTCGAGCCTTCTCCCATGGATTACCAAATTTCAACCAATCATCTGGTTCTTCGATCTGAAACAACAATTTCAAAACATCTCATTTCACTCAGCTGCAGCCTCCTATTAAACAGAGTTGCCATAAAAAGCTACAGAATGAAGAGTAGTTTAATTGTACAAAAGTGGAAGACAAAACATTTTCCTGTGAGAGAGATTTTTGTCAGTTAGACCAACTGAACGCAGAAACAATCTATGCTCTTTGTACCTAACTTCTTTCTTTTGGTTCTCTGCCTTCAGGCAGGTTCATATGTCCAATGACGCCACTCCTCCCTGTGTTGAGTCTCTTCTTTCATTTTTCCGTATCCACCTTTCTCCATCATCCAGTCTAAAAGCATTGTTCTTGGTCTTCCTCTTGTTCTTCTCCCTTCCATTCTCCCTCTATGATGTTTTTAAGCAGTGAATCTCCTCTCATTATGTGTCCCATCCATCTTCTCTGTCGTTCTTGAATTATCTTTATCATCGATCTCTTTACTTTTACCCTCCTCAATATTTCTTCATTGGTCTTGTGCTGATTCTTTCCATTCTTCGCCATATCCACATTTCAAATGCCTCTAATCTTTTGTACCTAAGAGAAGCATAAATTCCAGACATCAAAGCAAACAAAGACAACTGCTCACAGCCACATAAGTTTTATTATACACAAATATGCAATGCTGTTCAGGAAAATTATCCCAACCACTATTTTTATAATGAATCCCCAATTCCCCATTAATTTCTTATTGATTCTCAGTTATTCTAGGAATACCACTTGTATTCCAAATACTTTCTTGAGGAGAAAGGACAAACTACAACACTTCTGACATGATATAGAACTTTAAAAATATATACTTTATCACTACAATTATGAATATGATGGCTCTGAAGACATGCTGTAACTGACTAAGATAACCGGAAAGGTTAACTTTCGATTCCTTCAAATCGACCTCAGCTCCCTCCACCTCGTGTACAATTGAGAAGATGTCTGCCCCAACCTGCCAGCCATCTCGAATCCCCTGTGTGAAGATGCCGTAATCATAGCGCAGTCCGTAGCCATAGGCAGCCAGTCCAAGGCTGGCCATCGAGTCAAGGAAGCAAGCAGCCAGACGTCCTAATCCACCATTTCCAAGGCCAGCATCTTCTTCCATATCCTCCAGGTCTTCCAAGTTGAGACCAAGCTAAAAGAAAATGCAGATTCAGCTTAATAACAAACATCAAGCTCAGACCTAGCTACAAACATCAAGCACAAGGCTCAGACAAAGATAAAACAAAGTCTAATAAGAATCAACTATGCACAACCAGCTCACCTACAAACATCACAATGACACCCAACTGCTAACATCAACTACACAACTAAAATTAATCAGGCACAGACAAAACTAAAAAGTCTAATCACACTCAGCCACACACATACAGCTTAGCTACAAACATCAGGTCTATGTGTTCTGCTGCTAATTACTAGTGTGGAGTGTTCATAGGAGATTACCTGAGGCAGTTGTTCCAAGCAACACAATGCCATATCAAACAGGGAACTATCTAACCAGCAAATTGTCTACAAGAACGGTCCTTGGTCACTTATGCAAAAAAGCTGATCTCACATCATAGGCACTTACCTAACACAGAATGTCAAACACCCAACTGAACCTTTAATAGCCACAATAAAAACCCACAAACTGTGCCGGATTCTCAGTCAATTTAGTACACTTCAAAAATGTTAAAGTTGTCACTCAAAACATTATCTACAAAGAATCATCTCTGATATCACACAGATAAAATGAAACAATACAATCAATTTCTATCTTGACCTCCGGCACCAGCGCAGTCCTTTGCCTCTTTGCACAGTCCTTTGCCTCTTTACACAGTCCTTGGCCTCTTTGCACAGTCCTTGGCCTCTTTGCACAGTCCTTGGCCTCTTTACACAGTCCTTGGCCTCTTTGCACAGTCCTTTGACTCTTTACAAAGTCCTTGGCCTCTTTGCACAGGTCCATGTAAAATTCTAAACATTAATGGCTCTATACTTAGGCCTTTCCCTGTAGATCTATCTTCTCATGCCTTAGCTTCTGAGCACATTCCCTGGCCTCTATCCATAGGCTTTTCCCTTGTAGATAGGCCTCTGGCCTTGACACACATACCTGATACAAAGCCTCATCACACGAAGTCACGATTCCCAAGTTGACCATCGTATTCATAAGCGACCGTCCCATGTAAAATTCCAAAGACAAGTAGTACACCCTCTGAAACAGAAAATATGCCATTCATATTATGATTCAGTAGAGTTCAAAATTGTTCAGTGTTTAGCCAAAGATAGAAAATCTCAACAATAACTTTAAACTGAAACATGAAGATATGTGAAAAAAGAAAATTGAAAAACCATCCATTAGTCACAAGTCGTGAGTTCTGTCACCACTTCAGATACTAATTCTTTCAAATAATTCTTTTCAGTAGTTAACGAACGACTGAACATCCTTTATAACTTTTGGAAACGCTCACCATTGGTTTCATTGAACAATAAATTGTCTTCATTAATTATAACTTGTGTTCATTACTTACTTACTGAATGCATTGCATAATGAGACGTTGCTGGCAGGGAGCACCGTTCTAATTCAGTCCATTCAGAGGAAGCCATATGTATTGTTTACTAATGGGCTACGCACTCTTCGGAATTAAAAAAAATATATTCACCATGCAACACAACAAGTACACCTCAGCAATACTAATAATGAAATCTAACATACATAGAGAAAATGCTCATAAGATGTGCATAAACCTACCTTTGGGTCTTTGTGATAATAGTTCTGCTGTGTACGAATCCATCGACCGACTATGTGATCCTTAACAGTCATGGCGAGGGCGAAGTAGAAGTCACGATCGCTGCCAACATTTCGATCCTTAACGAGCGAGTAATGAAGGTGTCGGTTGATTCCTTGCTTCATGCTGTGCACCGTTTCGTTCTCAGCCACTTCAGCTATGCTAATTCTCCGTCGCTTGTCAATGTCCGTTGGTGGACGTGCCGCCATTTTGCTGATATTAGAAAGCTATTACTGGTATTCTTCCTTGGTTAAAATGCATAAATACTTGATAAAGATGCGTTGAGGTAAAAGTGTATTTCAGTGTATTTTATCACCTTGTGTGCTTGCGGTGTATTTTAGCATATTTAATTACTTCCTTCAATACATCATGTATTTTGTTAGTAGAAACTGGACTGATGATAATTGTGCTTAAATGGGAGCTGGATCGATGAAAATAATTTTAAAAGTGTGTGTTAAAGTAGTTAATTAGCTTCCATTTAAGCATAATTTCTTTCACCAATCCAGTTTCTGCTTGCGCTTTATACTTTTTCAGCGATCCCGTTTTCATTTAAGCTACAGTTGGACATCTATTCACGTAAAATAACAAAATACGCTAAAATACACTAGAAGCGCCATGGTATAATAAAATACGCTAAAATGCACTTTTACCTGTGTTGAAATAGTTGGTAAAATAACTGTTGTTACGAATTCAACAGCGGCGTCTTCATCTCGTTTTTGTTGACTGCAAAGCGCATGCGCGCAACTCCATTGTCTCCGGCCGCGTTCTATTCGCATACGACATAATTATTATTAAAATTATTACTTAGTTTTATTAATGCAGCGCCTGTTATAATATTTTCTTAATGGCTCATTTTTGATAACCGTGGCTATATGCCCCTGCGCTTCTCTGTCCTTCCCCTTTTTTCGTTGCTCTTGGTCGGGCCCTACGAACCGAGCCGGCTGCGGGTAGACGAAGGAAGCATAATTATATAGATGGAGAGTTAAGGAGAAGCGGCTTATTCGATAATGACTATCGAAAGGCAGTTCGAAGGTTATTCGATTATTAAGATTAGTATTCTTCGGCATTAAAATTAATGTTTTGAGCGTGTTATTCCGATTAGGCGCCTTAATAAATTGAATTGTTTATAAAAAAATGAGTATCGGTCTTGGTCTTGAACCATCGGTCTCGGTCTAGGTCTTGATCTCGGACCAACCGGTCTCGGTCTTGGTTTTGGACCTCTGGGTCTTGGTCTCGAGGTTTTGGTATCGTAGGCCTACGTGCCCAACACTAGACTGTGGAGCCGATATGATAGAAGTTATTCAGTAGTTGAAGTTGTTTAATCGTTGTTATGGTCGATGTCGGCGACCGTGTGAGTTCGATTTCTGTTGCAATAAAGAAAGTTTGTTGACTGTCTCCATCAACACCGTCTTCATAGCTGCGCTTTCTCTGGGCGCTCTTTGCCTCTGCTGCCGTCAAGCGAGCGCTCGGTGCTGTATCAATAGGGGCACACAACATAACTATGACCGACTGCTAGTTGTCCCGTTGACAATAATGCCCCGAACACTGACCTGGCACTCTCCACGTTGGCTCAAGCAGGCTTACTGCTCTTCCATCTAAACCTGGATCTTTTTTTATCCCGTTAAGAATCTACCTATCGAATTTATACATCTGGCTGTTCGTAACAAGGCTAATGTCAAAATTCGATCGGTAGATCCTTAATGAGATAAAATTAGCCTAGTTATCACCAGCTAAATGTACTTGTCCATCTTATAGCCATATTATAGTTGTTTGTAGTCATTGATTAAATATGGATTCAATTCAATCAAAACTGGCACATTATGCAAGTACTTTTGAAGGCGCTACAGATATGTCCGTATAGGCCTACATGCATATAAAATAGTTATTAGATCCTAATAACATAGTTAAACAGCGTCCATTGATCATGAAATTAGTCAGTTAACGAATTAGAAACATGGTCTACAAGGCACGCACATCTCTGAGAAAATCGTCCGCAGGCAATGGAAACTCCATCATCTTCATTAATGAGCATCTCACGTCTCTGAATGCTCAGATATATGCACGGGCCAGAAGGCTGATCAATGAGAAAAGAATGTCCTCAGCCTGGACCTCTGGAGGTCGAGTTCGCATTCGGATATCTGATGACAACGACGAAAAGCCTCGATGGATCACCTCACTGAAAGACTAGGACAAAATTCTACTCGATGCAATAATAGGGCCTACACTCCATCACGGGCCACTAAAACTACTGGTCACTTCCGGGACTAATGAGATTATGCTTCGTTAAGCCTTAAATCATTGTCCTAACATGATTATTGCGAAAGGATCGCACTTTGAGCCAATGGTTTTATTTTATTTTCCGTTTCTTCGTGTTTTTTGGTTGGCACTGCTTGACCCATTATTTTCTTGAGTTTTGTCATTGTTAGGAACCCAGTTCCTGATTGTTCTCTCGGTTCAAAGTTCATATTATCATTGAATGTGTAACGAGTTATTTCTCTCTGACCATTGCAAGGATGAAAGTTGCATATTTAATTGATGTAGACCTTACCTTTATAATTGGAAGGGTGAAATGTTGCATAATCGATTGATTAGACCGTATCTTTATCATTGTGTTTCGTGCGCCTCTACACCTGGGCCAATCAGAACAAACCGACACGCCTACTTTGCTCCCATGCGGGATATGCTACCTAATAGTTAAGGAACGTATTAATGTAACATGCCTAAGTTCTCAATTTTTCATAATAACTGTAGAAGTATGTTCTACAAATTAACTGAGATCCAAGACATACTTCACCACTCAGGTGTCTCAATATTAGCACTTTCTTAAACATGGTTGGAGCCTAACATGGAAGACAACATCAATATACCAGGTTATGAATTCATCCATAAGTCGAGGAATGAGAGTAGAGGGGTCGGGGTCGGATTGCTTGTAAAGGAAAATATTAATTATCAATTTTACGACCCAAACAGCGAAAAGTGCATCTTATGAGGGTCTCTTTATCAGAATTCGTCTTAATAAAAGTACTTGTTTAGTGGGCGTGGTGTACAGACCTCAGGGGCAGAACTTAAACGAATTTAATGTGGAAATGGACGACTTACTTACTAGGGTTTCTAGCAGAGCTAAGGAGGTTATAGTACTTTGAGATTTTAATATTGACCTTTTTAAAGTTAATGAACATAAGGACACTAATGTTTTTTTTCTATAACTGCATGATGTCACACCAGCTTATTTCCGTAATTACGAGGCCAACTACAGAGTCACATCCAATTCCGGGACTTTAATTGATAATAATTTCACCAATGCCTGGTCCAAACTGATTTCTTAGTTAATCATTGTTTCTGATTTAAGTGATCATCTCCCAGTTTATGCATGTTTCGCTATGGGAACCTGTATAAAGAAAGTTAGCGCGTGCATGAATGATCGTATGGTTAATGATGAAAGATTGGAAATGTGTAAAACTGCTTTATCAAATACTGTTTGGGAACCTGTAACGACAATCTGTGCAGGAGATGATCCCAATGAGGCCTACGAGCTCTTCTTCAAGATGTATAAAGAGATTTATGAGATGTAATAATACAGGACCTAAACTTACACAACCGTGGATGACCATGGGGTTACTAAAATCTAGCTGGGAAAAACGTTCACTCTATCGAAAATACTTGAAAAGAAACAAACGTAAGTTTACCGTATACCGGAACACGTTTAAGACTATCAGAATTAGAGAATTAGAGCAGAAAAATACGATTACGCAGCAAAATTTTGCAAATACAATAATGACTTCAAGAAAATGTGGAAACTTCGTGAGATCATGCAGTTGGGGAAGAGGGACACAACCATAGAATTTCTAAATATAAACTGTGAGAGTATTAGGGAACCAAAAGCAATAGCTAATAATTAAATTATTATCTATTAAAATTTTTAATAGATACTTCACGAGCATCGCGCATGAGCTTGAGGAGAAGCTACCGGATCCTAAGAAAACCTTATAAAGTCTTTTTACCAGTACCCCTGCAGAGCTATATGGGTCTTTTGCTAACCTTTCGGGAAGAAGTTTTAAAATTAGACTCTTCATACGATCCACTCATAATAAGGGGGTTACTGATATTGACCCTTTTATAGCTACGTCATGTTTAACTTCCATAGCCTCTCCTTTAGCTGAATGAATAAACTGCTCCTTCGTTCATGGAATAGTTCCACATGCGTTAAAAATAGCCAAAGTTATCTACAAAAAAGGAGAAAAAAGCAATATAGCTAACTACCGGCCTATATCTCCATCCTACCATATTTTGCAAAATTTTATGTACGATCGACTATCAAATTATGTTAAAACGGCAGCTGTTATATACAAAGCCCAACATGGATTTCAATCAGGGCACTCCCCTTATATGGCACTGCTAGCAATGCAGGATTGAATATCGAATGCTATTGAAAATAACCAATACTCTGTGGGAGCATTTGATCTTGCAAAAGCATTCGACACGGTAAATCACAGCATCCTACTAAAAGCTGGAAAATTATGGTATAAAGGGGAACAACTAAAATGGTTTTATAGCTACCTAGATAATCGTACACATAGAGTTATGTGTAATGGTGCGCTATCGGAGGTGAATCTGATTAGATTTTGAGTTCTCCAGGGCTCCAATCTTGGACCTTTATTATTCCTTCTGTATATTAATGATCTGGCTACTGTCTCAGCAACATTATTCTTCATTTTATTTGCTGATGATACAAATGTATTTTATCCTGGCAAACTCTGGTAAGGGTTATTAATATTGAGTTAGCTGATGTTGCTATATGGCTTAAAGTTTGTGCTAATAGACTCTCTCTTAATCTAGATAAAACTAATTTCATATTGTTTAAGTCACATAGGAAAATTAGTCATAGGGATAATCTAAGTCTGCTCATTAATGATATTCCAATAAATCAGGTAGAGTCAACTAAGTTTCTTGGGGTCTATTTTGACCAGCATTTAACCTGGAGAGCTCACATTAACCACAATTCTTCAAAAATCGTAAAGAACGTTGGCATCTTTGCCAGAACTTCTTATATACTCCCTATGTCAATTAGAATTCAACCAATCAATCAGTCAATTTTTAATGAAACCAACCAGATTTTTACAGCAGCAAGATAATTTTACAAGATTCCATAGACATTGGTAACAATTGGGGCACTGAAGAGATCTAGATCCCGCTAACTAGAGTCACCTGAAGTTCTTACTAAATATACATGAGTGACAGTTGATTAACATATTTCAAAATATGATGAACAGTTTCACTTAATCATACAATTAATCCAATTACAACTTAATTGATTATTATTTTATCTTAACTAACAACATGAAAACATAATAACACAATAATGCTAACATAAGAACATAGGTTCATATGTTAACAGAGCACAATACTAACATGATAATATAGGTCCATATGCACACAGAGCTAGTTACTTATTTCCATTCACTTTGCGGGCGCGCAGCCTTTTTTGAATTCATGTAGGACATGACATTGCTTAATTTGTGGAGGAATTTTGTTCCATATAAGGGTCCCAGCAGACTTGATAGTGAATCGACGAGTATTTGAATGAGCGGAAACCGAGCGATATGCCTTTGCATTTCTGGTGTAGTAAGTGTGTATGTCCTTATTCATTTTAAAGAAATCCCCATAAACTTTTGAAAACAGGCCATGCTCATAACGGAAGAAGAATTCCCCAATTTGAAATATCTTTATCTGCTCATTCTTAACAGTCCCAAATCAAAGTAAATTTGGCTAGTTGGCGAGCTCGGTGGGGCACCTGCAACAATTGGAATGGCGCGTTTCTGTAAAATTACCAATCTATGTAGTCTCGAATCGTAAGTTGATGCCCATATCATGTTACAATATACCAGATACGGGTATACAAGTGAGTAGTACAACTTTATACGGTTGGAAGTGGGCAATAGATAGGATGTACGTGCTAAGATACCAACATTCTTGGCAATTTTTGCGGATATATTTTTAATGTGCTCTTCCATGTCATGTGTTGATCTACATGGACTCCCAGAAATTTGGTCGAGACTACCTGGTAGATGGGGACGCCGTTTATGAGCAACATCGGACTTTTCGTGGCACCCATTTTCCTGTGGGATTTGAATATGATGAAGTTCGTCTTGTCCAAGTTGAGTGTCAGCTTGTTTGCACAAAACAAATCCGCTATAGTTGCCAGTTCAGTATTAACAGTCTGAATTAGGGTCTGGAGGGATTTATGAGAACAGAATACGTTCGTATCATCAGCAAATAAAATAAAGTGCATGCTTGTGGAGACATTGGCAAGATCGTTAATATAAATGGGGAATAACAATGGACCGAGGTTCGATCCTTGAGGAACCCCAAACCCTATCAGACCCATGTCAGATAATGTACCGTTGCAGCTAACTCGTTGTAAGCGGTTTTCAAAATAGCTGACAAACCAATGGAGTTGCATTCCACCTATACCATAGTGTTCTAATTTATTAAGGAGAATATTATGATCTACAGTATCGAAGGCCTTGGCTAAATCGAAGAATATGCCCACGGAATACTCGTTGTTCTCAATTGCATTAGAAATTTTATCTTGCATACTCAGAAGAGCCAGAATTAAATTGTATTACTCCCTTGTGTACCCATACTTGACCTTTTGCAATATGATATGAGCATCCATGTATGAATCTAAGCTCAGAAAACTAGTGTTACAACAAAAGAGAGCGGTAAGAATAATAGCAGGTGCTCGTAGATGCACTCATACGGGGGCATACTACCAGGAGTACAAGCTATTGAAACTTACTCAAATTACGGTCCTCCAAATGTCTGAGTTCTTATACCGATACGAACACGACTTACTCCCTGCTATCTTTAGAGGATACTTTTCCACTAGATTTGACACCCACGCCCACAATACTAGAAATGTAGCAGCTTATCGCCCCATAAAAGCTCCAACCAATGCACGCAGGTGTACTACAAAATTTCTGGACCCTTGGAATAACATCCCATTGGAAATTCGTCTGTCATATAATATTATAGCTTTCAAAAATAAGTTACGAGCCTTCATTTGGTGTTTTATTGCGTTTTATGATTAAGTTACAATAAAGATAATTGCCATTTATTAGTTTGATATAGTTGCTACATGGGGTCCCTATTTAGCGGGACTAGCATCCCTTCTGGGGCTCCCATTGTAGCCAATATAAGTTTGTTTGTGCATATTGTGAGATGTATTTATTTTGTTGGTTACAATAAAACACTTTTGACTTTAACTTGACTTGACTCTTTCCTTACAATTATTTTTAGGTTTAAATAAAGTCACCTCTTGTTCTTCTCTTAACTGTTGTCAATCCACATCTTTTCAATCTCTCTTCATATTTTAGAGTTGTGTACAATCCTTTTATCATTTTCTTCGCTCTCCTCTGCATTTTATCCAAATTTCTCGATATGTTATTTCAAATACGGATTACATGCTTGTACACAGTAATTAAGGTTTGGTCTGACCAGTGTTTTATATAACTGGAGAATTATTTCTTATTCTCTGCTGACTATTGCTCTTTTAATCATTCCTAACCCTTTGGTAGCTTTTTTGCTGTCTCTGAACATTGCCTTTATGGTTTTGCACTCTTGTGTATGATCATCCCTAGGTATCTTTATAAGCTCTGAGTCTCTTATGTTCAACCTTCCTTTACTGTGTACTGAAATTTTTCATTATTCTTTCCCACGAGCATAACCTAACACTTTTTATGTTGAACATCATCTGTCGCTGCAGTCTACTGGTCCATTGGTACAATCTCGGTAAGTCTTGCGGCAAGTTAAAGCCAAAGTTAACTTGGCATCCAGCCCATCATGCCCTGTTACAAGCGAAATAATGGTGGAAAGAATTATTCGCGTGAAGTTTTGGAGTATATTGTACAAAATATTAGTTTATATTACTATATAGCATGTAATGTATACTTTAAAGGCATCCTGCATTTCTTATTTTTAAAGATTATTATGATAAGATGACTTTTGTTGAGATAACTTGTGCCCCCTTTTTTATTTCTGGGTGGGCAAAATTTAAAAAGTTGGGGGCAAACAACACTTATTTGCGCTCCGCGCAGCATTATCAGATTCATGCCCCCACTTTTAGAAACCTTGTTACAGCTCTGCTAATAGGTAAAATTTTCCTTCCATAATCGAAAGAAACTGCAAGGAAGGGAACAAACTCGGAACAACGCTCCCAGTTGTTTGTAGTGGTTGCTTGCGGACAATTTGGCATAGAATTTGGCGATACTTCTGACGAACGTAAAACGGAGAATTGAATAAAATGCTGCAAATGTGCGCCACAGTTTCACTACAGTTGCTCTGCAGTCAAAGGACTGCTAACACTGTTGTTCGTCTGGGTGAACTGTGTTGAATGTTTTAGACATCAACAAGTGTTTTAATGTTAAAGTTTTCGCTCAAATTATCTTTAGAAACGTTTAAAAATTTATTTGTTCCATTCAGGGCAACCGCTCCAGTAAAGGACATCATGTGGTCCGTTTAAGGAAGCGGGTTGTCTTGAGACTTGACTCGCCTTTCTAGGATTCAATTTGTTTTAATTTGGTTCAATTCAGTTTAGTTATAGATGACACAAAGGAATTGTGCAAATTACTAGAAATGGCTAACAAGGTAACGTTCTTCATTTTAAAAATTAAACTACCATATTGCTTGGACAATATTGGAAGGGCAGAGAGAGAAAGTAAACGATAGGTTCTTTGTAGGTTTCCTAATACCAGTTTTACGTAGAAGCATTGTCAATGGAGCCAACAAAGCTAAGTTGTAGTGGGGAAGATGTGGTCATCGGTGCACAGATGGAAGCGTATAATTCAGAATCTTAGAAGACGGATTCTAAGTTCACAGTCTAACTGACATCCTCTAACTCACAGTCTGAGTCAAAGTCAGTGTCTACGTCGATTGTTGAAGTCAATCGAAGATTAATAATTGAGGGTAAAGAGCAGACGTCTGTAACAAGTCCATTCGGCTATTTGTCTACGTGCTTCTCTCTCTCTTTGTCTCTGTCTCTCTCTATCTTTCTGTCTCTCTCTGTCTCTCTCTGTCTCTCTCTGTCTCTCTCTCTTTCTCTCTCTCCGTCTGTCCGTCTGTCTGTCTGTCTGGGTTTTTTTTTTTTTCTCTCTCTCTCTCTCTCTCTCTCTCTCTACCAGTTTACCTCTATTCCTCTGTCTGTACCGCTTTGGATCCGGGCGCCTGTTCTGGTGTATTACTAAACCGTAACCATGACCGTATACGTACGTCTGTCCCTCTCGCCCTCTACCATTGCTTGCCCTCCGTCCGGTCGTCGGTGCGTGCGTGCGTGGCACGTACAACAATCAACGTGACGCCCCAATAAATCGTGTCTTGCTGCGTCTGTGAGCGTGTGTTGGCAGACCATTGTTTTACATACACGGCCGTTCGGCGGCGCCAGTGTCGTAAATGTTTACATCTCGCG
>OY365817.1:4296642-4441642 GCA_959347315.1 Bimastos eiseni
TCACAAATCACAACGGTCATTAGCAAACGCAGTGACAACAATAAAAATATACTTATTTACATTGTACGAACTTAATTAGGTTATATCTATAGCAGAAGATGAAGTCTTAATTTGCGCTTAAATATAGACACAAATGTGGTGAAAGACGCAGATCGCCAGATAAGTTATTCCATATTTTAGGACTAGCACATTTAATTGAGAACTCACGCGTATTGGTTCTTGAATAAACCTAATTTTCTATAATTGTCAGAAGACCTAAGGCTGTAAGTACCCATTTGGGCTACAGAAATGAAGTAGTTTTTAAATACGGACGGTAAGAGAATTCTTGAATTTTTGTACATAAACTCGCCTATTTGAAATGAGATGATTCGACGGATGTTTAGTATAAGTGCAAGTGTTTATAGATAGTCTAAGATAGAGTCCGTGGATGGGTAACTGGTTCGTCGATTACTAGTCGAAAGGCTCTGTTCTGTATGATTAAAAGTCCCTTTATAGCCTTGAGTGATAGTTAGAAGCCCATATTAAGTTACAGTACGATAAATATAGGGACAGATCACGGTGTAATATAAAGTAGTACGAACATTAGTAGGTTATAAGAGATACGAGACCCTTAATAATATTCCTATGTTTTAGCAATTTTTGTAGATATAGGCTACTTTGGATATGTGCGTTCCATGTAAGAAATTGGTCCACCTGAACTTCAAGGAGCTTGATACTACTCTAGGTATAGGTAGGCCCTATACACCACTTAGGTTAAGTGATGATTAACATTAGCCATGGACGTATACAGATGAATAGCTATAATACAACTGAACAGAATAGTTAACGATTCCCTTTGACATGATGACTAAAGCGAGCAGCATGATTAACTTCTGCCTTGTCATACATAATAAAAGAATTATAACTTTAAATCACTTTATAATTATAATCATTGGATAATAATAGACGCTATCAACATAAAGTAATTCTTCATATATTTCACACTTAAACTTTCTTAATTATTATTATTATTATCCTTTTTATTATTACTATTACCATCACTATTACTATTAAAGTTACTACTAAAATTACTACAACTATTTATATCAATAAAGTTATTACTATTATTTACAATTATTACCATTATTATCATTGTTATTATTATAATCAATATAATCATTACGTGAATGTAATATGGGATTAATTGCAAGAGTGTCGTCAAATCGTCCATTCAGCGGCGGCGCGTGCGTCGTGATGGAGGTCAACCTGGGGTCAGTGATGAGGGTGTAAGGAGGGGCAAGGAACGGGGTGGGGAGAACTGTCCATAGATGAATTTGGAATCAAATGGAACAATTAATTCGGATGGGGGTCGATACCAGGCAGAGAGGGAGGGAGAGACAGACAGACAGGCAGAGAGAGAGAGAGACAGAGAGAGCTAATTCATGGCACTATACCCACATCAGCCATTTAGCTTCCTCCGTCATCATCTATACTTAACCATCGCTAGTTGGCTGACAGGTGACTCGCTGCCTCTGCTAACCCTAAACTAACCCTAACAATACTACAACTGCTTAAATACGCCATTGAATGCGTATTACTGCAGTGCCAGTCCCAAGTCCAGATAAAGGAGGTGGCAAAGGAAACCATTACTTAAGACACAGCATCGCTTAGAGTAACAAACTCGTCCATTAATCAATAATCCATCTTTTCATCTGCCTTTCATCCGTCTTATATATACTCTCCATTCCTCTCTTCCTTCAAGCATCTATCTTTCTTTCCTTTGCTTGCTTCCTTTAGTCCTCCGTTCCTCCCATGGCTTCTTACTTTCTATCCAATTGTCTCTTTCCACCACCTTCTCCTCCTCCTCCTCCTTCTACTACTACTACTACTACTACTAGCCGTGGGTGGGTCAGCAGTGGTCAATATAATATGATGTCCTGCCTGTACATGTATATAGTGTCTCTGGATGGAGCCATGCAAGGGATGTGATGTGTTTGGCTGAGTGACCCTTATTTCCGCTCTAGACAGTCGCTCAATGCAGAAGTCATGTCGTATAATTGTGAGACTTTGACGCTTAAGGTTCAACTGAAACACATCGCAACCGACATCCGTCCGTTTAGCAAACATCTTCAGCCTCTCCTTCTAATGGATACATGCTGACTGTCTGCCGTCTCTCTCTCTCTTTCTGTCTGTCTGTCTGTCTCTTTCTCCATCTCTTTCTGTCGATTTCTCTCTCTCTCTTTCTCTCTCTCTTTCTCTCTCTCTCTCTTTCTCTCTCTCTCTCTATCTCTTTTTTCTCTCTCTCTCTCTCTCTCTCTCTCTCTCTCTCTCTCTCTCTCTTTCTTTCTCTCTCTCTCTCACTCTCTTTCTCTCTCTCTATCTCTCTCTTTCTCTCTCTCTCTCTCTCTTTCTTTCTCTCTCTCTCTCACTCTCTTTCTCTCTCTCTATCTCTCTCTTTCTCTCTCTCTCTCGCTTTCTCTCTTTCTCTCTCTGTCTATCTCTATCTGCATTTATCTCTCTCGCTCGCTCTCTGTCTCGCTCTCTGTCTCTCTTTCTTTCACTCTCTCGCTCTCTCACTCTCTGTATTATGTATCTTCATGTAATGTATATTTTTACATTTATTATGTCTCTCTCCCTTTCTCTGTATGTCTGTCGGAGTCTTTGCGCATGTTTCTCATAGCTTTAACAGCGACATGACTAGGAGTATAGAAGAGAAGCAATGACCCTGCATGGAACCTCCGCGTGATATCCGTAGCTATAGGCCACAGATGAATGAAGGGAGAAAGAGTTGATGGTGACATGGTATTTGCATTTAACTTCAACCTAACATTCACTTCGACGCAGCTTCGCAAAATAAACAGAGAATCTCAGACGACGATGAAATATATTTAACCCCTCCAGCCCTTTGTTCCCAATTAACATACACAGACACACACACAAATACCCATATATATATATATATATATATATATATATATATATATATATATATATATATATATATATATATATATGCCATTTTAAAACATCGCTTACACGAACTGTAGCTTATTCAGAGGCGCTAAACCAAGACAAAATCGATAGACAGTGTGTCAAGATCCGGAGAGTCAGACAGACAGTCAGACGGTTAAGGTGGAAGGATGGTGTTTTGAGTTGAAACGGCAAGAGAGCTATGGGAAAAGGAGGAATCAGGATAGGACTTCTAAATAGGCAGTGTTTTCGGTTTTGAATTAGACTTATATAGGGAGATACTGAGATAGCAAGTGGTAAATTCGTATAAGATCGTTGTCATTATATACGGCAGGGAGTTTGTTCAAGAGATGCGGGGCTGGTGTGGCTGTGGAGCGATTTGTATGAATGATTTGTTCGACTGGAGCTGAGCGCACCATCGCCTTCAAATTCTTTATCTCTGCAGCTCAGACAGATGCATTGGCTTCCTGTTCAATTCAGAATAATATTCAGAATAATCTTCCTTAAGAACAGATGTTGTCAAAACGAGGAGCACTCCTCCTGCGAGTCCTTCCTATATCTTCAATTCCTCTCCATCTCCTCCTCACATCCTACCACGTACGCGTCTGCGATCCTATAGGGCACTCAAAGTCTTCGGTGGACTCCATAAATGTATCAGCATAACTGTCACGGGAATGACGGGATCGAGTAGACCTATAGTTAGGATGCTCAATGATCACATTGCAAAAAACGAGAGGTGGACATGAACTACAGGGTGGCTCAATAAAAAATATCCCACCAGAAGAAATGCAATTTCTCAACAACCGATGGAGATATCTTCACAAAACATTTTAAGATTTATAGAGGAAAGATTTGCGAAAAGTCCCTGAAAATTTTATTGAAAACATTTCATTGCTTCAAATAATACAGCTGTCAAGATTTAATATTTCGTATTTTCCCAATTACGCAAAAAAGATGGACAGACACTTGTAATTTTCAATGTCAAATAACATCACCATCAATTGCAAATTCAGAAATCTGTTAAGCAGTATATCTCAAAGCAGGTTCGAAGTGTCTGCCCCAGCTTTCACACCGATGAAAACCACTTTAACTAAACCCGCCCGTTAACCATCATAACGACCGTATTTGGTCAGCCGGCAAAAATGCATCGAAGAGCTGAAGAAAGTCTTGCAGTTAATATGGGACCAGCAGCCGCAGGACTCAATCAACAAGGCCGCACTAGCTTCGCAAAAATAACTTCGAGTTTGTGTGAAAGATGGGGGCGGAGACTTCGAACATGCTTTGAGATATACTGCTAAACAATTTTTTGAATTTGCAAATTAATAGTGGTGTTATTTGACATTGAAAATTACAAGTGCCTGTCCATTTTTCTGCGTAATTGTGAAAATACGGAATATTATTAAATTTAGACATCTGTAATATTTAAAGCAATGAAAAGTTTTCAATGGAATTTTTAGGGGAATTGTTCGCAAATCTGTCCTCTGTTAATCTTAAAACTTTGGTCAAGATATCTCTATCGGTTGTTGAGAAATTACATTTCTTCTGGTGGGGAATTTTAATTGAGCAACCCTGTATATCTGCTCTCAGTTGTCTAAACCTATAAATAGTGTTGTAATGATCCAACCATAAAGCTTTCACTGTCTACTTCCAACTCCAAATGGAAGACGGTCCTAATGAATCTTTCCACTTGACAAACTTGGGGCTGACAGAGTATTGACTGGAAAATATCGACTGTATGACTGTGTATGTCTTGTGAATGAAATAATATTATACGATCAAATGATCCATTAAAAAATATGGAAAAGAGCATTGGTTATGTCACCAACACTATTTGATACAAGGAAAGGTAGAAGGAGGATGAGGAGGAGGAAGAAGAGAAGGAGGAGGGGGAATTGGATGAGAAGACGGACTATAGGAGTAGAAGTAGAAGGACATGGAACTAAATAAGCTAAATGGAATCAATCTGGCCTTCTACCTCCCAGACAATCAGGTTTTAGAGCCAACCACTCAACTGAAACTGCTCTTCTTTCTCTTCTATCCGACATCTATTCAGCAATGGATAAGTCCCATGTCACTCTCTTGGCACTTTTTGATGCATCTTCAGCATTCGATATGGTAGACCATGATATACTTCTTCATCGCCTTGAAACGTCCTTTGGTCTTAGTGGTCTCCCTCTTCTTTGGTTTCGCTCTTATCTTACTGATCGTACCCAAATGATCATCCTAGGTGACTCCCGCAGCTCTTGAGCAGCTGTTCAATTTTGCGTACCTCAAGGATCAGTACTGGGTCCACTTCTATATATCATGTTTACAGCTGATATTCCTCGCCATTTTGAAAAGCACTCGACGTCAGGTCACCTTTACGCTGATGATGTTCAGGCCTTCGTGCATGGCTCCACTTCCAACCAACTTGCTCTTTGCCAATCTATTGAATCACTCTCAGTTGATCTCAACTGTTGGATGTCCTCAAACCGTCTCACTCAATTCTTCCAAGACTCAATTGATCTGGTTGGGCACCCGCCAGCAGTTGCTTAAACTTGATTACGCATTACTTGCCAAGCGGTTCACTCAGTTTAGTTTCTCTACAAATGTCCGCAATCTGAGTGTCACTCTGGACAGTACTCTATCCTTCTTTGCACATATCTCTAATCTCTCTCGGTCCAGCTTCTATCATTTGCGGCGACTACGCGCCATCCGACGATCTGTGTCTTCGACCATTATTCGACTATGTTTCATGCCTTCATCTGTTCCCGCATTGACTACTGTAACTCATTACTCATCGGCCTATCAAAACTCCGCCTCACTCCGCTCCAGTCTGTACTCAATGCAGCTGCTCGTTTGATCGCCCGTCATCCACGTTTCTCTTATCAGGAAACCTATCTCAGCTACCACCGGACGTCCTCTCCGTTCTTTAGACCGTCACGATCTTCTAATATTGCAGTCAAGAACTGCTATAGCTCAGCATCGTGCCTATGCCTCTGTTGGCCCTTTGCTATGGAACAGCCTTCCTGCTGTGACTCGTGCTGCAATCTTATCTAGTAGCACAACTGTTTCTGCTCGTTTTCTGAAGACGTTTCTTTTCTCTATGGGTTTTTCGCACTGGGAGCGCCTCTGATTAGGTTGTACTGCGAGAGGCGCTTTATAAATCCGTAAGTAGATTAGAATAGAAATAGAATAGAATAGAAATAGAATAGAAAAGAAATAGAATAGAATAGAATAGAATAGAAATAGAATAGAATAGAATAGAAATAGAATAGAATAGAATAGAAATAGAATAGAATAGAAATAGAATAGAAATTGAATAGAAATAGAAATAGAATAGAATAGAAATAGAATAGAAAAGAAATAGAATAGAATAGAATAGAATAGAAATAGAATAGAATAGAATAGAAATAGAATAGAATAGAATAGAATAGAAATAGAATAGAATAGAAATAGAATAGAAATTGAATAGAAATAGAAATAGAATAGAATAGAAATAGAATAGAAAAGAAATAGAATAGAATAGAAATAGAATAGAAAAGAAATAGAATAAAATAGAAATAGAATAGAATAGAAATAGGTCGCTGATCACTCTGGTTTCTCTCTGTCTTCGTCGTCTGTCAGTCTTGAACTGGCTAGATCTCTCTGTCTCTCTCTGTCTCTTTCTCCCTGTCTTTCTCTCTCTCTCTCTCTCTCTCTCTGTCTCTCTCTGTCTTGCTCTCTGTCTATCTGTCTCTCTGTCTCTCTGTCTTCGTCATCTGTCAGTCTTGCACTGGTTAAGCGCCCCTCTTATTCGTTGCCCGCTGCTGTATATATACAGAGGGTTGCCAGCAGGTCATATATCAAGGCTCCCCTCGTCACCCAATAATTACCCCCGAAGCACAAGCGGTCACCCTCTCTCCGTGTGCATATAATGCAGATGGTGTCACGCGTTCAGGTGATGACATTCGATGACGCCGTCGATTAGCAGCACCAGAAAACTTTTGCCAGACTCGGCAACAGTAACTGCCTCACCAACCATAGCAACATCATGATCCTCTTCGCTCTCCTACTTCTCTTCTCTCTCCTTCTTCTCTTCGCTCTCTTTCTCCTCTTCTCTCTCCTTCTTCTCTTCTCTCTAATTCTTCTCTTCGCTCTCCTTCTTCTCTTCGCTCTCTTTCTCCTCTTCTCTCTCCTTCTTCTCTTCTCTCTCCTTCTTCTCTTCTCTCTCTTTCTCCTCTTCTCTCTCCTTCTTCTCTTCGCTCTCTTTCTCCTCTTCTCTCTCTAATTCTTCTCTTCGCTCTCCTTCTTCTCTTCGCTCTCTTTCTCTTCTTCTCTCTCCTTCTTCTCTTCGCTCTCTTTCTCCTCTTCTCTCTCTTTCTCCTCTTCTCTCTCCTTCTTCTCTTCGCTCTCTTTCTCCTCTTCTCTCTCCTTCTTCTCTTCGCTCTCTTTCTCCTCTTCTCTCTCCTTCTTCTCTTCGCTCTCTTTCTCCTCTTCTCTCTCCTTCTTCTCTTCTCTTCTCTTCTCTCTCCTTCTTCTCTTCGCTCTCCTTCTTCTCTTCGCTCTCTTTCTCCTCTTCTCTCTCCTCTTCTCTTCTCTCTCCTTCTTCTCTTCTCTCTCTTTCTCCTCTTCTCTCTCCTTCTTGTCTTCGCTCTCTTTCTCCTCTTCTCTCTCTTTCTCCTCTTCTCTCTCCTTCTTCTCTTCGCTCTCTTTCTCCTCTTCTCTCTCCTTCTTCTCTTCGCTCTCTTTCTCCTCTTCTCTCTCTTTCTCCTCTTCTCTCTCCTTCTTCTCTTCTCTCTCCTTCTTCTCTTCGCTCTCTTTCTCCTCTTCTCTCTCCTTCTTCTCTTCGCTATCTTTCTCCTCTTCTCTCTCTTTCTCCTCTTCTCTCTCCTTCTTCTCTTCGCTCTCTTTCTCCTCTTCTCTCTCCTTCTTCTCTTCGCTCTCTTTCTCCTCTTCTCTCTCCTTCTTCTCTTCGCTCTCTTTCTCCTCTTCTCTCTCTTTCTCCTCTTCTCTCTCCTTCTTCTCTTCGCTGTCTTTCTCCTCTTCTGTCTCTGTCTCCTCTTCTCTCTCCTTCTTCTCTTCGCTCTCTTTCTCCTCTTCTCTCTCCTTCTTCTCTTCGCTCTCTTTCTCCTCTTCTCTCTCCTTCTTCTCTTCGCTCTCTTTCTCCTCTTCTCTCTTTCTGTGAGACACAGAGACACACAGAGAGAGCGAAATACAGAGAGAGACAGAGACAGAGGCAGAGAGAGAGACAGACAGAGAGACAGACAGACAGACAGAGAGAGAGAGTGAGAGAGAGAGTGAGAGAGAGAGAGAGAGAGACAGAGAGACAGAGAGAGACAGAGAGACAGAGAAAGAGACAGAGAGACAGAGAGACAGAGAGAGACAGAGAGAGAGACAGAGAGACAGAGAAAGAGAGAGAGAGACAGAGAGACAGAGAGAGACAGAGAGACAGAGAGAGAGACAGAGAGACAGAGGGAGAGAGAGACAGAGAGACAGAGAGTGAGAGAGAGAGATAGAGAGAGAGAGTGAGAGAGAGAGAGAGAGAGAGAGAGACAGAGAGACAGAGAGACAGAGAGACAGAGAGACAGAGAGACAGAGAGACAGAGAGACAGAGAGACAGAGCGAGAGAGAGTGAGAGAGAGAGTGAGAGAGAGAGTGAGAGAGAAAGAGAGAGAGAGAGGCATTGAAACGATGTCTGTGCTTATAGACTGTCAACGATTGTGACACTTCAACATAAGACGCGTTTACACATTATACGCACACACGCAGGCACAGAGAGAGAGAGAGAGAGAGAGAGAGAAAAAAAAACAGACAGACAGACAGGCAGGCAGACCGACCGACATATACAACCATGAGACACGTATACCGAGGCATATATTTAAACAGACATTATATATAAACATTGGCTCATTGCTTTCGAACGATCTTCCCTTCCCAACTCATTCTTTCATTTTCACTGCAGCTTCTGACAAACCCTCCCTTAACTATAGACTATCTATAAAAGGTATATTGTAAGTTGTCCGTAGCACACCAACTTAGAGACACAAACTAATACATATATTTACAAATATATATAAACCCTTATAAAGTGTTTGAGACATGCAGTGACTCATAAAATTCTGATAAGCTATAGCTGGAACATTGTGGCATAAGAGGTTTGTCTTAACTAGCATACTACTGATTAGGCCAATATAGACATTATAAAAGACTTAATAATAGACTTAATAAATAGAATGCAGTGTCATATACAACGGCCCTTTTAATGGGTAAATTTCACATATAAGCCTATATCTGATGTAACCTGCAGTGTATATTGTGAGCCGTTGCATGACTCTGCATTGGGCATATGTGATATATATATATATATATATATATATAACATTAATCATACATACTTAATTAATATAGCTAATATGATACACAACTTATATATGTGTGCGCTATGTTAGTGATCATTCGGGGGAAATGTCCTAAGGGATTGTGAATGTCCGGAGAGTGGAAATATGTCCTAGACCCCTTAAATCTCTACCATTTTATCCGTAAGCCTATTATTTTGTGCAATACCATTTTATCCGCACCATTTTGTCCTAATACCGTTTTGTCCTAATACCATTTTGTCCAATACCATTTTGTCCTTGCCATTTTGTCTGCTACCATTTTGTCCTCATATCATTTTGTCCATACCATTGTGTCCGTACCATTTGTCCTAGAACCAAGATAGTTCAACAGCGAAACCTGTCTTACTTATAAACAGCATTTGATGCACACCATATCATACACATGTATACGTCATTCCAAGCGTCAAACAGTATAACAATGCATGTATAACAATGCATTGTTCATTTATTACGCGCCCCATTTATAACTGTCAAGCACCAATTGAGGACGCAAAGCAATTGTGTTAGCGAAGGATTTCCACTGCATGGTTACTATATACACATGCAGAGATATCAGATATATCGAACGCATATCATCTTTGTCATGGATGCGTCGCTAAATAAACTTATTACACACACACACACACACACACAGAGAGAGATACATCGTCTGAAGGGAGCATCATCATCATCATCAGGGTCGTTGTTATAAGCACATGCAGCGTATATGCCTTCGTATTGAGTCCTTAGAACTTAGGGTCCCCTAAAATGCTAAATAACGCCCTGAATAGGAGGAGGAAGAGGAGGAGGAGGAAGAGGAGGAGGAGGAGGAGGAGGAGGATCGAACCCGTAGCTGTTTACTGTCCTGCAGGTCACAAGACGGGCAATCGACCCAATTAGGTCTCTATGCACGTCCCACGATCGATAATAATTCATCTTGAGATATAATTGAACATGTTTGACTGCATATAACTTCTAAAATGAATGTTGAATGAAATGTAACTAATTACTATCAACAATATCCACACAACTGGGTAGATACAAACTAGCGGACCCTGCAACTCGAAACGAACCCTACCTCTAAGCCTCCCTCCCAATCCAGCCAACCAGAAAATCCCAACCCAATCGATGGATGAGGTCAGAAGACCGTGAACGTTCAGGATATCAATCACAAAAAACAAGAAGTTGTATATGCCACTCAAGTGAACACGCATGCGCCTCTTTCTCTCGTCTGGACCTAAGTATATAAATAAATATATATATATATATATATATAGGATATAGGCGTCATGCAACATCACGCACACACGCGCACGCACACACGCGCACACGCACACACGCGCACACGCACACACGGCCGCAGGCTATAGTATACTCTCAGTTGCAGTCGGGGAACAATAATACTGAAAGACGTCGCTGCCGTAGCAGGGAGTTGAACCAGTGACCTCATAGTTGAGAGTCCAACACGTTAACTACTCTGCCATGGCTGTATGCCCTCACACGCGTATAGAGCTGGCGAACGTCGGATAAATGGGATTTGCGGTGCATGGTTGTGAGTGCCATCGAGATAATGAATGATAATTAGTCGACTGTGCACTAGTTGCTGCTGCTGTGGCTATAGTATACTGTAAATGGTGATGCTGCTGCTGCTGGGTGATACATTGGTCTCTGCATTTTGCGTACAGACTCATAATTGGTCTCCAATGGTTCACAGGAGATGTTGCTGCTGCTGATGATGATTCTGATGCTGTGGGTCTCTCGTCGTAGATGTCGTGACACCAATTACGGATATGTTGTATAGTCCAATCAATCGAAGGCCTCTCACCCTCCGCCCCTCCTTATTCTCCTCCCCTTCTCCTTCTCCTTCTCCTCCTACTCCTCTTCCTCCTCTTCCTTCTGCGTATTCAGAAGCCAGAAGCTGTGTCGCTTGTTTGGCCCTGTACTCTGTAGTTTACTCACAGTCTGTGACGTTAAATGGTTGACTATAGCTGTGATTGCGGTGGGATGGGGTGGGTGTGGGGGTTAGGTCGGGTCAGCAGCAGGGACAACCCGTCGTCCTTCATTTTTCGTGATCTATGCAGCGAATGATGGTGGTTCAACCCACAGAGTCTTCCCTCCCCTACAACAGACAGAGGTCTTCCTTCCTCTGCAGCCCGCATATTATTGCGATTTGGCTAGGTTTAGGAACAACGGGGGACCTGTAGGCACACGAACATGCTTATAGGGAGTGTTGCGACCTAAGGGTGGACATTCAGTTCGGACACCACGCATGGCTGGACATGTGCGCTGTCTGCCTGCTAAACTACAGACAGCACGACGTACAGCTCCACGTGGACGGTCAGACGGATAGGAACGCAGGCAGACATACGTGCATACATAGACAGAGAGATAGACAGATAGAGAGAGACAAAGAGAGAGACAGAGAGAGACAGTGAGAGAGACAGAGAGACAGAGAGAGAGACAGAGAGAGAGACAGAGGCAGAAAGAGACAGAGAGAGAGAAAGGGAGAGACAAGAAAGACAGAGAAAAGTTGCTACTATTATTGTGAAGATACTGTGAGATTATAAATTGCTCAACTGGTCAATAGACTGTGAGATGCTTTTAAGAGAATAACAAGTCGAAGTTCAAACATGGGTTTTCGGGACCCTCTTTTATCTGGTAGATGGCGCAATCATTCCATTTCATAAAGAGATCTTTGATTAAATATCATTGATCATGTAAACTTGCCGGAGTGGAGCTAGTCAAGAAGTGCTTAAACGATATTTAACTTTTAGGATTTTTGTCATTTGTTTTAATAAATTTTTAAGTATTTCCGTATAAATTTGATACACTGCATTGCCAAGCACACCCGAAATGTGTGGAAAATTTCAGCTCTGTAGGTCGACGGGAACATATATACCTGAAAAAGAGTTCAATGAATCCGCGATAGTCCGTAGGTTCGATAATCCGAAGGTTCGATAATCCGAAGGTTCAATAGTCCGAAGGTTCAATAATCCGAAGGTTCGATAGTCCGTAGGTTCGATAGTCCGAAGGTTCGATAGTCCGTAGGTTCGAATATCCGAAGGTTCGCTAATCCGTAGGTTCGATAGTCCGAAGGTTCAATAATCCGAAGGTTCGATAATCCGAAGGTTCGATAGTCCGAAGGTTTGATAGTCCGTAGGTTCGATAATTCGAAGGTTCGATAGTCCGAAGGTTCGATAATCCGTAAGTTCGATAATCCGAAGGTTCGATAGTCCGTAGGTTCGATAGTTCGTAGGTTCGAATATCCGAAGAATCGATAATCCGAAGGTTCGATAGTCCGAAGGTTCAATAATCCGAAGGTTCGATAGTCCGAAGGTTCGAATATCCGAAGATTCGATAATCCGAAGGTTCGATAGTCCGTAGGTTCGATAATTCGAAGGTTCGATAGTCCGAAGGTTCGATAATTCCAAGGTTCGATAGTCCGTAGGTTCGAATATCCGAAGATTCGATAACCCGAAGGTTCGATAGTCCGTAGGTTCGAATATCCGAAGGATCGATAATCCGTAGGTTCGATAGTCCGAAGGTTCGATAATCCGAAGGTTCGATAATCCGAAGGTTCGATAGTCCGTAGGTTCGAATATCCGAAGGATCGATAATCCGAAGGTTCGATAGTCCGAAGGTTTGATAGTCCGTAGGTTCGATAATTCGAAGGTTCGATAGTCCGAAGGTTCGATAATCCGTAAGTTCGATAATCCAAAGGTTCGATAGTCCGTAGGTTCGAATATCCGAAGATTCGATAATCCGAAGGTTCGATAGTCCCTAGATTCGAATATCCGAAGGTTCGATAATCCGTAGGTTCGATAGTCCGAAGGTTCAATAATCCGAAGGTTCGATAGTCCGAAGGTTCGATAGTCCGAAGGTTCGAATATCCGAAGGTTCGATAATCCGAAGGTTCGATAGTCCGAAGGTTCGATAATCCGTAGGTTCGATAGTCCGAAGGTTCTATAGTCCGAAAATCTTCAGACTAGAGCATTTTCTTCGCATTATCGAACCTTGAGACTAGCTAACCTTCGGACTATCGAACCTTCGGACTATATCGATACAGAACCGATAATAGTCATAATACACTGTCTCAGTGGACGATATAATTGCAGATATAATATAAGGGAAATTCATAGGAATTATGAATGCGTGGCATTGCACGTGCTATCAAATATTTCAAGTGTATACTCGCAGTGATTCAAACACGTATTCAACCACATAATATCTTCTGCCCACTAATAATCCCATTACGAAAATAATCTTATACTCCAAATCCCTGACTTTCAATATATATTTCCTCTTCACCTGGTGTACACGCATGGCTGCCATCTGCAGCCATGCATGGCTATTATCCGCGACTCTGATTCCCGTTCCGGTGTAATCTTGCGCGCGACACTAATTTCATTAATAACAATAAAAATGCAATAAATAAATAATCATTGCATTATCTTTACAGATTTGTTTAAAGCGTCTCTCCCACTACAGACAACCTAATCAGAGGTCCTTCTATAATGCGAAAAAGCCCCTCAGGAAAAGAAAAGTCTTAAGAGTGTGCGTATAGAAACGGAGGCACCCCATGCATATTCGTTCCAAGGCAAGGGACAATGCAATATAGACGCACAACCGTGGTATTTGGCAGAAACAGTTCGAGTTGGAGCAACCAATGAAAGGCATGCAGAAAGAGGATTGTGGAGGATAAAGTAACACAGACCTAAGAAAAGCGATCCGGAACTTCCTGAAAATAGAGAAAATAACTTTAAATCGATGCGGACGATGAGCGGAAGCCAACGTATAAATGCTCGGCCACGAAGGTCGAGACATGTATTTAGAATCGATTGAAGAGGTGACTGCAGGCGACATTTCAGGAGATCGAGTTGCAATGATCTCTCTCTCTCTCTCTCTCTCTCTCTTTGTGTGTGTGCGTGTGTGCGTGTGTGTGTGTGTGCGTGCGTGTGTGTGTGTGTGCAAACAGCAGCATGAATCACAGAGGATGAAGCGGAAGAGGACTGTAGCTCGAAAACGTCGTCGCAAATGATAGAAACTATGATAGACGGAGAGAGGTTAGAAATGTCTGTACGTTGCGTTGTACGTTATTAAATTCAGATCATTCCCTACAGAGCCATGCTAACATGACAGAGAGTTGGATAATTGTTGGTGTCTGGTTAGACTGCGGGATTTTGGTCCGTAGTTTGGAATTAATGATTGCTATATTTGGTAATGATTATTTCATTGGGTGATATATCTTAGAAACTCAGAGACTCGTTATTGAACGAATTCATTGTAGGCAACTTCTATAGCGCTAAATTAATAAAGAGACAACAGTTCCAGTAACCAAAGGCGATTAGAGATAGACAGAGTGGCAGACAGACATAGAAAAAGACGCTAACAGACGATAGAGATATAAAGCCAGGTATACGAGACACACACAGAGTGACATAGAAAGACAGAGACAGTGAAGGAGACACAACTAGTGCTATCAATTGAACAAAATATCTTCATTATTAATTTCCAGAACGTTCGTTCTAAGAAGTTTTTAAATCTCGTCCAAAACAGACTTTGATGTTATAACATCCTCTGCCATGGCAGTAATCGTAGTCAGAATCTTGCAATTGAGAAATCACTTCATGAATCTAACGTGGGGCACCAGCTTATTCACTACCGCTACTCTAGTCCGCTTGTCCCTCTGATCCAACCTCCACGCTGACTCCACAGTCGCTCTTTAATTCCAGCGGACACACTTATCCATTATTTTCCCATTGCTTCCATATTCGCATTCAGATCCATCGTTATTGGCCCGGCGCATGCGCAGGCGTCGGTGTGCCAACGGCGGCCTGTCCTGCTGATTGGCAGCTGTCAATCAGATGCATGGCGGCGGAGGACCGCCCCATCGCCAATGAACTGGCGTCAAGAATTGCGCTGTGATTGGCGCCAATCTATAAAGTGCATCTCATCAACAGTGGATGATCGGATGAACGGAACGAGCTAAAGAGTCGACGACGACAACGACTCAATCGGACGATTTGCATCGGTCGAATTCTGTTTCTTGTTCTCGTCGTTTCTAAGGTAACAGAAGCAGCGGAGGCTGAAGACATTGGATACTAGGCATCACCAGCAGAAGCAGGAGGATCATTTTGAGGATCTATCCGAAAAGAGACAGATACAGAGATACAAAGAGAAAGAGAGACAGACAGACAGACAGACAGATAGACAGATAGACATATACAGAGAGAGAGAGAGAGAGACAGAGAGACAGAGCGTGTGTCAGATGCTGTCACCATCTGAGTCGACGGCGTCTGCCATTAAGTGGCATCCGTTCAGCATTCGAAACGTCCTTCGGGATCAACTGAGAGAAGAAGAAGGAGGAGGAGAAGACGAAGGAGGAGAATTTGACGATTCTTCGTTGTTCCACCGTTGTTCTGATCGTAATCCACTCGTTCCAACTTCTCCTCTTCATTCCTCCTCCGCTTCCTCTTCCTATTCTGGCACTGGCTGCGTCGTTCACCCTCCTCCCTCCTCCGCTGAATCGTCATCGCTAACAAGAGACCCCCCTTCGTCGTCGTCGTCCTCCTCCTCCCTCAAACGATTCTATAATTCATCCTCATCTCTGCCTGGATACATCGTTCGATCGGCAGCAATCGATGATTTCAACTCTGACGCTGGCGATGCGAACAGTTCAGGCGCAGATCCAGAAGTAGACATCGAAAACCTAGATCCACTTGAATTAACAGACGAAGACGATGATGACGAAGACGAGGAAGAGGGAGAGGAGGAGGAGGAGAGGTCAGGGGTCATTGGCAGAAGACACGCGGTCACCTGTCAGACGAATGAAGCCATGCGTAACGATGCTACGCAATCAGGTGAGTCGGAGATAAAGAACATAATATATTATACTCATTAGCGGACCATTGAAAAGCATCGCATTCTTAATTCCTTAATTCTGCCTCTTGTTAAAATCACCGTCAGATTAATTATTCATCAGCAATAAACATAAGAATCCTAATTGCTATGTTACGTCTAGATAAATTTTGTCGTCTATACACAAGCGCGCGCGCGTGTGTGTGTGGTGTGTTAGGCAAAAAGGAGCCACATAAAGTATCGTCATCATCGTCATCATCGTCATCAAAGTCAGCAGTAGAATTGTTGTTTTGAGGACACACAAACACAGCGAAAGTAAATTTGCCAATTTATTTCACTCCATTTTCCCCTTAATTCTACCATGTTCTAATTTTCCTTCCTCCACCTCCCTTCTTATGTAATACCAGTTAATTCCGCTCCGTTCTACTTTGCAGAGCACCTAAATGTTTTAAGTCATTATAAACGTGTGGCCTGTGTGTATACATCAGTGATGATGATGATGATGATGATGATAATGATGATGATGATGATGATGATGATGATGATGATGATGATGATGATGATGATGATGATGATGATAACGATGATGATGATGATGATGATGATAATGATAATGATGATGATGATATAAATCAAGCATTTATCCGTCAGCCAACCGAGAAGAATGTGCAAAGCGTGTATACTACCACTATAATGGCATTGACGATTATTTGATTGCACATATATATATGACCTGAAAATGGTCTTGAGACCTCGATAAGTATGGGTGCACCCGATCAGCAGTATAGGCTTGCATACCATATGATAAAGGACATCCATATGTATACAGTTTCAATGGTCCACTGGTCCTGCATACAAATAATAAAAAACTTCTTTACTAATGACACAAAATCACGTCAGCCGATTCATAAATAATGAAGTAATGACATTTTTCAATACTCTGCAGCACAGTAGCAAAGACGATGGTCATTATTTGATCAAATTCTCTTACATCCAGAGAATATAAAACAGTCCGACTCAAAATAGCACAAGGAAAAGTCATATTAAGTCTCTCTGTAACAGAATACAGACATGGGAAGTTATATATAGACGAGGCTAAGAAGGCACAATATAAGACCTTCCGGGCTTAGTATACGGAGCGCAATACCAAATTGAAAGGGCATTATCTAGGGAGATGTCTAATGGGTACAATAGATATATGAATGGCGCTATGAGTTACGGTTCCATCGCCACATTATATCTATCAGAGAAGCGCCGAGTCTTGCTATAGTAAAGAGTATATATTGTAGGCCAAAAATGTATACCCTACGATTATTTTTTAATATTTCGACCAAAAGTAAAAAATAATAAACGAAATTTTACATGCTCAAAACCAATTCATATTTGCATATAAACGCCAAAATTCACTAAAATATTTCAAACGGAACAAAAATCATATCACTTTTAATGAGTGCAACCACCGATTTTTGATGGTCAATAAACATTAAACGCCGCAAAAGTTATAAAAAGCAAATTCATAAAGTCACATTTTAAGTAGTTGTAATAAAACACACTTCATACTTTATTTTTATTGAGAAAAGAAACTGGAAATTATCGCATATTGAAGTCACTTTGACGTCATCTAGCAATCAGTCGACTAAATTGGTGAATAAAAATGCTGTGCTATTAATCATTTTTATGATATGATTTATAACAAAATAAACACGAGTGAGGTGTCCATGACAGACAAAATACTTATACAGACATTTCCTGAATCATGAGCATGATCTTGGAGCCAATTCTGTAATCAATGCTCACTATGAAATCACTGGAGCTGAGCATTTATAAAAATATGCGAACGCCTTGATGGGGGTGGGCTGTGGAACGTCTTAAGGTACAGCGGAAGGCAGAAATCTATCCGCACCCGAACAAATATCGAGCATTTTGACGAACTTATTTGTTTACAGAAATCATCTCAGTACTCGACGAATTTCTGTGGAGATGAACATTGTCTGTTAGAAGAATTCCCAAAGAAGATCTGAACCTCGTCGCTTTTCGACGTGTCCCTGGCAAATTATCACCGGTACAATGTCCCAAGCAGGTCATCAAAAGTTGCCAAAAAGACTCAGAATATGTGTGGCTATTAGTGGTGGACAAATTGTACACAGGATGTAAAAAAATGTGATGTTTGTTTTATATCAATTACTTGAGATGTGACCTTATAAAATCGGTTTTGTAACTTTTTACCGCGTTGAATGTTTTTTCCATCAAAAACCATGGTTGCACTCATTAAAAGTGGCATAACTTTTGCTGTATTTGAAATATTTAAGTAAATTTTGGTAGTTATATGTAGGGGAGACTGGGACGGTTTTAATAATTCATACATTTCGATGTTTTATGACCGAACTTGATCTCCAATAACGGTTGACAATATATCATTGCAATCCTTCCAAAATGCGCTATAACTTTGGAACGTTCCAGATGTGTAGGCCTAACTCTATTAATTATGAAAACATTTTGTATTAAAATTTGTTTTTAGTGTTATAACTTGCCCCGGCTTGGGCCTGCATGGTTGCAACAAGACATGGGGCAAATTATAACAATGATTTCAACATTTCAACTAATTATTAATCAATGTTAAATTTTCGTACCTTTATATCGGCGAAATCTTTAATTAAAACAAATGGGCTAAACAACTATGAAATAAAACAGATCACAAAGATATTTCGACGTCCTGAATTACACGACAGCGAAAAATTATGGTGTTTTGGCTTTAATACTGTAGATGATGTTGTCTGAAGCGGTTTATCAGTAAAGAAAACTGACAAAGGTTGATGATGATGATCATCAGAAGAATCAATTAAAACAGCAATTAAATAACATTTAAGGCAGGATATACAAGTCATACAAAAGTATTTAAACCATTGAGAATGACGCTGAGGAAAATGTTGCAACTAGCCCGGCCATGTACCTAAGATTATTAAATAAAATGCTAAAGCACTATTATAGCTAACAAGATTTTGCGTTCGATGACGTAATCTTAAAGAAACAGGCTTTGAAATGACCTACTTTAAGAATATCGTGAGCCTTAAACGTACAATGAGAAAAAGTAAACCATCGAGAATTGCGCTGGGGCTGGTTGTGTTGGGAAAATGTTACCACTAGCCCCGGCCATGTACCCAAGATGATTAAATAAAATGCTAAAGCACTATTATGGCTAACGAGATTTTGCGTTCGATCACGTAATCTTAAAAAAACAAGCTTCGAAATGATCCACTTTAAGTAAGAATATCGTGTGCCTTAAGCGTACCATGAGAGAAAATAATGCGTGCGAAAAAGTTGCTTGTAGTGTCGAAAATCACAATTTATGAATAAAAATTCTTAAGTTGAAGTTTAAGCGAGGATAAAAGGAAAATAGATAGGAAACGATAGGACGCGCGTTTTCATCTGTATACGCTGGTTCCCCGATTTACCGTTTCCGGGATTTATGCGCTGTTACAACCTGCTTCTGTTACAACCAGCCTCAGTCTCCCCTCAATATGAAGCAGCTTTGCGCCTGTAAAAATTTCATTTATTAATTCCTACTACTGGCCGAAATATTGGCAAGAAGACTTTGGGGTTTACTTTTTAATGGCCCACCCTGTGGGTATACGTGATGCGACGCTGTTTCATTTTTATAAATCAATTGATTTCAAAATGTTAATTCTGAACTGCTCAAAGTAGGCCTATCTGATTGGTTTCGATCCAAAAAAATTTAATTTTAAAGTATTGTAATATTCTGCTAACAATAAATTATAATGTCAGCCTTTAAACGAGACAAACTATATATAGAGAGAGCGGTGAATCACACTTGTAGCGAAACGTCGTGAGATCCACATATACATATATACCAAGACCACCGTCAACACAATCCTTTCTTCTCCTTTGTTTTAGTTCTCGGATTTCATGAATAAACTTTCATATGCCCCAATTATTCGTCTCCACTTAATATTCACTTTATATATGTGTCCCGTTTGTCAATGCCAAAACTCATCCCGTAGGCCTATTGTTGCAATATGCCACGATTGATTATATGATATACATTATATGATTATATGATTGCGGGTATAAAGTGGAGTTATAGTCTCCAGCCTTTACTCTCTTTTCCCCACCTCTTGGATAAGATACTGATGCGCGACAGGTTTCTTAGGTAGGCCATAGATAACGAGGTCATCAACCTTGGGAAAGGTGAATGTTCATTGTTCACTTAATCTTCCTTTGAATGATGTGTGGTTTTCAGTCAATTGTGTTACGATACCTCCTCTCAAAGCCACCTTGAGCAGTAGGTCCACTTTCACCGTTTCATCTCAAGTATGGTTGAGTGTTGCCTCAAGTGACTTCTTTTGGGCGTGGACAATGTTTTTGCCAGGCGTTATGATTATAATTATTATTAACTAGCTGGGGTACCCGGCGTTGCCCGGGTTCAGACAGGTTTTTTGCCCTGGAGAGTAGAAAGACGGCGGCCGCGAGATTCACCAATTTCTCTACTTCGTGTCCCAGGTGTTCCCCGAACGAACGGCGAAGGTTTCGAGTGAATAGATGTAAGAGTGTGCAAATACATAAACGGACAGACAGACACACGCACAGAATCTAGATATACATATATCTTCAACTTTCCATCCTTTTCTTATTCTTTAGTAAGTTAGTGTTCATTATTACTCGCCGTCCTCCCTTCTTTATCTTCTGATTCATGGCATCATCTCTTCCCACCACTCCATTACGTTTCATTCACCTTTCCTCAATCCAACTCCACCTCCTCATCTCTAATCCCTCTGCTCTTTTGCCGTCTTCTATTATTTCTATTCACTCACCTTTTCCCAACTATCTCCCCTTCCTCCTATTTCTCACCCTATTCTAACCGCTTCCTTCTCCCACCCATCCTCCTTTTCACACTCCTCACCCTCTTTTCCACTCCATCATGCACTCATCGTCACACTTCTCCTTTCCCACACTCCATAATTCTTCCCTACGACTTCCTCCTCCTCCTCCTGTTTCTCCTCAACAATCCTGCGTTCCCTTTCCTAACCCTCATCATCATCCTAACCCCTCTTCTTCCTGAAACAGGTTTTTAGCCCTGGAGACATGGAAAATGGCGTGCGCGGGTTTCAGGAACCCCTCGGCTGCGTGTATCATTGTTTCCCGAGCCAACGGTGAAGGTTTCGAGTCACTAGCTATAAAACTGTGCAAATGCATCGCCGAACAAAGACACACAGAATTCTTCCTCTATTTATATAGTTGAATGATAAATATTATTTTAAATTCTTGTATTATTATTATTATTATTATTATTATTATTATTATTATTATTATTTGGTGATTTGCGTTGTACCAAGGAAGCTGGTGTGCAAGTATGGTTTAGACTTTAAAAGAACAAGGAGAGCCTGCAAAGGCTTCAGCTCATCAACGATTAATATAATTAAGAGCAAGCAGTGACATTTAAAGCCGTGTTGCTGTAAACATAACAATTTCATAACGGCTTTAAAGGCAATCTTTCAATTGGAGAATGTTGATTGATATTCAATATCGCAATAATATATTCTTGTACTTTGCATAAAGACAAATATATGCGTGAAAAGGAATTCGTAGGATGATTTTTGGACTTAATCTATTTGAAAACGAATATCCACATTGTTTAGGGCAGTCACTGATTTCAGAAGTAATCACTTAATTGTCAATGTTAACTACGATTAATTGATTAAATTCTTTCAACTAGTTACTTTGAAAAACTAATAAAAATTTAGTTCTTTCTTCAAAAATTTCGACTAGGGTAAGCAAATTGTTAATTGCAATTGACAACTGTTAATTTGATCTCCATCTTTCACTTAAAAGTTTTCCACCAGCATTCACCAAAAGTGCAAAATGATTGATAAATCTGTAACCCAAACGTTTCACAATAGCATTGTTTGTCATATTTATCACTTCCTATAAATGACTACTTGACATCATGAGATAAGTAAATGATCGCTTAAATGCTAACGATTAATCATTGATTAAAATTGGGATCCTAAATATTATAAGAAGACTTGTTATAACTGATCTATAAATAGCAACCAAATAAACAATAGCCACGACCTTTACCCTACAACATTAACAAAGAATAAAATACCGTCGTCAATTCGTGGACTTTGTAAGCGAGAATCTAATGAAGACTCTGAACATTAAATTCATTGGTTTTTAACGGTTTCCATTTGAAAATAAGCAAAAGTGAATTTTCTGTTCATATTTTATGGTTGAAAATAAATCGATCATTCATTCATTCATTTCTTCGGTGCATGGAGAGAGGAGGAGGTGGAGGAAGAGGTAAAATTGATGTAAAGTTGAAAGACTGCTAATTATAATCACTGACGAACTAGCTCTAAATAACCAACGCCTACCTTCCAAACCCATGCAAACGAATGTTTGTGTACATTGATTGCAATGAATGTTTTTTATATATTGAGATGAATTCTTAATTGACCAAACAAACCATCGATCATCCGATATTTTATTTCGATTCCAATCATTTTTATTCATTCACAGAAAAACCGACGACGTTCGAAGAGAGAACTGACGGTCAAGAGAAGAAGTCTTCGAGCGTCACGGATGGGTCAAAGGTCAACGCGGCATCATCGAACTCTGACCTGACTTCGTCCGCCGGGGTTCAGAATGAAACAGGAAAGTCTCCCTCTGGCGGTGGCTCACAGGGAGCTGCGGGAGGAGTGACGAGTCGTGCTGAGAAGCCCCCCTACAGTTACAATGCGATGATAATGATGGCGATCCGGAGCAGTCCAGAGGAGAGACTGACCCTGAACGGCATCTATGAGTTCATCATCCGAAACTTCCCTTACTATCGCGAGAACAAACAAGGCTGGCAGAACTCCATCAGACACAACCTCTCCCTAAACAAATGCTTCGTTAAGGTTCCCCGTCACTATGACGACCCTGGCAAAGGGAACTACTGGATGCTCGATCCATCGGCTGACGATGTGTTCATAGGAGGAACAACGGGCAAATTGAGGAGAAGGACGTCATCAGCCGCTGCCTCACGCAGTCGCCTTGCAGCCGTACGAAGGGCAGCTGCCTTCGCCCATCACCACCACCACACACACCCCCATCAGCCCCATCATCATCATCACCACCACCAACTAATGCAAGGGGGAGGAGCTGCTTATCAACTGATGAGCGCTGGAGATAGAGGGAGGATGATGATGGACGCAGGATGCAGAGGCATCTCTTGGCCTAATCCACAGCTTCATCCAGTTCTATGGCAGATGCAACAGCAGTACCATGCTGTCATGACAGCAGCAGCAGCAGCAGCGGCGGCAGCAGCAGCAGCAGCTTCAACGGGAAGCAGCATTGACACACCAGGAGTAGGAGGAGGAGTAGGAAAAGGAGGAGGGTATGGGTCGAGTGGAGGAGGCTGTTCCTACGAGATGCGGAGGATCTTTGGACAAGAACCGCCACCAGGTGACATGATGGACAATAACCAGTTCTTTCTGCCAGCAGAAGACGCACCATCATCAGTCAATTGGAACCACCACCACCACAACCAGCAGCATCAACAGGTAGCTCCCTTAGCAGCTGCCTCCTCCTCCTCCTCCACTGCTGTATCTCGCCCCATCCACGCACCGTCTGTGTTGGCTGGTACTGTCTCTGCGCCCTCTGCCTTCAGCGTCGATCGAATCCTTGATCTGACGCATGATCAGAAACCTATGATCGGACTCGATCACTACGCATCACCTTCCTCCGACCTACTAACCAACACTTCAGGTATTCACCCGCAGAACTACTTTCCTACGACGTCTGTAGCCTCATCTGAATTCATTCTAGGCGCCGATAAACTGTCGGCTTTACGCCAACATCCATACTATAAAGACTGGCTGCACGGATGCAGTTCCAAGATGGCGTCGTCTATTTCTGGTCTGTCCACTTCCGGCCTGTCTACTTCCAGTTCGTCTTCCGCCTCCTCCGCACATATCAGCCGAATAACAAGCGCCATGGAACACTGACCACGACCGTCTTTTGTAGGAACATTAGAATACTGGCGCTACAGAAGCGACGTCTCATATCAGATCCACTAAAGAAACTCCAATCTACACTACACGTAGAGCGGAATTATGGAACTTCTTTGAGTGACATTCAATAATCGTCAGATGTAATGTAATTGGTCTATGATGAAAGTAAGTTCCGGTGTCATTTTGTCCCAAATAGCTTCCACTTTCAAATCTGTTTCCGCTCTAAATGTGCAGAAACCTGAAAATGATTTCTTAACTTGCGGGGAAAAACTGAAGAAAGTGCTATCATACAATACAATGAAATTCGTTTTATAAAAAACCATACATCCATTCATCCATCCATCCATCCATCCATCCATCCATCCATCCATCCATCCATCCATCCATCCACCAACCACCCATCCACCCATCCATCGTTCCCTACATATACATCCACCGTTTTCCCTAAGTCTGCTGCATGGTGGTCTTTTTAATGTGCGTCGTCTACGGAAATTGTAAATAGAAGATTTGAACAAAACATCCTCAGACCCAACATACACACACACTCCATTCGCGCGCGCGCACACACACACGCACACATACACTCGAGCAGATACATATAATATATATATATATATATATATATATGCGTGTTTTCATATGAAAATATACGGATATAGACTTCAATGTGTTTTATATATTTATATATATTGGGCTAGAGTGTGGTGGTGGTGGTGATCTGGTGTTGGATATCGGAGCGAGAGCGAGAGACCAAAGTGTTTGCCCGTTGACACTGTTTATGGAATCTCGTAAGGCGTTTGATAACCTTTGACAGCATCGCCTAAAGTATCGACTCATTGTGCTTTGCGTGTTTTACCAGCGCTCCTTCCCCTCGCTCCCTCTCCCTCTCTCTCACCCTGTCTGCCTCTCTCATTCCCTGCCTCTCTTCCTGCCTTTCTCCCTTCACTCCATCGGGTCCTGGTCCCAGCATGCACCGTGTTTCCGTTCATCGGTATCGTTGAATCGGCGTCGGCTAATAAGAGACTGATCTCAGACGATGCATGGACTGTAAACAAGGGCCACACGGTTAGAGTGTTTGGCCCTCTTGACGACAACACGCACCACCCGACGCACCTACACCAAAACCCACCCACCACCAACACCTCTACCACCAAAACCACTACCAACCAACACCTCTACCACCAAAGCCACAATCAACACCAACATCGTTTTTGCTGTGAGAAACATATAAATATTGTATAAACAACGGCCAAGAGTTAGAGACAGACAGACAGACACAGACAGACACACAGACAGACACACAGACAGACACACAGACAGACACACAGACAGACACACACACAGACACACACACAGACACACACACAGACGTACCATCCTACGCATCTACTAGACAGAACGATGATGTTCTTAACTGAGGAGAACAATTAGTCATTTGAGAATTGCAGCCGTAAGTTCATTTCGCAGCGATTCATGATGACTACTGGTACTTAATCAGATAAATCGAATAATTTATGTTTAGACGGCTTACGCGGAGAAAAGAAGGTATAGACTGAAAATAATTAAAAGTTACTTGTCATAAGCCATGACAAATAAACGATTGCATGGCAGTCTAGCATTTATATGTCCATCGCTTTACACAAATAAAACTATCGTAGAAAACATAGCATATAAAAGTGAATCTGTCCACAACATTTCGCCCCGAACACTCGTCATTTTGAAACGATTTACATAGGAAGATACCAAGGAAATATAATGCACAGGACTGGAAAGTCCCTAGGTGGCGCCAGTCGCTAGTTTTGGGGCGATAATCCGGAGCAAGAATTTTCACATCTTTTGCAGACTTTTGACATAACATGCTGATTGGTTAACTTTTAGTTATGAAGGAAAATTGACGAATTACTATGTCAGCAAAATAAAGAAATGATTTTGTAAGTTTAAAACATCATATTTTCAAATGAAAGCAAAATTTAAACTGGGACGACATCAATGTTCCTGAGTGAAACGTGCACACGGAAATTTGACGAGTAACAAATCCTCTAATATAGATTCTTTGGGATACTATAATACTAATGGTTTTTACTACACAATGCATCATGTCAAATAGGCCTACGCGTTTTCTGCTATTAGTTAATTGCTAATATACAAAACAAGAGAAGGCCAGAAAGAGACGTCCCAGAGAGAAAACTTCTGCCACCCCACGACAGAAATCCTGGATCCGCTACTGGTAATTGTATTGACATTCTTATATAGCTCCTGTATAGCAGAAGATTTCTCTTAGGTAAACCTAAGGCACGAAACTGAATGTATCTAGCAAAATGGTTTTCAATGGCTCTCAAGAAACCGAGTTCCCAGGCATTGCAATCTATTTCAAAATGTCAGATATAGACGTTTAGGCCTACAGGGACATCATGCTGTGCAGCTTAATAGATCTGTATGTGTGTCCGCTGTATATAATATGCATGATCTTAATGCCGTTACATATTAAGCGCAGTTTGAGAACCACACAAAGGCGCTGCCATGCTTCTCCAGCAGATCCACATCTCATCTCAAAACTTTTTCAGCGGATGACCTGGAAAAGATTTCCGTTGTGGAGGTCGTGATTCGTGTAGTCGGTTCAACAGATATGAAGGGGGGCGAGTAAGTGAGTCGCTGCGCTGGATCGCGGGACCAACAAGTCCCCACACGCGGACGAGCGCATTGCTCGTCGACCTGTGTGGGGGTAATCGTAATTGTAATCTCCAAATTGCTAAAGCGCCACTTGAAAGCCATGTGCAAGGCACCAGCTTATTCACGAGCGCTGCATCAAATCAGAGGGGTTGTCCATAGGATAGTCCGTCGTAGAGCATGGTGCGGTTTACAGAAGGTCAGCGTAGGCAGAGTAGCCGGAGGGTATCGTTTTGGTCGAATATTGATAGGTGGAATATCAAGTAAGGAGTATGGATCAGAATTCTTGAAAAGGTGAGACTTAAGTTTGGAATGGAAAGCCAGGGGGTGATGGACAGGGGGAGCTTGGAACAGATGGTGTTGTATGTAAGGCAGTGATGGTTGAGAAACTGAAAATGTACGTAATTCAGGAGGCAGATCGTTTCAGAGACGTGTAACTGTCATCCGCTGTATCTTCTCATTCTGACAGTGACGGATTTGGGTGGACTGGAGGAGGAGGAGGAGGAGGAGGAGGAGGATAAGGACGAAGATGAGGAGGAGGACGAGTAGGAGGAGGAAGGGTGACTTTACCACAGATTTCCTCCGGCATTTAACGCTCTACCCCTCCAGCCCCGATCTCTCCATCCGTTTGTTAGTGAGTGCGTGCGTTGAGCGTGGCTTGTTTTAGAATTTGGTTCGAGTCATTAGCAGCTTTGCGGAGGAGACAATTAATCTGAGGATGCAACGAATATCTATCGCACCTACATGGCTCAGTCAATCTCCCTCTCCATTCCCACCCCACCATTTCTCACGGAGATGGCCCTCATTTCGATCGGAACGACATGTATATAGATATTCACAGACAAGCATATAAAGGGAGAGAGAGAGGTGAATGCAGTGGCATCGGTTGATATGTATATTGCGATGTGGTCGATTGTTAGGCGTTATTATACTTCAATTTCCTTTCGTTGACGAATTGTTTCCGCTATTAACCAAAATATTAGTCCGTCAAAATCAGTTCCATCGCCATCACTCTCCTATTACCTCCGTCCGTCCATCCATCCTGCGTGGTCCTGCAGCTGAGCCAAGGATGCTCAGCAGCTTCATCATCATCTGCAGGCTTCGACTCGACTCTACGGTGGGGTCGTAAACACAATCACAGTGCTGAGGAACTGAATTCGATTCTCTCTAGCACCGTAAGGCTGACTAGTCATTCATTCGCCAAACGGTGGCGTTTGTTAAGTTAGATGGCTAACGGCAATGGGCGCCATGAATGGCTGCCGACAGTTAAATTTAACTCCTGTAATTACTGGTCATCATTCGTCCATACTGTGGTTGTAACCATACCGCGGTTTGTCAGTTGGAAATGAAGCGAAAATGATCGTTACGCTCATTAGTCAGTAACTGCGCTACACAGTTCACGCGTTCGTTCGTCCATTCGTCAATGCACATCACAGACAGAGCTTTGTACTTGTTTTTCTTATCTGACCACCAACATTTTTCGGTAACAATCACCTGGGCAGGCAGCTGCCACAACAGTGTATTTTTGGCGTTATTAGTCGCGATACCGAAAAAAGCTTCATGTTCGCTGTCCTCACGCTGATGCCAGTTATAATTATTACGCAATGTACTATACATTCTTCTGCACCTCCGAGCGGCGGTCCCAAATTAAAATGAATGTGAAAATTCTTTAGACAAATGAATTATGCAGACCTATGTCATGTAAGCTTACGCTGCAACTCAAACACTCATGTTTTATGTGTGGATGATGAAAATATAGTCTATGTTACTAGACGCTGGACAGATGAAAATGATTCTGTTTACCTTCAAACTGTGTTGATGAAAATAATACAGTTTAAATGGAAGCCGGAATGATGACCATATTTCTACCTAAATGGAAGCGGGAATTATGAAGAGAATGATATTTAACTGGAAGCTGGAGTTATGAATAGAATTACGTTTAACTAGATGCTGGATTGGTCGGAAGGTTTTGGTTTTAACGGAAGCTGGATTAATGAGAGAGAAATTTTGATTAGGAGGTGGGTGGATTGATAGAAGAATCATACGTTAGTAGAAGCGGGATTGATCAAAAGAACCGTGCTTAACTAGATGTTGGCTGAATGAAAAGAATCTATTCTATTCCATTATATTTACGGATTCATAAGGCGCCTCTTTCGGTACAACCTCATCAGAGGCGCTCCCAGTGCGAAGGACCCCTAGAGAATAGAACAATCTAGAGAGAACGAGCAGAAACAGTTGTGCTACCAGATAGGATGGTAGCACGAGTCACAGGAAGGCTGTTCCATAGCGAAGGGTCAGCAAAGGCACGATGCTGAGCTGTGGCAGTTCTAGACTGAGGTACTAGAAGATCGTGACGGTCTAAAGAGCGGAGAGGACGTAAAGAGGTAGCCTGATAAGATCACTAAGATAGCGTGGAGCTAGACCCAACAACTCTTTGCATGTAAGAACGAGAATTTTGAACTGAATTTGATCAGTTAGGGGAAGCCATTGAAGATGTTGAGTCATGAAAGTAGAGATATATGTAAGAAACGAGGTAGACGGGTAAGCATACGAGCAGCTGTGTTGAGTACAGACTGGAGCGGAGTGAGGCGGAGTTTCCGATGAGTTATGAGTTACAGTAGTTAATGCGGGAACAGATGAAGGCATGAACCATGAACGACACATTTTTTTGAGGACACGGATCGTCGGATGGCACGTATTCGCCGCAAATGATAAAAGATGGACCGAGAGAGATTGGAGATGTGTGCAGAGAAAGATAGAGTACTGTCTAGAGTTACACACAGATTTTATTTATTTATTTATTACCGAAATTTGATACCACCCTTCTTCCAACATTTTTTGCTCAGAAGTGCACACACACGCTTCGACGTCGCAATTACAGTTGTACTGCGGGCATTTGTCGAGAAAGTACACTGAGGGAAACCTCTTGGCAAGTACAGCATAATCAATTTTAAGCAGCTGCTGGCGGGTGCCCAGCCAGATCAATTGAGTCTTGAAGGAGTTTAGTGAAAGACGATTTGAGGACATCCAGCCGTTGGGATCAGCAGAGAGAGATTCAACAGATTTGCAAAGAGCAAGCTGGTTGGAAGAGTAGCCATTCACGAAGGCCTGAACATCGTCAGCGTAGAGGTGACCTGATGCTAAGTGCTTGGCAAAGAGACGAGGAATGTCAGCTGTAAACATGATGTAGAGAAGTGGACCCAGCACGGATCCTTGAGGGACCCCGAATGTAACAGGTACCCAGAAGGTTTGGGAGTCACCTAGGACGACCATGTGGGTGCGATCAGTAAGATAAGAGCGAAGCCAAAGAAGAGGGATCCCACTGAGACCAAAGGACATTTCAAGGCGACGCAGTAGTGTATCATGGTCAACCATATCGAATGCTGAAGATGCATCAAATAGTGCTAAGAGAGTGACATGGGGTTTGTCAATGGCAGAATACACGTCAGAGAGAAGAGAAACAAGAACAATTTCAGTTGAATGGTGAGCTCAGTGGTGTAGCGAGGCAAAGTGCCGCCTGGGGTGAAGGTAAAAAATACCGCACTTGTATTGCCATCACTTTTTTATTCTAATACATATCTCGGGAGGGTGATAGGCAATAGACCCTTTGAGTGTTTTCATTATATACATTATGATTATTCTATTTTGTATTTAATTCATTATACAGTTAGTGCCAGCATCAGCATGCATAGTCAAAATTAAAATTATTTGACTAATCAGAATGCGATATCATTTTATATAAAGCTAAGACAAATAGAAAAAGATACTATTAACTAAGAAATAAACCATTTATAACAAATTATAACATTTATAAGCAAACATAAAAGCAGGCCTCACAATATAATTACTAAACATCTTGCAGGCTATATCGAAAATTATAAAGTTCACATAAAATTAAAATTAAACAGTAAAATTTTTATTTTTTCTCTCCACATATTGAAAGGAAAGTCTTTAATAATACCATTTAATCATGATGGGAGGACAGTAAGTATATAGTAATTGGAATAAACTAGTAACTAGTAACTTATCATACAGATTACGGAAACGGTACAGTTTCATACTTTCACTCCCACCAAACTAAAATATTAAACAGCATGAATATAGGCTGTAGGCACTGTGGGCAGTCCTACTTTGTGGTTGGTTGTTGCAGTTTAATGACTCTGTGTGATAACAAAGATCATTAGCGTCGCCCTCCTCCTTTATCCAGACTTGGGACTGGCACTGGCAGAGTACTGCCAGTGGCTGAATTCAGTCCTACTTTCTGGATACCTCCGCTACTAAATGCAGCCAATTTAATGTAATAAAGGTACAAATTAAGAAAATCACAAAATAAATGAATAGTTTTAATTTTTAGTGTAAACATATTTAGCCGGTAAATTGAAATCGAGTTTAGCTGAAAATATTAAATATAAAAATGCAGCGCAGATGATCTTGTCGGCGGCAAGTTTGTATTTTATTAATAGCAAGAGGACGCTACTTAATTTAATTTCTCCATTACTTTCATACCTATCGAATGAAATAAATTAAGTTATAATAATAATGTCCAAATTCTCTTTTGCGCCATGTCTATCAGGGTCGATTCCAGGTATAGGCGACATAGGAAGCCGCCTAGGGCGCCAAATTTCAGAGGCGCCGAATTTTAGGGATTGGCCTAATACGGTTGTTTTTCAGGAATAAAATTTTGTAATGACATAAAAAGAAATTTATAAATTAGGTATCAAAGACTAGTTTTAGGCTAATTCCAATTCCAACAACGATATTCAATATCTTAACACCTCACTGAATCTCCCGCTCCTTCCCTATTAATTTTCCTATGCCAGAATCATCTTTTTTCGAAATTTACAAAAATATTTTAAGCGCCCCGTGCATTGTGTGCCTAACCCCATATTTTCTCACATCTTACTGTTTATTCAACGGGGTGGGGCGCTCTTACATAGATGACGCTTAGGGCGCTAAATTATCTGAGGACTGCTCTGATGTCTATGAGCAATAGATGTCAATCGATCATTTCTATGGTGCTTTGTTATATCATAGGCCTATATGTTAGTTCTAAGTTGTATCAGGTTTAGACAAGAGCAACAAGAATCTTGTAGAGTGCAACTTATACATCAATATTTTTTATTTATTTTTTACCGAAAATGCCGCCCCTAGGACAAGTGCCGCCTAGGGCGGTTCGCCCCACTCGCCCACCCCTCGCTATGCCACTGGGTGAGCTCTGAAACCAGATTGCCTGGGCGGCAGAAGACCCGACTGCTCGAGGTAAGGAAAAAGTTGCAGAGAAACAAGTCGCACTAAAGTCTTTGAGAGAAAGGAAAGATATGCAATGGGTCGATAGTTTTGGCACAAGCCAGCTTCCAGGTTCGGCTTCTTAAAGAGGTAAAGACAATAGCAGATTTCTGGGATGCTGGAAGGATTTCTTATGAGAGAGACCTATTAAACAGGTACAGCAGGAATGGGACAGTGTCATCTATTACATCAACAAATACAAACGGAGGGAGGGGGTCAAGTTCACACGATTTTTAGAATAGAACTAATAATAAAATGACGCAGAGCTTCAATTTGGTTGAATTCGTATCATCACCCATCTCCTTCGCTGTCTGACCCATTATCCGTTTATTATTCTGACCAAGACAATAACAAGTCATGATTGATTGATTGGTTGATTAATTGATTGAATGAATGAATGAATGAATGATTGATTGATTGATTGATTGATTGATTGATTGATTGATTGATTGATTGAGATTAGCGCATATTGGCGTTGCATTTCACGATGATCCTATGATCGGCATCCAGCGATCGAACGAAGTCATCTACCGACCTCTGTCGAATGAATTCCGATCTCTCAAATCCTCTAACGACATCTATCGTGCAAGAATATAAGAAAACTGTAGACCTACAGTTTCAGATAGCAAACGAATAGTTTCGAACTGGTCGATTGAAATCAGCAAGAGTTAAACCATAGATTCTAGAAGGGAAAATGTTTTGAGTTCTTTCAAAACTTTAAACATTTCGACCCTAATTGTAAAATTTGTGTTGATTCAGTGGTGATACCGTGACGGTTATCAATCCTCATTGTTTTGAGCGCCTCTGATTCGAGTGGCGCTATATAAGTGCTCCAATACATGTAATACGTTACACGTTTCCCTTCGATGCCCTTCGCCCCACATTAGTCTCACAGGCGCAGTATTAGCTCTAGACTTTTCTAACAGAGGAGGTTACGGAGGGGACACGGATGTGTAGTTTCTTCAAGACTGAAAGTAGGCGAAAATCTGGGGCTACAGACCCAGTTGGCGGGGCACTGACCCCTTGAGCCGCCTCTGTAGAGCCGCCACTGCATAGGCGTAACCGTAACACCGTACTGAAGCAGATGGGCTGCAAACACGTTGGTTTTTTGGTTTTTACAAGAAACCAAAAGATACGAAAAATGGCAATTTTTGGGTTTTTAAATATTTCTATTCAATTTAATAATATTACTATTATATTAGTAATCGTGTGTTATTCAATCAAGCTAGAAATCAAGCTAGATTAATTATAAAAACGAGTTGGGACCCCTCTTTTTCATGCTGTGTTCGATATTTTTAAAACAAAACTGTTGTGATAAAATCCAAAGGAAAACCAAAGACCAAAAAAAACAATTTTTGTTTTTTTAAGTCTTAGTTTTTTTCAGCAATGATTCGATCACAGCATCTTTTAGAAGTGGTTGTGAAATCATCCAGTTTTTGGCCCTGTGCCGACATATTTTGCGACATGACAGCGATATTTTGGCCAACGTAACCACTTGGAACTAATCGGGGTTAAGTTCCGATCTTTATTAGGCCTACGTTAACACATACAGTGACATTACGAATGTAGAGTTCTCACAAGGGAACATCTCAAACTCTATTACAACGATAGAATAGTCATCACTGACGCGTGAAGGGATTTCTACGGGCGACATCACGTGTCTATGATGTTACAATGACCAATTGTTGTTTTATCGCGTGATGCTTGCGGCCATTTTGAGTCAACATCACGAGGAACGCCTTTCTTCACCTTTACATTGCATATGGTCGCTACTTTTTGACAAACGTGAATAAGCGATATCGACTTAACGCAGGCCTGCGTTAATACTGACGCGCATCAGCAGGCTAGGTCTTTAAATAATAGAGAACTTCTACATAACATTTCTAACCATTTGGTGTACCCAAGAGCGAATGATTCAAATCCTTTTAGTTTCATGGTGAATAATGGAATTTTTCTGCACACTATTACGACAGTAAAATAATAATCCTTTTGGGCAGGTTTGTAGTTGTAAACATCCGAAGCGAGCGCAATAATTAAGGTTTGCTAAAAAGTTGTTATCTACCAAATCTAATTGGACAGTCAATAGATGAGATCGCAATAATTATTGGCCAATTGGTGATCTAACGTAGAAGGTGATTGGCTGGAGTTTGTGCTCAACATGGACGCTGTGATGGTTGGCAACGATCAGAGACTTAACGGAAAATGTTTTCCAAATGATTGCACCTCGCCCTCTGATTTGATTTCATCGGGGAACCGTCAACATTGTAGAAAATCGTCTGAACTTCAGGCAAAGCTAAAGGTTAGTGTGCAGCTGTTATTTCACTAATATTTTGCATCCAGGAAGTTTTCGGCCGGTGAGTGGACATCTTCGTCATGAAATCAAAAGGTGTGTTATCACCTACGCTGATTGATAATTTGGCTTGCGGCTGACCGATAAGAACTGATTGTAGATCACTATTGATATTGCAAGCTTGGATGCGTATATTTTGCCAGGTAGAATGTAGGATGCCATTTTCGTTACGAAGATGATCAGATCGTTGAAATTTGGATTCAAATATGGGCAATCTATCGTTGTAGCGTCCCCGATTTTTTAATCATTGCAATTGTTTCAGCTTCGTAAATTAATGTTGATGTTCGCATAGTTCGCACACATCAGAATACAAGTTTGTTAAATAAGTATAAGTAACCAGAAACAACATTTATTACCAAGAAACATTTTCATTTAATTCAATTATTTTTAATGCATAATAATTTATATGTCATAATAATACTCCACTTATTAATGCAGAATGGACATTCAGCAAGATGCAATTATTAGAAACATTTTATTATTATATCTATGTTTTCTAATAATTGGTTCTTGCTGTATATCCATTAGAAATGCATTTGTAAGTAGACTATTAGTATTTTATATTTTTGATTTAAAGTATAATAATTTCCATTTATTTTCAAATTGACAATAGTGCAGTATGATTACAGACATGGTATGAACGAATGATGAAAAGTTATTACAGGAGTCGAATTAAAGTGTTGACAGACATGCGGGGCATCCATCTATATAAATAAATAGAAGATTCTATGTGTGTGTCTGTCTGTCCGGCTATGCATTTGCACAGTTTTAGAGCTATTGACTCGAAACCGTCATCGTTGGTTCGGGGAACACCTGGGACACCCAGTAGAGGGGTTGGTGAACCTCGTGGCCACCATCTTCCTGGTCTCCAGGGCCAAAAACCTGTCTCAGGAGTGCAACAACTCCCCAAGGAGTCCACATAAGCGCAAAGTTTAATTCTCAGCCGCCAGGAGCGTGTCGAAGAAACACCTGCTGCTTACCAAGCAAGACTTGATGCTTATAATCTAATTTGACTATTGCCATCGAACTCGGTTCTTCATCGCTGTGCCCCATTTTGTTACCCATTACGCTATGCCCCTCATACTTACTTACTTGCTAGACTATGATGTCGAAACTAGTATTGAAGGTCTTTGGCTAGTTCCATTTTAATTGAATAGCATTTCAAATGGTCTTTGTAAATGACGAGTTCTCTTTTTTTTTATTGACGTTTCCTCTTGTTTATTTGCAAGCGTTATATACACCGAATTTGTAAATGTACATCTGCTATAACAGTGTATAACTGTGACTGCAAAGCTATAGATTACAAAAATATACATTAACGATTTAGCATAGTTTAGTCAGACTCGGATATTGCAAAATTGAAAGTCAATATAAAAATCATTGTAGAGGTTTTTGTTACATTTAGGCAATAAAGGAGAGTAGAAGAACAGTGGTATCATATTATTTAATTTGTAAGATGTGCTGTGGTTTATTTTTTCCACCAGACAGATGATGAGGATAACAGAGGCGATGGTTTCCCTCAGCGAAAGGTTTTTGAGTCTTTTGAGGAGACTCCATTATTCCTCGCCGTCATCACTTACCTCGGATATGGCATCCTGATTCTGTTCGGGCATTTCCGAGAATTCCTCCGCAAATGCCATTTGGAAGTGGTGCCAGTGGCGATGGAGTATGTCCCAGAGGTGAGAACTCAGAAAAAACACCAACAGAAGTAAATATCAGATTACTCACAATGAGCAGTTACTTCCAATTTATCATAATCTTAGTAGGATTGCATTTAAAGATGACCTCTCAATTCTTAAGTTACAAATAACAATTGTTGCCCTCCTCCTTTATCCAGGCTTGGGACTGGCACTGCTGGACTGTAAGCAGTTGCGGAATTATGCTTGAGTGTGAAATCGTGTCAAGAAAGATTTTCGTTTGTCTGATTGATGTCATCTCTTCTTCTTCTTTTGGTTCTCTGCCTTTAGGCAGGTTCATATGTCCAATGATGCCACTCCTCCCTGTGTTGAGTCTCTTCTTTAATTTTTCCGTATCCACCTTTCTCCATCATCCAGTCTAAAAGCATTGTTCTTGGTCTTCCTCTTGTTCTTCTCCCTTCCATTCTCCCTCTATGAAGTTTTTAAGCAGTGAATCTCCTCTCATTATGTGTCCCGTTCATCTTCTCTGTCGTTCTTGAATTATCTTTATCATCGATCTCTTTACTTTTACCCTCCTCAATATTTCTTCATTGGTCTTGTGCTCTGTCCAGCTGATTCTCTCCATTTTTCGCCATATCCACATTTCAAATGCCTCTAATCTTTTCTGGTCTTCTTTTCTTATTGTCCATGTTTCCGCCCCATACAGGACCACACTCCACACCAGAGTTTTGACCATTTGCTTTTTTAGGCTTCTACATAGTTTTCCCCTCAATATTTCTGTCCTCTTGTAGAATGCTTCCTTTCCCATGGCTATTCTCTTCTTTATTTCCATGTGGCACTTTGCATCTTGTGTGATCAGACTTCCCAATTAGCAGAATCTCTCTACTTGCTGTATCTCTTCTCTGTTTATGCTTATTCTGAATGTTGTTTTCTCTGCTTTGCTTATTTTTATAACCTTTTTCTTCTTTGTATTTATTTTCATTCCATACTATGTTGATGTCATCATAGGCCAAAAATTAGCAAAATAAATGTTTGTGCCTATAATAACTACTAATACGGTTTTCGATTTTTCTTTTAGTTTTTAGATTTTTAAATGTTTGTAAAAAAATAATTTAATAAAAAAAAAATTATTTTAAACTATTTGCGTGCATAATATTTGCTGAGGTGAATACTTCCGAACAGTCCCCGAAAAACAGGATATTCGACAGAGGTGAATGTATGAGGCGATTTCCGGTTATGCCTTACAGTGTTTACTAATTAGGTTATTTGCTGATTAGAATTAAATTTATGTAAATTGTATTTAATTTTAAGATAAAAATAGAATTATAAAAGGGCAAAAACTGATAAAGAAAATAATTTTAATTTGTTAGCAAAGCTAGATGTAACAAATTAAAATTATTTTCTTTATCAGTTTTTGCCCTTTTATAATTCTATTTTTATGCATTTTTTACAACAGCACATTAAGGGACCTTAAATACAATGGGGTCAGCTGCAAATGCATTAAGGGAGTGGCTGAAATTAAGATTATGTTTTAGCCAAGGATATGTAGAAACTTCTGATTTGTTTGAATCGAAGGGTTGGGTGCCATTGTATCAGAGTTTCGAAAGCTTCTACAACCGCAATCTCTATCGTCGAGTGCGTGACTGTTGGAACCGACCGATCTGCAGCGTTCCTGGAGCAAAATTCGATCTCATGGACCGTAGAACAGATGATCATGGCTGGACATTCAGGTATCTTCGATCAATATAACATGTGACATTTGTCCATACAGAGACTCAGTGGAGAGATGTGTGTCTCTGTGTCCATGCAGTTGTTTCTCTATTTCTCTGTGTCTACGTGTGTGTGCGTGTGTGTGCATCTGTGTTTTTTTTCTATTGTCTTGATGTGTCTTTTTCTTTGTTTTGTTCTGTGAAGGTTTACCAATCGTAAGTTGCATGTGTTGAACATGGCATCCTACAACTACTTGGGTTTTGCCGAGAACCATGGTCCTTGCGCCGAAGCAGCTGAAGTCGCCACCAGAAACTATGGACTTGGAATCTGTAGCAGTCGTCATGAAATCGGTCGGTTTTCCACTCGTCGTCCACATCCAGAGACTTCTATAGTGCAGCTGGTGTTATAATGTGTCATCAATCGATGTTCCCTTCTTCTAAGCAGTCCATCACACTGAGCGTTGTTGCTGTCAAGAAGGAGAAGGGTAGATATGTTGGGCAAGTAGCAGTGTGATGATGGGAAAGAAGCACTGAGCCATTGAGACCGTCAATATACAAAATATATTTAATTCAGGGAGTCACTGAAACCTAGAAAATCAAGCCTCAACATTGGAATAGCTTGTAAACAAGATCATCAAGAAATTGTCTACCCCTTAAGATTTTACCCATAGCAATATTGGCCCCATGTCTTGCTCATTATTCATCAATGATGGTGTTAGACGTTTTGCTTATATATGAAATGTTCTAAAGAAATTAGGCAAACTTCAAAATGCTCAAAGTAGGAAAATAAATTAGATTTTTGCATTTGTGATTGGAGGTTATGAGAATTGGATTAAAGCTCTCTCTTTCTTTCATGTAGCTGACATTTAAGTCTTGTCTTATGTTGCTCCATAACCTATGTAGGTCATTTCGATGTTGTGTTGTAGGTCATTTTGATGTCATTTGTTTTATAATTTTAATTTGATGTCATTTTTTTTGTAATCTTAATTTGATCTCATTTTGATGTCTGTTTGATGCCAGTCTGATGTAATTTTGACGTGATTCAGGAAACACACAGATCAATGCCCAACTGGAGACGCTGGTGGCTGAGTTCCTTGGAGTTGAATCTGTGATTACCTTTGGAATGGGTTTTGCAACAAACTCCACGAACATCCCAGCTCTCGTTGGAAAGGTAACTAAGATGAGAGCAAGAGAGACAGACAGACAGACAGACAGAAGGAGAAGGTTTTTAATTTGCCTAAGGACAAATAACTTGAAGTAGATATAAAAAACATTTAGCTTGACTTGTGTAATGTCAACGTGGCCTTGAACTACCTTCGTGAAGCATCAGCCAGTATGGGGTCGAGGTTTTACATAATTTATGAGCCAGTAAACTACGACTAGAGAAGGTTCGATACATAAAGATAGAAGCAAACATACGTAGACATCTGTAGCAGACTGATTTGCATATTTTGTGGCATAATAAAGACAGGAGGATTTCAATGAATCAAGATTAAGGAAGGCATTGAATTAAATTCATAGAACATGTTGTTGACTCTTCTTCAGCCAGACTTGACTCTCATCTTGTCGTCTGCTCTGTTAAGCTGAGTCCTTCAGTTGCTAGACTTATGGCAACTGGTTGGTTGTTGTCCTGTTGTTAACGATAATTATGTCGACATTTGTTTTATGGGGACCACTTGAAAGAAGAAGACTCCTTATACCTTGAAAACCTGTCAGTCATTTAAAGTGCTTTGGTTAACAAGAGATGTTTTCACAGTAGGTTTATTCCATTGTTTTATGACTGTGTTTTCTTTTACTCATCAGGGCTGTCTCATTCTCAGCGATGAACTCAATCATGTCTCAATTATTCTCGGAGCCAGGCTCTCGGGAGCGACGATCAAAGTCTTCAAACACAACAGTCAGTAATAAATGAGAAGTTTCTGTAATGAGACTGTTGAACTATGTTCTGTTGACTGCTGCTATCGACTGCTGATATTGTGGCACAATGGCCAATTGGTTGGAGCGGTCAGCCCATAATGCTCAGTGTGTGCTGAGTGAGCGGGTTCAACTCTCGTCCGAGGCATCACTGTGTATTGACCTTGAGCAAGTCCTTCACGCACAATTGCTCTGCAGTATAACTACAATTGCGCCGTCGAGGCGTGTGCACTTCTGGGCAAAAATGTTGGAAGAAGAGTGCTATCAAATTTCAGTCAGAATAAATGAATAAAAAATTTGCTGCTGCAATTGGCTCGTGACATCAGTGTTGGGCATGAGACCAAAACCTCGAGACCAAGACCGAGATGTCCAAGACCAAGACTGATATTCTTTTTATAAACAATTCAATTTATTACGACGCTATAACGGAATAACACGCTAAAAACATAAAAACATTAATTTTGCTGCTGAAAAATACTAATCTTAATAATGGTCCAGAAAACAGTTTTACTGGCCAGTCTGAATTTTTGCAGGTTCAGCCCTTGGCTTTGGCCTGAGAATATTACACTATAAATTACTTACAGTATGCGATAGGTAAATATTTTAACGTACATGAACGTTCCGTTTGAATGATGTATATATATATATATATATATAAATAATTGTACTCGGAATTGTAGGTTAACAGTGTCTACACGTGGCCGACCACAAAATTATTAGATTGTTCCAAAAACCTTGAATTTTGAAATAATGGCTCTTGTTGCAAATGCATTTTTTCCCCATAGTAACATGTATGTATAGATGGTCAGCACTCCATAAATCAATAACAATCGCATAGGGACTAAACGTCCGGTGTCTCTAATAATCGAAAATAACCGACAAATATTAAAAAAATGCTCTGATGCGGAAAATGACCAAGAACACTAATCTAAGATGGAGACCAATCCCAAATAGGGCATAACCGAGTAGACAATTTCCACCGAGTACCGAATCCGAATATTTGGATGAACTATTCGCCGGATCCGGGTACGAACCGAATAGTAGCGGCAAATCTGGCCAGCGACTCAGCGAGTACCATTCGTAGGCAAGCGTAGTTAACCTGCCATGTGCACAGCTACGGAGAACTATCTAGTATAGTCAATGCAGAGTCTATAGCAATATCTTTCATATAGCGTATCGTCGCACTCTAGGCTAGAACATAATATTTATTATTTAATAACTTTATTTGTGATAAAATTGTTATAAAATTTTAAATATGAAGTTATCAGCAACGTCTTTACTCTCTAATGTTTGCCGGAAAGTGTGTGGAGCCAATTCAAGATTACTGATTTGGTTGCCACCTGGGAATGCAACACAAAGAAATTAAAATATATAAATTAACATAATTATTTTAAAGAAACTTCAATTGAATGTTAAGTTCTTGTTTAATTAATCAATAACTTATAAGTAAGTCCGTTAGTCCTAAATTTATTTGATGAAAAAATATTATTTTATCAAAAAAATTATTTTATCAAAAACAGTTATTTTTAGCTTTTTGCAGGTGTAATATTTGCCAAAGCAAATACTTCCGAATCGTCCAATATTCGGCCGAGGCGATTTCCGCTTATGCCCTAATCCCAAGATAGTCTCGAGACCCAGACCGCGGTCTCGAGACCACATCCCTGCCGGATATTGGATGTTGCTATTGGAGCCCTGCTGCTATTGGCTGCTGATACTGGCTGTCGCTATTGGCTAGAGCTGTACCGATACATCGGCAGCTCTCATAATCGGGGCTGATTACAGAGATATCTGCTGCATCGGAAATCAGCAAGATAATCTACGCCGATATTAAAAATTATTTATTTAATTTTACAATATTATTTTCAGTCATTAAAAGCAAAATGACAACAGCAACATCATTGGGTCTGTGAAGGACAGCTTTCCGTTCCATTCTCATAGCCTGTTAACTTGGGCTTCGTTGAGTTTGGCTAATTCAGACCGCCCAATAGTAGGCATTGCGCTAGTTTAGACGTGGGAAAGTGGCAATGAGCAGAGTGAGTCGTAGTAATTACCCTGGGCCCAGGTCATCTCTGCTGGCCCAATCTTGCTGCTGGTTGGTATTGTAGGCCAAAGGGGCATGTTGTAACAGTTGGGAGGGAATGGCATCATTGGCATGTGTGATAGAAGAAGACGTCCAGTTACATAGATATCTCCTACGTCATGCAAGGTCGACGACGGGCGGTGTGCCTAATCTGTATGGCCTGCCTAGGATTGGTCCCCAACTACATGTATACGTCTCATACAGAATCAAGTGTTTTGTTTGTATCACAGCAATAGGCAGTAGCAGTATGTCTATCATTTGGAACACCACATCTTGGGAAACACAATGAGATAATTGGCTTAATGATCGGTATCGGCAAATGAATAATCAGCAATAATCGGTATGGGCAAAAAGTAATATTGGTACAGCTCTACTATTGGCTTCTGCTGTTGGCTGATGCTATTGGTTGTTGCTATTGGCTCCTGACATTGGCAGCTGATGTTGACTGCACTGGATGGCTCTTGAATGATATTGGAAGAGATGAGTAGATGAGGAAAATGATGGGGAAACTGATTTTCCTCTAATGCTATTTTCACAATGTATTTGCAAAGTTTACATTTAACGAGTCGGCCATCCTTCTTCCGAGCGTGTTGTTAGAAATGGGTTTCTTCTCAATTTAATTGCAGCAGAATCACTTGAAATTCTCGTGTTTCGTGAAACTCTGATGACAGTCACTTTGTTGAGATGCATATGTTCATCTCCCTCCTATCTCTCCCTCCCTCCCTCCCTCCCTCCACGCTTCCTCCCTCCCTCTCTTCCTCATCATGGCGCTTCTGAGGGCATCCTTAAAAGTCGTGATGCATCAGTAGAAACATAGAAAGTGAGCATTTGAGTGTTTTGTAGACATGGATGACCTGGAGAAGAGGCTCCGTGAGGCGATCACCAGTGGACAGCCACGCACCAAACGACCTTGGAAGAAGATCCTCATCATTGTCGAAGGCGTCTACAGGTGGCATTCGATTCCTTTTCCTTAATAAGAAATATCTATAGAGATTTTGAATGAGATTAAAGTCATACACAAAAGATATGCAATGAATTGGGTTGAAGTCATTTCAGTTGGAGGCTTACAGAGCACACACAATTACATTAAAATTAGCCTGTTGCTCCTGAATTCTAATTTAGAACTTCTATTGTGACAGTGTCTATTACAAGAAATGAACTGATGGTGTGCCAAAACCATGCTGTAATCTGGTCAACAATGAGGCCTAGTATAGAAGTATAGATGCAATTAGGTCAGTTTTTCCATAATTAGGTCAACATATATAAAGCAATACAGGATGTCAATATGGGCAATATCTCATCTGAATGTTGTCGATATAAATCTAGAGGCTGATGGAAACTGGAAGTGGAACTTGTGTTATGGGTTGAGAGAAGAAGAGGAGGAGGAGGAGGATTGCTTTAATTCACTTTAAGTGTTACTTGTGACAATTAAAAGAATCTCTGTGTGTGCTGCAGTATGGAGGGTTCGATAGTGAGGCTCAATGACGTCATTCGTCTGAAGAAGAAGTACAAGGCGTATTTGTATCTGGATGAGGCGCACAGCATCGGAGCGATTGGCCCTCGCGGACGGGGGGTTGTCGATTACTGGGACTGCGATCCTCAAGATGTTGACGTCATGATGGGAACGTTCACTAAGAGCTTTGGATCGGCCGGTGGATACATCGGGGGAAAAAAGGTAAATTACGATGGATTCGGGATCATGTGCAGTGTCGTCTCCTCAGTTTCCAGTGTCATTGACTGATAACAGTCACTTGAAGTTGATCATTTGTAAACATATATACTATTTATTCTTCCAATTATGTTAAGAATAACCTGTTAAGCATCCCGGGACAGTAATGCTCTCTTTTACAGAACCAGTTACATAAAATGAATCCATCTCTTCAGGTTATTAGATGTCAATAGATGTTAGTATGACTTAGGGCAGTCCTTCACTTCATACAATTGCTCGGCACCATCAACTGGTTCCTCGACAATAGATAGTGTGGCTTAATAAATATGTAATAATAAAAATAGTGATATTTTAATATTTAGGGTTTAACTGGAAACCGCCTCGGACATTCGCCTCAGCCGAATATTGGGCTATTCGGAAGTATTCGCCTCGGCAAATAGCTAAAAATTACTTTTTTGAAAAAAATAATGTTTTTTCATAAAATAATATTTTTTTATCAAATAAATTTAGGACAAACGGACTTACTTATAAGCTATTGATTAATTTAACAAGGACTTAACATTCCATTGAATTTTCTTTAAAATAATGCTGTTAACCTTTACCCCTTCTGAGGCCGCTCCCAGCGAACATTTAAAAAACGGGTTAAACTCCTATGTGTGGGCGGACATTAGTTTATATATACATAAAAATATGTATATATATATATATATATATGTATATATATATGCACATAAAATGCATATGTGTATGTGCATAATATACATATATATATATACATATATATACATATATATATATATGTATGTATGTATATATTAGAGGTCTGCGGGTAGTGTTTTGGCTACCCGTACTCGTAACCCAGGACCGTTACCCTTACCCGACCCGTACTCAAAATTTCTACCCAATTCGTACCCGCGGGTACATCCGTACCCGTGACCTCATCAGCATGCCTTCTCAAAGTCTTGTTGAATACCAGGCTAATAGGATCACAGCTAACTCAGCTGTATTTGCTGTTGTCGTAGTAGCAACAGCAGAAGCAGCAGTGACAGCAGCAGAAGCAACAGTGACAGCAGCAGAAGCAGCAGTGACAGCAGCAGAAGCAGCAGTGACAGCAGCAGAAGCAGCAGTGACAGCAGCAGTGACAGCAGCAGTGACAGCAGCAGAAGCAGCAGTGACAGCAGCAGAAGCAGCAGTGACAGCAGCAGAAGCAGCAGTGACAGCAGCAGAAGCAGCAGTGACAGCAGCAGAAGCAGCAGTGACAGCAGCCGTCGGGGTAGCGACCGCGGCGGAAGCAGGAGAAAAAGGAGGAAGTGGAGGAGGAGAAAAGAAAGGAAGAAGAAAAGAGTAGCAGGATGGAAGCTAGAAGAGGGGTAGGTGGAGGAGAGGAGGAAAAGGAGAGGCAGCAGAAGGGGCAGGAGCATAAGGAGAAGCAGGAGTAAGAAGAGGAGATTGGAGGCAGGAGGTGGAGAAAGAGGAGCAGGAAGAGGAGTAGGAAGAGGAGAATCAGGAAAAGGAAGAAGAGGTAGAAGAAAAGTGCGGAACTGGACGAGGAGAGGAAGAAGAGAAGGAGGAGGAGTAGGAAAAGAAGAAGGAGGAGAAAAGAGGAGAGGGAGCAGATGGACAGAAGTAGAAGGAAAAACTGTAGGATTAAGGAGAGGAGTAGATTAGGAGGAGGAAGAGTAAGAAGAAGGGGAAGAATAGGCCACAATCGGGAGCAAGAAGGGAAACGGAGAAGCAGGGTAGATGTGGCAGCAGAAGAGTTAGGAGTAGGAGAAAGAAGAAGAGTATGGTAGCAGAAGAAGGATGGAAGGGGAAGAGGAGGATTGAGAGGAGGATGAAAATAAAAAAGAGGAGGACTGAATCATGAAAAAGGTACGGGTCTGGTACAGGTAAACCCGCTGGTCGGGTATGCTAGCGGCCGGGGTGGGTATACCCGCGGCCAGGCCGCGTTATGGGTACACCCACATGCCTCTAGTGCACAATATAGCGTATGTATGTAATTATGTATGTATGTATGTATGCATGACTATGTATGTAGGTACGTATGTACGTACGTATATATACGTATGCATGTATATATATATATATATATATATATATATATGTATATATGAATTTGGAAATGCCAGCCATCAATTTGAGCCATCCCACTTGATTTCATATTTACAGAAGTATTCGACAAATGGTCTACCTAGAGCTGCTGCCTTTCCAAAGAAATGTTTTGTATGCGATTGTTATGTGACTGTCTTTAAAATTGATGCAATCAGTATTAGTTGTATGGCTTGTGAGCTATTGTGAGTAATAGAAGCGCAAGAGGAGGACGATGAAGGGCGTTGATGAGGAAGAAATGGAGGAAAAGGAGGAGGAGGAGGAGTAAGATGGAGAGGAATGGCAGGAGGAATGGCAGGAGGAGGACGACGAGGAGGAGTAAGATGGAGAGGAATGGCAGGAGGAATGGCAGGAGGAATGGCAGGAGGAATGGCAGGAGGAGGACGACAAGGAGGAGTAAGATGGAGAGGAATGGCAGGAGGAATGGCAGGAGGAATGGCAGGAGGAGGACGACAAGGAGGAGTAAGATGGAGAGGAATGGCAGGAGGAATGGCAGGAGGAATGGCAGGAGGAGGACGACAAGGAGGAGTAAGATGGAGAGGAATGGCAGGAGGAATGGCAGGAGGAGGACGACAAGGAGGAGTAAGATGGAGAGGAATGGCAGGAGGAATGGCAGGAGGAATGGCAGGAGGAGGACGACAAGGAGGAGTAAGATGGAGAGGAATGGCAGGAGGAATGGCAGGAGGATGACGACAAGGAGGAGTAAGATGGAGAGGAATGGCAGGAGGAATGGCAGGAGGAATGGCAGGAGGAGGACGACAAGGAGGAGTAAGATGGAGAGGAATGGCAGGAGGAATGGCAGGAGGAGGACGACAAGGAGGAGTAAGATGGAGAGGAATGGCAGGAGGAATGGCAGGAGGAGGACGACAAGGAGGAGTAAGATGGAGAGGAATGGCAGGAGGAATGGCAGGAGGAATGGCAGGAGGAGGACGACAAGGAGGAGTAAGATGGAGAGGAATGGCTGGAGGAATGGCAGGAGGAGGACGATGAGGAGGAGTAAGATGGAGAGGAATGGCAGGAGGATAATGATGAAAGGCCGATGATGAGGAGAAAATGGACGAGGAGTAAGAGGAGTAAGATGGAAATGAAAGGTAGCAGGAAGGGCAGGAGATGGACAATGAGGGGCGGTTGATGCAAAGGAGGAAATAGAGGAGAAGGAGTGAGATGAAGAGGAAGAGCAGGAGGAGGAGTGTGAGGAAGATGAGGGGATACTGATGAGGAATAGGAAGTGGAGTTTGAGGAAGAGGATAAGTACAGGCAGGAGGAGCAGAAGAAGGAGGATAAAGGGGAGGCTGACGATGATGATGAAATAAAGGGCAGGAAGAGGAGGAGGAGTGAGATGAAGAGGAGGAGGAGTGAGATGAAGAGGAGGAGGAGTGAGATGAAGAGGAGGAGGAGTGAGATGAAGAGGAGGAGGAGTGAGATGAAGAGGAGGAGGAGTGAGATGAAGAGGAGGAGGAGTGAGATGAAGAGGAGGAGGAGTGAGATGAAGAGGAGGAGGAGTGAGATGAAGAGGAGGAGGAGTGAGATGAAGAGGAGGAGGAGTGAGATGAAGAGGAGGAGGAGTGAGATGAAGAGGAGGAGGAGTGAGATGAAGAGGAGGAGCCGGAGGAGGAGCAGGCGGAAGATGAAGGGGAGTCCTATGATGATGAGGAAATAGAGCAGGAAGAGGAGGAGTGAGATGTATAGTATGGGCAGAAGGAGAAGCAGGAGGAGGAAGTGCAAGAGCGGATTAAGTGCAAGTACATATGAGTGTGTTTATATATTAATGTATGTGTAGGAGGATATGTATTCATGGTGACATTATAACCCCAAAACTTGACTACGACACGGGTAAAAGCAGGTATACCTCTACCCGCACCCGACCTGACCCGTGAAATACGTACCCGTACCCGCGGGTACAGGTCGGGTACGGGTATACCCGTGAATCGGGTAAACCTGCAGACCTCTAGTATATATATATATGTATATGCATATATATATATATATTTAAATTTATAATATATGTATTCATATGTATGTATATATATATATATATGCATATATATATACATTATATATATACAATTTACATGTATATATATATATACACATGTATACATGTATATACAATTTACATGTATATATATATATATACATGTATACATGTATGTACAATTTACATGTATGTGTATATACATGTATACATGTATATACATATATAAGGATACATACATATATACATATTATACATGCACGATATGCAATTTTGGGAATACCTGCAATTTAATTAGGATCTCTGTGGGCTAGCATGAAAAATAAATTGAAGGCGTAAAGGTTAATTTATATAATTTAATTTCTACTGGTTGCATTCTCCAGGTGGCAACCAAATCAGTAATTTTCCAGCTTGAATTGGATTCACCCACTTTCCGGTAAACATTAGAGAATAAAGATGTCGTTAATGACTTCATATTTCAAATTTTATAACAAGGTTTTATATTTTTTCCAAAATAAAGTTATTAAATAATAAATATATTGTTATAGCCTAGAGTGCGACGATATGCTCTATGAAAGATATTGTTATAGACTCTGCATTGACTATAGATAGTTCTCCATAGCTGTGCACGTGGCAGGTTAACTACACTTTGCCTATGATTGGTACTCGCTGACTAGATTAGCCGTTACTATTCGTTTTGTACCCGGATCCGGCAAATCGTTCATCTAAATACTCGGATTCGGTACTCGATGGAATTTGTCTACTAGATTAAGCCCTAATAATATTCCATGTGTATGAACACACATATACTGTTAGCAAAGGTTGCTGTTGTTGCATTTGCAATTGAACCTTTGATCTTATTTCACTGAGTTGTTGGTGGCTGTGAAGGAACCTATTAAGTATATGCATCATGCACAGGTGATCTTCTTTCGTACCTTAGTTTGTGCACTTCTGACCTTTGAAAGGATAACAATATATCAAATGTAATATTCTATTGTACTTCTATGCCATTATTATGGTGGACAATGTGCAATGTTTTACAGAGTTCATTGTTGTTGTTGCTTCCATTGTCTTCTGACTGGATCTGGTTTTCGTTTTCTCTTGATGCAGAAGTTGATCGACTTTCTGCGTCTGAAGTCGCACAGTGCCTGCTACGCTTCGAGCATGCCAGCTCCAGTCACTCAGCAGATCGCATCATCCATGTCGATCATCATGGGATTGGATGGGACCAAAGAAGGTCAGTAGTCACTTTGACCTTTGACTCCTCCTTTGACTCCTCCTTTGACTCCTCCTTTGACTCCTCCTCCTCCTTTGACTCCTCCTTTGACTCCTCCTCCTTTGACTCCTCCTCCTTTGACTCCTCCTCCTCCTTTAACTCCTCGTCCTTTGACTTCTCCTTTGACTCCTCCTTTGACTCCTCCTCCTCTGACTTCTCCTTTGACTCCTCTTCCTTTGACTCCTCCTCCTTGTTTGACTGTGCTTGTCTCTCACCAGAGGAGACACTGGAAGATACCTTGGTCAAAACAATACATTTTCTCCTCTTTGATGAATGAATGCAGCTTATTGAAGTGGTCTTCATTTTATCTGTTTTCCTGACATTGTCTACAGGCTGTCATATTTCAAAAGAAACTAATCATTTGATGACATATGTGTTGTTATTGGCAATGCGTGTTGTCTAGGTCATGCATGACTTGTTGTTTAGGTCAGAATCGTGTTGCACGTCTAGCGTGGAATTGTCGCTATTTCCGACGGCGTCTTCACGAAATGGGTTTCATTATCTACGGCAACATGGACTCGCCTGTTGTTCCTCTTCTTATCTTCTGCCCTGCAAAGGTCTGGTAAGTGCAACAACAACAACAGCAACTTCTTCAGCTATTAGTTCATGCGTCCAATCTAATAACTTCTATATGGCTCTGTTATCATAACTTTTGAGACGATCAGTGGATGATTGATTCATACGATGAGACCTTGAACATTGAAGAAACAAGATCTGAGATGAATATGTCAGAGAAACCAGAAGCTACAAAGGAGTAGAAGAGGTTAGCTCCCTTTTATTCAGTTCCAAACAGACAGAGCAAGGCTATGATCTCCAGATGAGCCACAGAATGACTGATAGTAGGGTTCTGTGCTTATGTCTTTTCGTAGTCATTTCAAGTTGATGTAAAAGTTTATTTTTCAGTACCAATCTGAAGGTAGGGAGGGGTCTGTAGATAAATTTTCGTCTGAGGGGAAAGCATTCACATACAAAGTGAGGCACTGGGGCTCAGAACTCCCCTCTGGCCTATGTGAAATGTGTAAACTGCTATAATTTGTTATGGGTTGGTCCGATTTGAACATAATATGTCGTATGTATGGATTCAGTATCAGTATTCTGTATTTGCAAGTGAAACAGACATGCTTATTATGCAAAGAAACAACAATGGTACCATAATTATTGGCATAATCGCTGCTGATAGTGCAGTTATTGGAACAATTGCTGCTGAAATAGATTAAGGATCATAAGAAAGTTGATAAAAACCAGCTTTAATAAGAGATCAAAAGACCATATAGCATATTGTTTTTGTCTAGCTACTTCGCACTTGTGCACTTGCAAAGACGTGTGTGTGCACTTCAATTTTGGCTTCATGTAATTGCAGAGGTAGCAGATGCTTGTGCAAGTGTGCTTAACATCCAGGTTGAATATATCCCTGGCGTGAGGCAGCTCTGTCCAAATGGGAAGCAGCTCAGTACGTGATGTTTTGGCGCAGGACGTTTTGGTGCAGATCTCTGATACAACAATATTGTATATTATTTATTATATAAATATATTATATGGTAATCTACACTTTAGTGTCGTAAATTATTCCACATGACAAATCAGGTTAAGTCTCCGAAGTGTCTGTAGTAAAAGAGGCATCGGTGAAAAGAATCATGTTTAACTGGAAGCTGGATCAATGAAAAGGATACTGTTAAACTGAGAGCTTGATTGACAAAAAGAATCGTGCTTAAATGGAAGCTGGATTGATGAAAATAATCATGCTTACATGGAACCTGAATTCTTGAAAATAACCATGCTTAAATGGAAGCGGGATTGATGAAAATAATCATGCTTAAATGGAAGCTGGATTGATGAAAATATAACCATGCTTAAATGGAAGCAGGATGGATGAAAATAATCATGATTAAATCGAAGTCGGAATGATGAAAATAATCATGCTTAAATGGAAGCTGGATTGATGAAAACAATCATGCTTAAAATGGAAGCTAGATTGATGAAAAATAATGCCGCTCAATTGGAAACAAGATTGATAAAAAGATTGACCAAAAGGGTTCCACGATGAGTAGCATTCTCATATCCATCACGCTTCTATTTAAGCATGCTTCTTTTCATCATTATAGTTCCCAGTTTAGCATAATTATTATCATCGATCATGCTTCATGCTACATTATATATTGTATTAGATATCTGCGCCAGAACGGTCGCGTCAAAACGGCTGCACCAAACCGTCCTGCTCCGGAAGCAGCTTCCCTCCCTCTTCCTTCCACCCATGGTTTGGTTGGGTTATTGGAAGGCGTCACGGCGCTATTAGCAGTTGTCCATATGCTCGCTTGATGAGAGCGAGCAAGCAGTTGCAAGGAGAGCAAGAAATAATGAAGAGTGCACAAGGAGTAATGAGAGTGAGCAAGGAGTAATAAAAGTGAGCAGGGGTTCATCAGAATGTAAATGTTTCATGGATTTTACACTGACCAGATGCTGTTCCAAGAAAAAAAGAGAAAAAGTGATGCAGGGATAATAGCAGAGGCAGAGAGGGAGTGTGGCATAGAGAGCTGAAGAAATGCTGGGAGGAAGTGAGGCTTGAGGAGTAATATAACCATAACCATATTGTTTATTGGTTCCAAAGACATTACAAGATAAATCAGAGTAAACATAAACATAGTCACAATCGTATAATCGGGTTACATATTTAAATATAATATTTACAGCTGGTTGGTTTAGGATAATGACATAAAATAATTAGCCATATGACTTATTTTTTTAACTAAGTAGACAATAGGAGAGAGCAAGAAAAAAAGATGTACATTAAATGCGAGGTGCTATATGCTATTTTTTAGCAATCATCAATCAGATAAGTGCGTAGACTCTGTTTGAATGCACATGTATTAAGCTTTTGGCAGAGGGTTAATTGCAGATTATTCCAGATTTGTTGGTCCAGTATATTTAATAAAAAAATTTCTACATTTTGTGCAGGCAAAAGTAAGCCTGTAGGTATTGGTATTGGAGGTTCAAAGAGCATACGGATTAATTTGCGATGAGCGGGTATACGCCGCCGGGTAAAGTAATCGGAGAAGATAGACAGAAGCAGATTATTATGAGGTTTAAACATTGGTTTGGCAGTTTGAAAGGTTACTATTTGGTTGACTTTGAGAATCTTAGCTTGTTTAAAAACTAGGTTAATCAAGAGAGAATAGCCCGAGGCATTCACCAACGCAATGCTCTTTTCTGAAGTATAACCAGTCTTGACAATCTTGAGGGATAATTAGAGGCCCAAATTAAGGTGCAGTAAGAGATCATGATTGCTAGAAGGCACTGGGTATAATTATGGTTTTATTGATACTAGTTGATTGCTTCTTTGATTGCAGTGCATTTAGTCACGAATGTCTTCGTCGCGGTCTAGCAACGGTTGTCGTTGGCTTCCCAGCAACGTCAATTATCCATTCAAGAGCAAGGTTCTGCCTTTCCGGGTCTCACACCAAAGAAATGCTCGATGAGGTAAACAGCGGCGTCATTTCCACTCTACATCCTGTCATCAGTCCTCAATCAACATAGCCAAAGATTTTCTAAATCGATTCCCATGATTAGGTTCTTTTGTCTTTGTTAGAATGTTTACTCATTTGGATCAAATCATCTGCCGTATTTTCTGGCTTTTGAAGTCGGTCGTTTCTCTTTTGTAGGCGTTGGATACAATCAATGAAATAGGTGATCGATTGAGAATCAAATATTCAACAATGCCTGTCCCAGATTTTTCAGAGAACGATGAAGACTTCCACAAAAGGTATTGATTGATCAATGTCTCTTCTGAAATCATGCATATCATTGGAAATGTGTCTCGTCTTCTCTGATTCTGGACATTGATTTGTTCAGAATCTCTTCTCTTTATCAATTCGTTCTGCTTCAGTTGCTGACATAATTTCATCCTTGAGTGACTAGTGCAGAAGGCATAAGCTGAAGATGCAGTAAAACCAAGAAGCATAGAAGATGAGTCGTCTTGTACAGACGTTGTTCAGCTCACTATGGACGCTAAACAAATTCTCTAAAGTTCTGTCTTCATTCAAGGATGAAATGATGTCAGCGACTTCGCTGACATCATTTCATCCTTGAATGAAGATAGAACTTTAGAGAATTTGTTTCAAGGATGAAATGATGTCAGCGACTTCGCTGACATTCATCCTTGAATGAAGACAGAACTTTAGAGAATTTGTTTCAAGGATGAAATGATGTCAGCGACTTCGCTGACATTCATCCTTGAATGAAGACAGAACTTTAGAGAATTTGTTTAGCGTCCATAGTGAGCTGAACAACGTCTGTACAAGACGACTCATCTTCTATGCTTCTTGGTTTTACTGCATCTTCAGCTTATGCCTTCTGCACTAGTCACCATAGCGTGATAGGACTTACAAGTCAGTAATAATTAATTAATAATAATTAATTAATAATAATTAAATAATAATAATTAATTATGACCGTTCAACCATTAATTGATCTGTTGACTGGATTTTGCATGTGTGTGTGTGTGTGTTTGTTTGGGCAATATGGGCATCTGTGACTCGTCTGTGTGTCTGAGCAATATTTGCCAACTAATAACTGTTTCTTGCTTCATGACATTTGACATCGTTTAGGTCAGTGCAGGTCTGATTATTTTTCTGTAGAAGTGCTATATGAATTGCTTTTTAATTGAATTGTTTTTAATAGACATATAAACAATAAAAAGAGTAATTGCTAATGACATCTTATTAGCACCTTTTCAACCATAATTTAGAGGATAAAAATTAGTAATAATTTCTATTAATACATGTTTTCTGATCTTTTCTGGTCCAGATATCCGAATCTTTCGTCGCTATTCTTGGCTGATGACGGCGACGTCTGCCATAAGTAGTCGCCTGACGTCGTCAGTGAGACGTCGTCAGAGAGACTGACGTCAGGGTCATCTTGACATCATCAATGATCGGCTTCGATTCTGTCTAGATTGCGTAGTCGTTGCCTTTCCAGTTGCCTGTCTTTCTCGGAGGCAGAACTTTTGTTTTCATGTAGATACTCTAGTTGAGGAGGATCATAAAGAATGATGAAAAGGAGGCTTTAAATCCGTTTCATCGTGAATTCGTATCTTGATGTGTTTTGATTTGTATGATTCAAGTGTTTTGATAATGTAGAAGCGTTTATTGTATTTGTGCTGCTGTTCATTTTCTTTGTTTTCTGTGAAGAGATGAGATAACGACTTGAACCAACTTCTCCGTCCAGTGCCTCTCTCTCTGCGTCTCTCTCTCTCTCTCTCTCTCTCTCTCTCTCTCTCTCTCTCTCTGTCTGTCTCTCTCTCTCTCACTCTCTGTCTGTCTGTCTGTCTCTCTCTCTGTCTGTCTGTCTGTCTGTCTCTCTCTCATGTTTCTCAGTCACTATTACAGGTGTCAATTGCGTAGCGCAATGCATGACAACGGTCTCTGTCTGATGACGTGCTGTTTAAATGCGATTGGGGCTTATTTCCTCAAGTGTTGTTGTTAGGGTTATTGCCCAGAGTATGTTCTCATCTCTTCAAAGCCTTCATCTATGTAGCACTTGTAGCTTAATGGGGAAAGGGTGGTGTCTGTCAGGATCTGGCTGTGACCATTTTGTTTTTACCTCATTGTAGCCTTGATATGGGTCTGCTATTGTCTTGTGCACTGGAGTCTAGAGATCGGCGCTATAGAAGCCGACAAATAATGTTCAAATTGAATTTGGCCACAGAAAGTAAAATGAATTGCAGAGATCTATGTGTTTTTCTACTTGGAAATGTAGAGCATTGGAATTTGGTCGGCTTTTGTACTCTTGAAAAGCTTTGGACTCTTCAAACTCTGTCTGTTGTGGCCGTGTTTTAATTTCTCTTCTGAACTATGTAAGTTTTCTTCTGGTTGATTTGTTGTACAATGTGTTTCCCTATTGTTGTGCTTTTTAGATTATTTCGCATTTATCGCTTCTATGCAGTTTAGTGGCATCACTTTTCCGCATCTTCTTTTTGCTTTAATCAATTTGTTGGACGTCGTGTGTGAGCGAAAATGTTTCTTCAGAATATCAAAGGATTGTTATAAAACTTTTTGTAGTTTAATGTTTTCAGGTGTGCATTTTGATCAACAGGTGAAATGTCGGGTATTTTAGTTTTTATAACAATTATTTACAAGATTGTAATTATTATACAATGCAATGAGAGAGAGAGAGAGAGAGAGAGAGAGAGAGAGAGAGAGCCTCTGATAGAACGAGTTTAAAGAAAAACTGTAGGAAGAGACGGCCACATAGAGTTGGATATAATTATATATTCCAATATCAAGAAATTAAATTCTGTTAGGCTTATCAATGAAGAACAATGTTGTTATTATCATTAAAAGTAATAGATTTTTATTATTATTATTAATAGTCTTTATTTATGATTTCAGTTTTTGCCTAATATCAATGTTGATCTTTCAGTCAACATTTCTGTATCTATTTTGTTGAGGCAATTTTGGCTGATGATTTCTTCTGGTTCTTCATTTTAGAGACTGTGGCTCTTCTCTCAGAGATCGATTTCTTATTTGCACCTGTTTGGATAATATATCTTATATGATCCTCACAATGTCGCAATTTCTCTCATCGTATCTGTCTCTTGAGTTTGCTTGTGAATAAGATTTTCCTCACAACTTAACGTTTTGGATGCTGTAGAAACCTGGAGAGTCTGATTACAAATGTTCTTTAATTGTCTTTTGTCCACCTCACTTATAAAATGCATCATCTGATTTTGAGGACGATTTCAAATAAACCACAGTTATTTCTTGGGATTCAAGGCTACAGCTGCAGCTCCATAGTGGCCTCTATTGCGTCCAAAATCTTGCTTTATTTGCTCCTAATTATTGTTGTTAACTTTTATTTTGATCATTCCTTGATTTTGATCATTCCTTGATTTTGATCATTCCTTGAGTTTTTGATGTTTACTTATTCCTTGATTCTGGTTGTTCCTTGATTCTGCTCATAATATTATATAAATTTTGATCATTCCTTTATTTTGATTGTTGCATGTGATGTTGATCAGTGCGTGTGTGATTGTCTTTGATCCTATGTTGATTGTAAACTGATCAATATATTCGTTGGAGTGATGATGTTGAATGGAGTCAACACAGAGTCATTTCTGATTAGTCTTTGAACATTTCGATGAAACGGTTGCCAAACATCTTGTCTTAATAAATCACAAATCAAAATGCAGTTCATTGTTGATGATGTTAGGATAATTTTGTAATTGTAATTGCAATGGGCAGCAGGAGAAAGAGAGAGCAACTCCATCCGAAGAAGAAGGGGAGGCTGTTCCAGCTGGTGGGACCCACATTGGTCAAGCTCCTTAGGCCTTATGGTGTCTGACAGTAGGAGAGGGAGGGACTCTTAGGGTGTCTGAGAGTAAGAGTGGGAACAACTCTCAGAGTGTCTGAAAGGAGGAGACGGAGTGACTGTCATAGTGCCTTAAGAGTTGGAGAAGAAGGCACTGTAAACACATGTGTCTGAGCTTAGGAGAGGGAGGGTTCCTCAGAGTGCTACTAAATCTCTTGTCTTTTATTCCACCGATCATCTGGAACGCACTAAAGTAAATACATTCATAAATGGAAACAATGATCGATTGTTTCAGATCAATTAATGACTGGTTGTTGACAGATACAGAAAACAACCTATTGAATCACAGAAAACAATGGACTGAATCACAGAGAACAATGAACTGAATCACAGAAAACAATGAACTGAATCACAGAAAACAATAGACTGAAATTCGCTAAATCACAGAAAACAATGGACAGAGAACAATGGACTGAATCACAGAAAAAAATGGACTGAATCACAGAAAACAATGGACTAAATCACAGGAAACAATTCACTGAATCACAGAGAACAATGGACTGAATCACAGTAAACAATGGACTGAATCACAGAAAACAATGAACTAAATCACAGGGAATAATGGACAAAATCACAAAAAACAATCGACTGGATCAAAGAAAACAATGAATTGAATAACAGAGAACAATGGACTAAATCACAGAAAACAATAGACTGAAATTCGCTAAATCACAGAAAACAATGGACAGAGAACAATGTACTGAATCACTGAAAACATCTTGCTGACCGAAGAAGAGACTGAATGTGCGTATGTATAGTGCTAAACTTCTTTGAGTTGTGAGCTATTGATTGATTGATGGCTTCTACTGGCTTCTATTGGTTCTTGTGTTTGCATCTGGTGATTGCAGAGGAATCGAGCGACGTTACTGAGTTGTTTCGTTCTGCAGGAAAATAAACGGACGAACGAAGAAGAAGGGGTTTGTTGAGATTCGATTTAAAATACGATTCTTTCTCTGCATTCATTGCTGTATCGATATAAATCCTCTCCTCATTCTATCATTTTTAAAATTTTTATAGCGCCTCTTGAAGGCTACTACTCAGGAGCGCTACCGACCCGGGCACGGCTGTAAAGAGCAATTTTAAGGCGAGTATAAAAAAAGAGTGTGAGTGGACCCTGAGCGACAACCGCCATGCCAACGGTAGCGTGTTCCAGAGGGAGGGGCCAACCACTGAGAAGGCACGATTCTGTTTAGTGGTTGTAAGGGCGAATGGGACAATGAGCATGCCTCGCTCAACAGAGCGGAGACAGCGTCGACCCGGTACGCTTAAAGTAGAGTAACATAGATCACGAAGATAGGCAGGGAGAAGACCGCCATACCAAAGAGATGATACGGTACGAGATTCGCTGTTGGAGTGGGAGCCAGTGGAGCACATCTAGCACATAGCCGGATACATGGCCAATTTAGGAATGCGTCCATCAAGGCGTACAGCAGAACGCAGGACCCGCTCCAGGTACCGCAAACGCCCAGCTGGAAGACCTGCATATACTGAGCAACAGTAATCCAGTCAGGCAGTAATGAAGGCGTGAACAGGGGCAGCTGTGGCGTCTGGAGTTAGCGAGCGCGAAACAGTTCGAAGCTGATGCAACTGGTAGTATGAATCACGGCAAAGACGGTGAATGAGAGAGGCAAAGGTGAGCTCTTGGTCCAACGTGACTCATAACAGAGGAAAATCCAAAGAGGGAAAAATCAGCAGTAATGCCCTCGCCTCCCATACACCCTCTCATCTCTTCTATACCCTGTTGCAGGATTTTAAAACCATAAAATCTCCTATCCAGAAACATATCTCAATTATTTATCCCAAATCCTTTAAAATTTACTTGTCTTTTGTACAATAATCTACTTACTTTTATTATCAATTATCACTCATGTTGACAATTATGTGTTTTTGTTGGTATCAGGACATTACCCCCCCCCCGACATTACCCCCCGGACATCACTATGTTTCCATAGCGCAAATAGACATACATGCATACATACATACTTACATACATGTATACATACATACATGCATGTATACATTGTATACATATATTCACATGTATACATACATTTATGCATACATACATGCACACATACATACTCCAATTATGTATTGGAATGGGGGGGTAATGTCCGGGGGTAATGTCCGAGGGGCGGGGGTAATGTCTGGGGTAATGTCCTAGGGGTAATGTCCGAGGGGCGGGGGTAATGTCCTAGGGGTAATGTCCGAGGGGCGGGGGTAATGTCCGGGGTAATGTCCTAGGGGTAATGTCCTAGGGGTAATGTCCGGGGTAATGTCCTAGGGGTAATGTCCGAGGGGCGGGGGTAATGTCTGGGGTAATGTCCTAGGGGTAATGTCCGAGGGGCGGGGGTAATGTCCGGGGTAATGTCCTAGGGGTAATGTCCGGGGTAATGTCCTAGGGGTAATGTCCGAGGGGCGGGGGTAATGTCCTGGGTAATGTCTTAGGGGTAATGTCCGGGGGGGGCAATGTTTTAGACCAGTTTTTGTCATATTGCTTTCTTTATAGGCCTGCTACTACTACTACCACCACCACTACTCCACCTACTCCTCCTCCTCCCCTACTACTACCACCGCCACCATTACTAATACTACTGCTGGTCTATATATATGCTGTCCAATTCTGCATCTCCTATGTTATGCTTTATTACCTGTTTTGCCATCCTCCTCTTTCTCTCTGCAACCAGTTTCCTTTCTCTCTCCATTCGACTCCTCATTGCAGTTCCTCTGCTTTCCGCTGTCTTCTCCCATATCCTGTCTACTCTCCTTCTACGTTAATTCCTCTTCTCACAAAAGTTATCTTTAAAAGACCATCTAATGCTTCATGCTCTCTTTGCTTTTAAACGGCGTCCCATTCTCTCAATAGCAGCAGTTACAACAACACGGCGCCCGTCACGCTGTCTTTACTATTGCCTGCATTTTTCTCTTTCAATCGACTTCATTCGACTGAGAAACTGTGCAACAAATCGAATTCTCTTCATCGAATTAATGCAAGTATCTCGAGCATAATTCAAAAGACATTTTTCTCAACAGCCAAGCAACTAGATATTATTTCCGATTCTTATCTTGCAAAGGAAATAATTTGTGATTATTGCCTTGTAAATTATATGATTTTTGATACTTGCCTGGCAAATAATATAATTTCTGAATCTTTTCTTGCAAATGATATAATTTCTGATTCTTTCTTATAAGAAATTTGGTGGGGAGACACACGTATAATATGTCCTCACTCTCCGTAAAAATGGGGGACTTGTCCTCTCGTCCTCCGGGATCGCCGCCTCTGCTTGCAAATGATATAATATCATATTCTTGCCTTGCAAATGATATGAATTCTGATACTTGCCTGGCAAACGATATGATTTCTGATTATTATCTTGCAAATGATATGATTTCTGATTCTTATCTTGCGAATGATATGATTTCTGATTACTATCTTGCAAATGATATGATTTCTGATTCTTATCTTGCAAATGATATGATTTCTGATACTTGCCTGGCAAATGATATGATTTCTGATTATTATCTTGCAAATGATATGATTTCTGATTCTTATCTTGCAAATGATATGATTTCTGATACTTGCCTGGCAAATGATATGATTTCTGATTCTTATCTTGCAAATGATATGATTTCTGATTCTTGTGTTGCAAATGATATGATTTCTGATTATTGCCTTGCAAATGATATGATTTCTGATTCTTATCCTAATCTTAATCTCCACATGTTTAAAGCACTACTTGAAGCCTAAGCGCACCAGCTTATTCACGACTGCTGCATCAGATCGAAGGGTTATCCAAAGGATAGTCCGTGGGAGGTCAGAGTTCGGTTTCCAGGTCAGCAGGGAGGCAGAGTTAAGAAGGGTGTCGTTTTTGTCGATAATTAACAGATGGAATGTCAAGTAATGCGTCTGGGTAAGAGTTCTTGTAAAGGTGGGACTTAAAGTTTAGAACTGAGAGCCCAAGGTGTGATGGATAGGGGCGCTAGGGGCCGTCCACATATTACTTACGCAGCGAGGGGTAGGGGGTTTCAAATTTCGGTCATTTATGCGGGTGCTTATGGTGGGGAGGGGTCCCAAAAATATGTACGTACGCAAATATTATTGTCTAATTATGACGTCCACAATATAGAATATGAAAATCAGAACTGTAAACCGAATCACAGACCACAGACCTACCTAATCCTGCTTAATCAATTTTATGTAGCATTAAAACGGTTTAAAATGCAGGTGTTGTTAGTGTTTTAATTCTTCATAACTGTCAATAAAAGTAAGTTGACGAGGTGCGGCGTTGGATATGGCGCGGCTGGATACCTTGAGATGAGGCGTTGGATACCTTGAGATGAGGCGTTGGATATGGTGCGGTTGGATACCTTGAGATGAGATATAGTCTGGAGTTGAGTGAGGGTGAGATAAGAGGACGATCGGATAGAACGGGTTGGCGAAGAGTTCGCGAAGATAAATTATTTGGACTGGGAGTATTGTATGGAGTTGTAAGTGAGTGATAGGACTTTGAAGTGAATGCGCTCTGGAATTTTTAGACAGTGAAGTGATTTGAGGATTGGAGTGATGTGATGATGCTTGGGTGTTCTGGTGGCGGCTCTGGATTTTGGATGAGTTGTATAGACGTTAGATTTGCGTGGCTTCAAGGCTGATGAAAAGAGATTTGCAGTAATCGAGCTTGGAGTGGACGAGGGAGGTGGCAATGGTGGATGCAGGTTTTAAGTCGAGCATGGGTCGGATGCGGCGGAGGTCGCGAATGTGCATGAAACAGGAGCGAGAGAGGTTGGAGAAGTATTTGGAGAAAGAGAGATGAGGATCAAAGGTGACGCCAAGATTTCGGACTGGGGCATTTGAGGTGAAGGAAAGGGATGAAGAATTAGTTGGTAGGTGAATTGCAGGAGCGGGTATTTTCCTGATTTGGTCAGGGAAGCCTATGAGGATAAATTCTGTCTTTGAAATGTTGAGACAGAGGAGATTAGATGACATCCATTCGGAGACTAAGTTTACCACAGTAATTGTGCAATGGAGGTGGAGAAAGAGGTCAGGGAGGATGTAGAGTATGTAGAGTTGGGTGTCACTTGCATACTGTTGGTTGTCAACAGAGGAGGATTGTATGAGATGACTTAATGGTCTGGTATAGAGGATGAAGAGGAGTGGACCCAGAACGCAGCCTTGAGGGACACCGCATGTGAGTGGGAGGGGTTGCGAACAAAGGTTGAAGGCTTTGACAGAGAAGGATCTGGAAGATAAGTAGGATTGGAACCAGAGTAGAGCAGTTCCAGAAACGCCAAACCAAGAGGATATCTAGTCAATGGTATCAAATGCAGCAGAGATATCGAGGAGGTAGAGGTAGGGAACTTGTTGATGGCTGGCGGCAGAGGCCAGTTTGTTATATAGAGAGGCAAGCAGAGTTTGTGTACAGTAGTGTTTAGTGAAGCCTGATTGGTAGGAGTTTAGCAGTGAGTTTGATGAGAGGTAGTCCTTTATCTTGCAAATGATATGATTTGTGAGTCTTGCCTTGCAAATGAACTGATTTCTGATTCTTGCCTGCAAATGATATGATTTCTCATCCAGTAATTATACAACATTCTTCTTCGGTGGATGTTCTTGGTGCACAACCTTGTCTTTATTTCCGCTTTCTTCGTGTTGAAATTTTTACCTAATAGGCCTACCAGAACTAGTCAAATGGCTGAGAGGTTATAAGGAACGTATGACAGATCAAGGCCTATTGCTAGCCGGCTGATTCTTTGATCTCGACCTGGCGGCTCAGAACCTGACCTTCAAAACCTGCACAGTAATCAGAGTTTGAGTTCGGGATATCCTGCATTGGATATCTACCCCAGCGCATCTTATTTAGGGTATCTGCCTTAGTTTGGCGCTGCCTTGGCGGTACTGGGCTTGCTTATTTGCAGGAGCTAAGTCGCCCTATCGCACACAGTAGCGGTCGGCAACCATTTCGCTCTGCAGTTCATGACGACTTCATCGTCCCTTTTGCACACACTTCCATAATGCAGAATCGGAGTTTCTCGGTCGTGGGACCTACCATCTGGAATGGACTTCCCATAGTGCTCTGTCTCCTACCTAAGAACTCATCTTCATCATTTTACGCCTCTCTTAAAACTGTCCTTTTCAGCCGAGGGTTAGGCCGGGAGCGCCTCTGAGTAAATATCTTGAAGGGGCGCTATATCAAGCATTTTTGATTGATTGATTGATTGAGTCTGATTTTATTAAACTGTTTCCTTCGACTTTGCTTTGGTGGTTCCGAAGAAATCCGAAGATTATGATTGAGATTTCTGCTGACAACGAGAAAACTGACAAATTTCGTGCTTCCAAATGTCCATCTGTAATCCAAACAATATGGAGCTAAAACTGTCTACTTCTCCTCAACAGAGTTCGAACTGGTTTCCTTATAAACAGGTGGTCGTTTGGGAGTAATTGGTTGCGTAGTCAATTCCGTCGGTTTAGTTGGTTGACCCTTTATGTAGATTGTTCCCTGTAATGTAATGTAAACCTGCGAAATTGTATCTGCGCCCCGGAACTTTACATCAGCGCGACATGAAATTCTGGCGACACATCAGCTGTTGGTAACCGATTTATACTTGTAGGTATAATCTGAGTTGAAGACTTTGGCCAATGAACTGCATGGGAATCGTTAAGCGCACTGTAATGTTCCAGTGGTCTTGATATTGAATGTGGTGCAATCGATATCTATCGAAGATTTCCAGTGCGCCAGGGATCGAAGAGAGTTCAACCGAGGATTATTCAATAGAAAATGTCAACCTGAACGAATACATAAGAAATTGAGAGGCAGAGTCCGATAGGCAGCAAGAGAGAGAGAGACAGTCAAGCAGTTGGAATGAGACAGAGAAAGAGCCAAGCAGAGGGAACGCCACACAGAACGGAACAGCCAAGCACAAGGAGTGCGACAGAGAGATAGATAAATAGACAGATAGAGATAGATAGATAGATAGATAGAGAGACAGAGAGAGAGAAGAAAGACAGAGAGTCAGAGAGACGGAGAGAGACAGAAAGACAGAGACAGAGAGAGGAAGGGAGGGAGAGTGAGGGAAGGAGGGAGAGTGTAAGAGGGAGACAGAGAGAGAGAGGGAGAAAGAGAGGGGGAGGGAGACAGACAGAGACAGAGATAGAGAGACAGAGAGAGGAAGGGTACAAGAGACAGAGGGAAGGAGAGAGGGGAGGAAGAGAGTGGGAGGGAGACAGAGAGAAAGGGAGAAAGAGAGAGAGAGAGAGAGAGAGAGGAGAGGGAAAGAGGGAGAGAGAGATCTCGGGTCAATCGATGACGTAGGTTACTTTGGCACTACCGATACAATTAGCGCTAATCAATTGGAGCTGCAGATAGGAATATATCGTTTGCGGATACAGAACATAGTATTATTTAAGAGAATTCCTTCTCCTAATTCTTCCTTATATTTTATCTTCCCTTTGACAACGTTTTATTTCAGTTGACAGTTCATCTCGCTCTGTTGGCCTCATAGTATTGGCCTTATAGTCTTAACCTCAAAGTTTTGGCCTCATAGTCTTAACCTCATAGTCTTAGCCTCATAGTCTTGGCCTCATAGCCTTGGCCTCATAGTCTTAACCTAATAGTATTTGCCTAATAGCCTTGGCCTCACAGTCTTAACCTCATAGTTTTGGCCTTATAGTCTCGGCCTCATAGTCGTAACCTCATAGTTTTGGCCTTACAGTCGTGGCTTCATATTGTCTTGGCCTTTATGTTGCATTTGTCTAAACAGTACTCAACCTTCAGTTCAAAGCAGTTGTAATTTCACTGAATATAATATGGCCCCTATACACTCGTTGACTAGTCTGGCGATGTTATTGCAGCCGACAGTCAGTCACTTGTATGACTGCAGGTCAAACAAATTTTCCGCCGCTATAATTCCTGCCAACAGATTGCACCCTCTCAACCTTGAGTGAGGTTACTCCAGCTGAGATTCGAACCATCATCTTATCTTCAGCTTCGAAATCGTGTGAACTCGACCCTCTCTCTACCTTCTTCGATCAAGAATTCATTGACTATCTTCTTCCGTTTCTTACCATGCTTTTGCAATCGCTCTCTTCAGGATGGTATACTACCCCCTTTGCAGAAGCGCTAGCTTGTCTTTCCTGCCATCAAGCGCGAGGGCCAAGACGCATCTGATCCTATGAACTATAGACCAATTTCGAATGTTACTTTTATTTCTAAAATTCTTGAGAAAACTGTAGCCACTGGTTACCCAGTTAACTATAACTATTGAACTGTAACTTGGCTTCTCCCACCCTCCCAATCTGGGTTTCGCAGGGATCATTCTACGGAGACCTTGCTGGTCCGCTTGCTGTCTGACTTCTATACCGCCATTGACAGGTCCCAGGCCTCTTGGCCCTGCTTGATGTGAGTGCTGCCTTTGATTCAGTTGACCACGATATTATATGACTCCGCCTCTCTGCTTCCTTTGGCCTCTCTGGTAGGCCTCGTGACTGGCTTCGTTCGTTCTTGTGTGAACGTACCTCTCGTGTCATTTCTGGATAGTACTGATCAGCGGTTTTCAACCTGTGGGTCACGACCCCGCGGGGGTCGCTTTACGATTTACCAGTGGTCACCTGGAACCCTCAGGAATTTTTAAGAAAACAGTCGTCAGCGTAATTTTCCAAATCTTTTCATTCCGGCGTAGTCAGCGCAGTTCTCTTATATATAATAATTATCCATTCATGATTATACACCAACTACTGCACTACAGCGACTTAAATACATCTTTACTTTTTCTAGTACTTCTTCTTCTAGTTTTCTGCCTCTTCGGCAGATTCAAATGTCCGACGCCTCCAATCATCTCGCTGTTTGGCCTCTTCTTTCAGCTTACCATATCCAGCTGTCATCATCCAGTCAAGCATCATTCCGTCTTGCTCTTCCTCTTGTCCGCCTCCCCTTTATTTTTCTTATACGGCTGTTCTTAGGGGGTGAGTCTCCTCTCAGAGTGCGCCCAATCAATTTTCTTTGTCTCGTTCTTAGCGTGCATATCAGTGTTCGTTAATTTTTTCATGGTTTCTTAATTTGTTATGTGTTCTGTCTAGATAATTTTCTCTATTTTTTCCATGTCCACATTTCAAAAGCCTCGAGTCTTCTTATGTCTTTTTTCATGGTCCATGTCTCTGATCCGTACAGCACCACTCTCCATATCAGAGTCTTTATCATTCTTATCTTCAGATTGCTGTGTAGTTTTCCTCTCAGTGGTTCTCTCCCTGTTGAGTAAGCCCCTTTTCTCATTGCGATCCTTCTTTTAATTTTCCTGTGACATTTGGCATCTGTCGTGATCACACTCCTTATAAGTAACAAAATTCTTTCACCTGTTTTTGTCTATTTCTTATCATCCATTGTGTATTCTGACTACTGTCTCTTTTCCTTTACTCATCTTCTGCGAAATGCATCGTAGTAAATTTGAGGTGAATGCAGTAACCCAATAAATGTTTTAGTTGGGGGTCACCACAACTTAGGAAATATCATCAGAGGTCGCAGGATGAAAATGGTTGAAAACCGCTGTCTAGATCTGACTGTGCTCCTGTACCTTATGGACTACCTCAGATGTCTGTACTCGGCCGCTTGTTGTATTTCCTATACACTTCAGAAAGAGGAATTCTCCTATCCTCGTACGGAATGCTTAATCAAATTTATGCTCATGTCCCATTCGCTCGTACCACAACGATGTAGCATCGGGCCTTTTTAGTGGTTGGTCCCCCGACAATCTGGAATGGGCTCCCCGAGAGCTACGCCTCTTGCCTAGGAATTCCTCGCCTGCATTTTACTCTTCATTGAAAACCGTATTTTCAGCCGTAGTCAGAGCGGGAGCGCCTCTCCTATCGTATACCTTGTAGGGGCGTTATATTAAATTCACATTGATTGATTGATCGATTGACTGACTGACTGATCAAATGACAGGATATCTAAGAAAACCTTGTGCTTCACTTCTATATAAAATGGCTTAGTCATCAGTGCACACGAGTGTCTGATTGAACCAGATGGCAAGAGACAGCCAATTTCCTCAATTGATGGCCACAGAAGCGTCGATCGGTACCTTTCCGTTCCATTGATTTCGTCACGCAAGACTGGCTCTCGATCACTTGGCTGTCACTTGGCGATCTATCGCTCGCAGCACGCGACGCAGTTCAGTTCCTGGATCTTAGCAAAGAAAGACAGACGAACGAACACACGCCACAGATACCTTCATCACCATATTCCCATAACATATACATAGACAGGTCGCAACCGCCCTATATAAAAGTCACCGCAGAAAAAGTAAAGCTAAGACCGCCGCCGCTGGGCTTTTCTTGGCGGTTCGTCGAAGCAAGTTCATTCAGCAGTCGACCGTTCAGACTCTGATGTTAATCGTTGTCAGCCTCGGATATTGAAGAAGAAGAAAAAGAAGAAGAGAAAGAAGAGGAAGAAGAAGGCAATGGACGACGGCAGAAATGGCTTCCGGTAGACAACTTCTGACGATACTGACGTCACTTCTGATCGTAGGCAGAGGTAAGAGGAGTCTCTTCATCTGGTCCTTCTTTAATAAGGCCTTCTCTGCAGGGATCGGATCTTCAGCATTTGAAAGCAGCTGCTGCTGTTTATCCGCCAAGGCTATAGATTACTAGCTGCTGTCTAACTAAACCCGCTGCATTCTCTTCAACAAAGGAAATCATTGTACAGAGCGAAGCGACGAACGAACGACTTCAGCTGTGATGTAGTTATACATGTAGTTATTAAGGGGCGAATGATTGACGGAGATTTTCGCCAAGTTTTCGCTTCCACTACGACTGATCAACTTCTCGTTTTCTAAGCTGTGAACTCCCTAAAAGATGCAAATAAATTTCTAATGGCTTAACAATTAACCACTTATAGTCTGTGAACCTGTTGCTTCTTTCTATGTATACTTCGATTTCCATACGACTGAAGTAATGTAATAAAATCTAATCGAAACAAAAATCTTCCAATATTCCGCTGCAATCCAAATCGCCGTTTCAAAGTGAATTCGCAATCTGATCCCTGAATGTCTATCTGTCTGTCTTTCTGTCTGTCCGTCCGTCCGTCCTTCTGTCCGTCCATCGGTCTCTTTGCATATGACTAATACTGATAGGTGTTTCTGTGCAGGTGACGGCCTGTGTGCGTCCGGATGGTTTGCCTGTACGAACACCCCGTCTTGCTTCAAAGTGGTGTCTGACACTGGGCTGTTAGGTGTTTCCTACTCCAGTGTACAAACCAAATGCACGAGCGCAGGAGGAGATATGGCCGTTCTCAACTCCAGCGTCAAAATGGAAGGATGCCTCATTCCTAACCTCAACGTCATAGGTATTACGACACATTTTCTCAATGACATACAACACGTGAGATAGATAAATGAACACAGAGATGGAGGCTTTCTTTAGATTTTCTGCTTAAATTAATACATCCAATCCCATGAGTCGTATAGCACAGCTGCAGTTTGCAATCAATGCAAATAATTGTCATCCACGACCGATTCAAATCATGATCCATAGGGTAAGCCAAAACAGAGAGTAAGCCTAAGCCAAAACAGAGAGTAAGCAGAAGTCAAAACAGAGGGTAAGCCTAAGTCAAAACAGAGAGTAAGCCTAAGCCAAAACAGAGGGTAAGCCTAAGCCAAAACTGAGAGTAAGCCTAAGCCAAAACAGAGGGCAAGCCAAAAGCGAGCGCAAGGAGCCGTCCATAAATGACGTCTCGCAATTTTGGACGAATTTTTACGCTCCTTCCCCTTGGTCATACGTCTTCACAAAGTCATGACCTCTTAAATATGACGTAACAAATCTGTGACCTCGAAAAACCAGATGTCCAGAATGTTATATGCAAATTTTCTTATAATTATGTCAGACTTACTGCCCCTAGGGGTTGCTGGCTGCTCGGGGACACCTTCCGAGGTTACAATGGTTAATCCCACTTCCGGTCCTACTCCATAGCCTACAGGCCATTTCCCTTGCAGTCGCCGACTACGTCTCAAGCCCGAAGTCAGGGCTTCTCGCCCATATGCCCCCGTCGGCGCTATCTCAGCTCCTAGTATAGTGAGGGCCCCAGTTTGCACCACAGGATTACCTCGTACCGGGTTTGACATAATGTCCGTGACCTCGGGGCTGATGGTGGCGATCATCAGCTGAGCAGATGAAGCACCTGGGCTGGTATGGCCCCTACGAGCAGACTGATCAATTTTTGCTTCCATAGGGCTCCTCACTATGACCGCTTAATTATTTTAAAGTCTAACGAATTTGTATGTTCAATAGTCAAACAATCTTTATTTACGGAAATTAATCCTCAGCTACCCGCTGCAGGTTTACATTTATTAATCACGATTATACAACAAACAAACGAATTTTATAATCTACCAAACATCAAACAAACCCCTAAAAACTGCACTAATTATATAGTTAGGTAATGACAGATTTTAACCAAATTTCTTAGCTACTTTGTTCTCTATTCTTCCTAGCACAGCGCTATAAAAATGTACCCCAGCCGAATACCGTCAGTTACAATGCATTCGCGCTATCGCCAACTCTGGCCAAAAGTTAATCATATTTATTTTTGTGCACATTCGAAATTTTCAGACGACACTTGCACCACGCAAGTCGTAATACTTCCCTTATCAATTTCGCTAAGTTTTCTACACGGGAACTAATCGCGAATATGACATTTTAATGAACTTTTACCGACTTGCTAACTTCCACCCTTCTAGAACTTCGACAACTTCAACACCACCAAATGGTCGCTCACGCGTCACCTACGCAATAGAAAAATAGGTGGCGCCTCAAGCGACTACATCGAGAGCTTTAGCTGCGGGCCCCATTAGGCTCAGCAGCGAAAGCTCGATGGAGACCATTGCGCAGGGGCATTTGCGCAACAATTATCAGAAAAGTAATTATAACTGGGAAAATACTTAAAACTATATAGTAAAACGAAGACAACTGGAGAAAGTATAATTATTACACTCATTATGCATTCCACAACATGAAGAACTCTGGTAGAATCATTGCAATCAGAGTGGTAGTGAACTACTTTGCAAGTCATGGTTCCAGTGTCAACTTAGTTGTTTTGCACATGTCAAAAGCTTTTGACAAGGTGAATCACTAAGCTTTGTTCAATAAGCTAATGGACCGACAGGTGCCTCCTGCAGTTAGAATCACAATTTTAACCTGGGTTATAAGAGTGGCTAAAAGTGAGTGCAGCATTTGTGAAGTAAGACAACATATTATTAGACATGATAACCCTAGCCTGTGGCGTTAGGCTGGGTGGTGTTCTATCACCTGTTTTGTTTGCTGTGTATGTCAACAACATAAATGATAAGCTTGGTGCTTCCAGAAATGGGTGTAGAATTAGGGATAAGTACTTGGGGGAGTCATGTACGCAGATGACCTTGTTTCAATTTCGGCATCCGTGTGTGACCTCCAAGCCATGGTAGACATTTGCTCTGTCGAGATGGTTAGTATTGATATGAAGCAGAATGTAGCCAAATCACAAATAATAAGGATTGGATCTCCATTCTGTAATACGTGTAAGAGCATTTGTTTCAAGGGGGAGAGATCAGTTATGTGGACAAGTTAAAATATCTGGGCTGTTTTCTATGTTCAGGCAAATCGTTGAACTTAGTCTGCAAGAAATGAGAGTGAAATTTCTTAGGTCTTTTAATTCCTTATATAACAAATGCTATAAATTCAGTGAACCTGTTTTGTTGCAATTGGCTAATGCTCATTGTAAACCAATTCTTCTCTGGCTTGGAAGTTGTCTGTCGTACCAAAAGTAAGCTTAACTCCCTAGACTAGAGTACACTTACGGCTTGGCGGTATACAACATTGCACTTCACGCATGAAATGAATGTGAACGACTGTTGGTTATCAAGAAGACTGCGATTTCTTCATAAATGCCTCTCATATTATGTCCATGATGTTGTCAGATTTTTAGTGTGTTTCACTCAGACCATAAGTGATTGAGTTCATGTTCTTTTTATTTATTTTTGCTTTATATGTATGCACTGTTCTACCAATGTTTAGTGAAAAAAATGATCTAAATTACATTTATTAAAAATTATTAATAGCAATAACTCGAAACAATCCAAACTTTATGCGCCCATAGAGAAGCAAAATACTCCTTCATCGAACAAATAGGGAGAGTCTGGATCTTATCACCCTGCTCAATAGATATTCCATTCAGTGCCCGCCAGTTCCTCTTTGTTAGCCAATCTACAGTCTTTCGATTTACTTCGTTTGTATTTCGGCGGAACAATTCATTCCCGCCTATGGATAACAGTATGGCTACCTCACTTATAATTGATAAAACCTCAAAATTGACAATGAGCATAAAAGTAAACAACCCAAAAATTAAGAATACAATCGGCCTAATCATAATTAATGTTATTAAATTGTGGTAACACTTACTGATAATTAAGTGGAACTTGTGTAGTTGAGGAAAAGATTATAATAAAATATCGCATTTTGATGTTTGATGTGATTATTTGACATCACATTTCGTCAACCCCCCTTCCCCTCGTCACGCATCGTCACAAATGTATGATCCTCTTCCCCATAGACGCGTGACGTCATTTATGGACGACCCCAAGCCAAAACAGAGGACAAGCCAAAACAAAGGATAAGCCAAGTCTTCATTTAAGGAATTCTTCCATCTTAGGATAGGTGATCGTCTTGTGGTATAGTATCGTCTGGCCTATTGCGTCGCGTAATGCGGCGTGCAACACGATATGATATATGGCGTTATATGTATTACTTGATACGGTATATTGTGTTACACGTGTAATTTCATGATATCGTATACGATGATTGACTCTCGTGTTAATATATTCTGTAGATCCGTCTGGGTTCGTTTCTTCCGGTTTCCTCTTTGGCTTGCAGTACTCTTCCAGTGTCTGGCAGTGGAGGACTGGACAGACTCTTTCCAGCGGAGGATACACCTATTCACCGTTCATCACTTCCAATCCGTCGTCCAAGTCATGTGCCGAGGTCGTGAAATCGAGCGGTGTCGTGTACTGGTCAGAAACAGCGTGTTCGGTTGCTCTGATTAGCACGCTCTATGGTCTCTGCGAACGAGCACCCACAGGTCAGACTCATCATCACAGATGCACGACATTCAATTACTACTTGCGTTTCCATGGCACAGATGATGTATAGAGCGCACTGCATCAACCGATGGCGCTCCAAGCCTCTGCCAACATAATATGAAAATAAAATATTCCCGTATTAAGTGAATATGGGTCCAGCGTAGGTACAATTGTGGGCATGATGGCTGGGTCAGGTCAATGTAGAGAAGAGAGAGAAAGACACCCACCATCAAGAACTCATATATAGGATCACATGTTCTAATCTAAACATGCATTCTCATTCAACTCTAAATAGCCCTAACTAACTAAAATCTAACAGAGTGACGCCCATAGGCGCTCATATATGTAAGACAAGGCATGGGGAGTTTTATTATACCCCACTGAAACATAGATCTATCACAGAGCTATATATATATATATATATATATATATATATATATATATATATATATATATATATGCCCAACGTAGCTCCGGAAATGTCCTTCCTATTGTTTGCGGATGATACCAACGTATTCTATTCACACTCCTCTTACGAGACCTTGTTCCAAATTGTAAATGACCAATTAAAACTAATATCGAACTGGTTTTCAGCAAATAAGTTATCACTTAACCTAGAGAAGGCAGCCTACATCCTCTTTAGATCACACAGGAAATGTACTCCAACTCAAACCTGCATAATTTAATGATAAACGATACCTTTATGACCCAAGTTAGATCTACTAAATTCCTTGGAATAGTCGTTGACCAGCATTTAAGTTGGGAGGACCACATAATTAACATCTCTGCAAAATTCCATTAAATGTACAGGGCCCAAGATTTGGAATCAAATTCCTCCCAGTGTCCAACTAGAACCCACACTACTGTACTCTAAGCTTATTATACGACACTCTCAGTTGGAAATAACTAGAGTTCTCTTCGCTCATCAATTGTGGCAATATAATATATATATATATAATATATATATATATATATATATATAACGTACAGTACACGTAGATGCTTAATATTCAACGGTTGTGATAATGATAACAATACTCCTGTAGTCGTCGTATCACTGAATAGCTGTGTGGTGATTTGGTTCTCTCATTGGCTACACAGATTCGTGTGGGCAGTAGTCCAGGTACAAAGTGATGCATACTGAAAACTTTATCATTATTATTATTATTATTATTATTGTTGTTATTATTATTATTATTATTATTATTATTATTATTTTTATTATTATTATTAATACTTCAGAAACTTTCCCTGAATATCAAACAACTTATTACTAATGGTGGCACTCAAGAACAGACTACAAATGAATTAATTAGTCTTCAAGTTGCTACTTTTAGCTCAATGCTCTACTGTCTCCTTGTATACCTCATTAAGATAACATACTCGCTTATTATACAGTTAATTTGATTACTGTTTAATTAAATAATTCAATAATTGCAACATCATCTCCCTCTTGTGAGCTAGGAGACATATAATGTTGAATTCCCTATAGTTTGGAAACTCACCCTAGGTCGATAGTCAAATGAATAAACTTAATTCTCTTTTGATTTCATACATCACAAGTGCAATTCATAAAGAACTTGACTAAGTACTGTCTATTAGGGCGGAGTGAACAAATGAAATTCATAATTAAGACAGTGCCGCCAGTCTGAAAGTAGCAATCATTTCTTAGCTTGAACAAAACAATATCGACACCGAAAATCTTTTGGAAGTCGGATGTGATGGTAGGCCTACTGCAGTGAACACTGGGAATAAGCGCGGTGTCATAAGGCTTATGGAGCAGCACCTTAAACGTCCTTTACAATGGTTTGTATGTCTGCTTCACGCTAACGAACTACTTTTACGACACTTATTCGAATAGGTCTACATTGATCGATTTCATTTCATTCATTCATTTGGATAATTTATATAGCGCCTCTTCAAAGAAAACTACTCAGAGGTGCTCCCAGCCCAGCCACGGCCAAAAAGAAATGACTATAGCAGCTTACAAAAGGTAGGTTGATCATTGTAAGGGGGAAGGCGGAGGGCAACCGGGAGCTCATTCCAGGTGGATGGACCAACCACTGAGAAAGCTCGACGCAGCATGAGCGACGAGCGGGCTCTGGACACCAGAAGCTCGCCTTTAGCAGAAGAGCGCAGAGCTATGTATACGCGAAAGTTCAGACACCGGACGACAGAGTTCAGTCAAGTAGGATGGCGCACTACCAGAGAGACACCGCCAAACTAGTGTCGCAATGCAAAAGTAATGCGCTGTTGAACCGGTAGCCAGTGAGGGACATCGCGCATATAAGCTGAAACCGGTGAAAATTTAGGTATACGTCCAATAAGCCTGGCCGCAGAGCGAAGAACGCGATCTAAACTCACCACTACGGCACAGGGAAGACCAGCCAGAACAGCGCTGCAGTGATCAATTCTGCTGGTTACAAAAGCATGAACGAGGACTACTGAAGCCCCAAAGGTAAATGGGCGAATAACTGCAAGAAGCTGACGCAGCTGATAGTAGCAGTTACGAGTAACCAGGTTTACATGTTGCGAGAGACTAAGCTTCTGATCAAACAATACGCCCAGATCACGCACAACAGATGAAAAAGTAATGTGAGGATAGGTCTCAGCCAATATCTGCATATCAAGCTCAGCCAGATGCCTGCGACTGTCAATCCATATAAATTCTGTTTTAGAGGGATTTAAGAGGACACGATTCGAGGCCATCCCTTCAGAGAGGACATTTATGGCATCACACATCAACCCAACCGAGACCATTGCTGCAGCTGCTTTGCAATGGACATAAGCTTGAATGTCACCTGCATACAATTGATGCAGGAGGCCAGATAGAGTAAACAGAGGACCGATATCAGAGGTATAGAGAATGTAGAGCAAAGGACCCAGCACTGAACCCTGAGGAACTCCAAAAGGGGCGGGGAACCAGCGAGACCGAGAAGTACCAGTAACTACACAACTGGTACGGGCAGTAAGAAAGGAGCGGAGCCATCCAACAGGGCCGCCAGTCAAGCCAAAAGAAATAGAAAGCCGCTGAAGGAGAATGGAATGATCCACGGAATCAAATGCTGAACTAACATCAAAAAGCGTAAGAAGAGTTATCTGACCACAATCCATTGCGCTATAGAAATCATACAAGAGGCGAACCAAGAGGGTTTCAGTAGAATGGTTCTTACGAAATCCCGATTGCAAGGAAGGAAGTAGACCATTTGCATCTAGGTACACAGTTAATTTACAAGCAGTTATGCGCTCCAATATTTTAGATAGAAATGACACGTTAGCTATAGGACGATAGTTAACAGGATCGTTGATGTCCAAGCCATCCCGCTTCAGAGCGGGGAGGATGATGGAGCGCTTCTGAGAGGCAGGTAGATGAGATTCCTGAATTGAGCGGTTACACGAGAGTGTAAGAAAAGGAATGAAATCATCCACGAGTTACTGCACGAGGAATGCACGTACAACAGGACCAAAAATTTTATATTTGCTAAACTAGCTGTGTTATTTTCTTTGCAAGAATTGCTAGCTGATTTAAAAAACCAAAATGATTAGTTTTTATTTGTATAATGCACTGCAGGCTGGAGAGTGGTTATTGGAAAAGTAGAGAAGTCACGTTTTATGCTGGAGCTAAACAATTGTATGGTAGAGGGCAGAAGATGTTATACAATGTCGATGAAAATAAACAGTTGTAATAAGAGACACTAAAGGCAAGTTTCTGGAGGTATTAGATTAATAAATTGTATAAAAAAGTTTTGACCTCTACTTTCACTCCACTCTACTGTCTATAAATCTGTTATGACATCATTATCACATAAATACAATTCATAAAGAACTTGCCTAAGAACCCTTCATAAGTTTGTTATGACACCTTTATCACACAAATGCAATCCTCAAAGAACATGACAAAGAACTCTCTCTAAGTCGGGTATGATATCATTCATAAAGAACAAGCCTATGAACCTTCTCTCTTGGTCTTTTATGATATTATCACAGAATTGCAATGCCAAAGAACTCTCGCTAAGTCTGTTATATCATCCACAGAAATGCAATTTATAAGCAACAAACCTAAGAACTCACTCTCTCTATCTCTCTCTCTCTCTAGGTCTGTTATGAGATCGTTCTCTCACAAATGCAATTCATAAAGAACTTGTCTAAGAACTCACGCTTTAATTCTGTTATGACATCGTCATAAAATAAATGCAATTTATAACGAACCTGCCTAAGAACTTTTCCAAAATATGTTTTGATATCATTATCTTACAAATACAATTCACAAAGAACAAGGCTAAGAACCATCTCTCTTGGTCTGTTATGACATCATTATATCACAAATGCAATTCATAAAGAACGTGACTAAGAACTGTCTCTAAACCTGTTATGACATCTTTTCTCGCAAATACATTAATACAATTCATAAGAACTTGCTAAAGAACTCTCTTACTCTCTAAATTTGTAAGGACACCATTTACACACATATGCGATTCATAAAAAACTTGCCTAAGAACTCCCTCTTTAAATCTGCAATGATATCATTATCTTACAAATACAATTCATAAAGAACAAGCCTAAGAACCATCTCTCTTGGTCTGTTATGATACCATTATCATATAAATTCAATTCATAAACAACTTGTCTGGGAACTCTATCTAGTGGAAGTCTGTAGGGATACCATTATCACATAAATTCAATTCATAAACAACTTGTCCAAGAAGTAAGAACTCTATCTATTGTAAGTGTGTTATGATATCATTATCACATAAATTCAATTCATAAACAACTTACCTAAGAACTGTCTCTGTCTGAGTCTGTTATGAAACCATTATCTCATAAATTCAATTCATAAAGAACTTGTCTAAGAAGTAAGAACTCTATCTACTGTAAGTATGTTATGATACCATTATCACATAAATGCAGTTGCCATAGAACTTGCCAACAGAACTCTCTGTCCCTTTTCTATTCTGTTCTGAGATCTGTCTTCTTTGACCAAGGTTGGACCGGAATAGATTTTTTGAAGAGGCGCTATATGAAGCTTCATTTATAGTTTGATTGATTGACTGGTTAAGTACTTAATTAGTTAACGATCCGCCACGTCAGATGGAATGACGAGTACAACAGAAGAGTTCAGAAGAGTTGGACAAAAAAACATGTGTATTCATATTGTGGCTCAAACACCAATGCTTTCGAAATCAAATCTCGTCTACAAAATACAAATTTTATTTTGTATTATACAATACAACTGTATTTCATACAATAAAAATATATTCCATTCTGTACTCCCTCCAAACATCAGAAGTGCAAACACGACAAAATACAGCATCATTGTGAGTGGATGTTTCATTCAAGGTCCGTGTACTGCAGTGACCGCGTCAGTCTCAATGCAGGTCGAACCTTGTTTATAACGCAATAGAACATTTATATAGAGCCCCGTCATTACAAACGAATGGGTTGTAACAGTTAGCAAAACAGCGCCTCATAGTAAGCTAAAAGAGAAAAATCAGCAGTCGGCACCAACCAACGGATTGCCGTCGACAGCTGACAGATGGCAAAGATGTTGTTCAGAGACTCTGGCCAAGTTGCGTCAATAGGGTAAATAGCGACGACTAGTGACAGAGTTCGCAAACACGTTGACGATGTCGACAAGCAGTCCCTCACTGGTGGAAGACGCACATACATACGTACATACTGACATTATTATATAGGCCTACGCCTACACACTCACGTACATACACATGGCGGGGGGCTGAAAAGACGCAGATAGGGTGATATTGAAGATGGTTTAAACGCAGATTGAGAGCAATATTTCTAAGACGAAGACCGTCTTTTTCAGTCTGTGCATATATCACGCAATGACATCATCAGTTATTGCTGTCCACTTCTCATCCATTCATTGGTGGACGACCATATCGTCTCTCTCTCTCTCCCTCCCTCCCTCCCTCTCTCTCTCTCTCTCTCTCTCTCTCTCTCTCTCTCTCTTCAGGCTCTTCACTCGTAAGTCATTTCGATTCCTCCTTCTAAGCCATTAATTCTTCCCTATTCGTGCATAACTGAGTTCATCCTCAGTTGTTCCTGACTCTTTGGAGAGTCATTGCAATTCTTCGTGAGTTTTCTCTGGTCTCCTTCCTTCTCTGTATAAATCGTCATTGTCGTGTAAACGAAGGGACGACGAAGCAAACAACTATTGCATCTCGTTGTCTACGAGATGCAACATTTACGTTAACACGCGACCGTTGTCATTGGTTACTTTCGTTGTTTGTTGTCATTTGCGCCGGAATGGTGCTAGGGGCGGATCGAGGAGGAGGAAGCCCGAAGAGACGGAGAATTAAGTGGTGGTGAAAGAGGGAAAGAGTTTGGAAATGAACAGTAGTCAAAGTAAAATAGCGTTTATTCTGTCCTTGCGACCTCAATTCTCTTTCTAACTCCTCGGCACGTCTCTTCTTTGCTTTACTCTTTTCGTTTTCCCCTTTACGAATTACGAACTCTCTTATTCTGTGCTTGTATGATTAATTCTCGACCATTTCTGGTATTCGACTGTCATTCTCAGCGTTTTATTATGTCCCTCATACAGCACTATGCAAATTACTTTAACACGCCGTCAAACGAAGACGCTATATAAATCCCTCACGAGTAATCTCCCTACATGACCTGACTTCACTACAACCAAGCCCAGGTAATTGCTTATGAAGTTCGGATTATCGCTCAAATAAGGGATCCCAAGATTCTTTGAGGTAAAATGTTTATTCATCGCTGTCGTCTGTTCTAGAAGACAGCGATGTTCTAGAAGACACTTTGGTCCCGTGACTGATTTAAATATTATAATTTGCATGGTGCTTTGCATAAAAAACATCGGCGGCGAACAGCTAAGCCGCTTGCACTAAAACTAATTTCTCAGCAGCGGCAAAGATTTCTTTTAAACCAGCAAGGGGACCAGCAAGTTGAGTGATATGGGAAACTATTAGCCTTGTTAACTATTCTGGCCATTGACGGAATTTCATGAAAAATAGACAAATTTAACATTGTTTCGTGTGTAAACACAAATTCGTTCAAGTCTCGTCTGCCCGGACCGGAAGTCACGTTTGATTCGCCGTTGGCCGTAACCCAATAACCGAGGCGTTATTCTAGTCCAGGGGTGGGCAACCTACGGCCCGCGGGCCGTATGCGGCTCGCGGCGACGTTTTATGCGGCCCTTTAGACTTTTAAAATATTTTTTTTAAACTGCGTAAAAAATAAAAATAAATAAATATTCTTTTCCTACATTTCATTGAGAAATAACCTTTCCTCAGTGTTTTTGTTCTTGTTGGATGTCTTCTTGTACTATTTGTGATCATCACGGCAAACGTTTATTTTCGATATTGCCGCAATCGTTATAACGGTTTTTAAAATAATGTTAAATTAACACTAGTTAGTATCTTTTACTGTTTTCGTTGTTGGCAAATGTAACGTGTCTGCTAAAACTTTACAGTTTGGATGGTTTGTTGTTTAAAATTTCAAACTTTTCCTTAATTAATTAATATTTAGAAAATAATTTTAAAATTAAAAAAAATCTATTTTGAAACGAGAAATGAGTGCGCCAACATTGAAGAAGAGAAAAATTGAAGACGAGTGTAGGACATTCAACAAAGACTGGACATCTAAGTATTTTGTTGTTGACATTAAAACCAATGCTGTGTGCTTGATATGTCGGGAGTCTGTGTCCGCTTTCAAAGAGTATAATCTTAAACGACATTTTCAGACAAAGCATGGCAATTTCGGAATAAATTTAAATGAAACCGAATTGCGGCGCAAAGCAGATGACTTGGTGAGAAGTCTAAAGCTGGGACAAACAATTTTTGTGAAGCCGTCATCTATTCAAGAAGCTGCTACAAAGGCCAGTCTAGTTATTGCACACAAGATTGTGAAAAACAATAAACCATTTTCCGAGGGAGAATTCGTAAAGAATTGTGTGCTTGAAATTGCCGATATAATCTGTCCGGAAAACAAGAGAAAGTTTTAAAATATTTCATTATCCCGAAGAACAGTGGTTCGGCGCATTGAATCTATAGCAGAGGATCTTTCGGACCAGTTGTTGAACAAGATTAAGCCATTTCAATGGTTTTCCCTAGCCCTGGATGAAAGTACTGATATACAAGACACAGCACAGTTGCTTATCTTTATTAGAGAGATCGATGACAAATTTATAGCTACCGAAGAATTGCTGTCTACGGAGCATTTGAAGGACACTACAACTGGACAAGATTTATTTGATAATCTCATTAAAGCTTTAGACAGGTTTGAATTACCACTGGATAAACTTGCCAGTGTAACTACAGATGGTGACCCATCTTTGACAGGTAAAAACTTGGGTCTGATCAAAAAAATTAAAGATCATGTGAAAAACTTACATCCTGATCACACCATAATACCTCTGCACTGTATCATCCACCAGGAAAGTCTGTGTAAATCTGTTCTTGATTTCAAACACGTTGTTGGCCCTGTTGTAAGTGCTGTGAATATAATAAGAGCCCGGGGGCTTAATCATAGACAATTCAAATCCTTTCTTGAAGATTTGGAATCTGATCATTCTGATGTACTTTGTCACACAAATGTACGTTGGCTAAGTCTTGGAATAGTTTTGAAGAGAGTGTGGAAACTAAAGGATGAAATAGTGTTGTTTCTAGAGATGAAAGATATAACGGTAGAGTTGGCAACTCAGATGAAAACGTCAGAATGGCTGTCAGATTTTGCATTTGCAGTTGATATTCTTGAGAGACTTAATGAACTGAATGTTAAGTTACAAGGTAAAGGTGTGTTTGCACATGAGCTGTTTGCAGAGGTCAAGTCCTTTCAAGTGAAGCTTCAGTTGTTTTCCAGACATTTGAAAGAGCAAAATTTTTCTCATTTTCAAACACTGAAGACACAGACTGTTTCTCGTGAATGTGCAGAAAAATACAGCCATCAGATTTCATCTCTGAGAGAAGAATTTTCAAGGCGATTTAGCGATTTTCAAGCTCTTGATGACCAGTTTGTTCTTCTCACGACGCCATTTTCATATGATATTGACAAGGCTTCTACCGAACTGCAGCTGGAATTAATAGACTTGCAGAATGACAACATTCTCAAAGAGAATTTCAAAGAAATGGAATTAACAAACTTTTATGCTTCACTAAAAAATGATAAATTTCCAAATATACAACAGTTTGTAATGAAAATGTTAGTTTTATTTGCATCAACTTACATTTGTGAACAGACTTTTTCCTGCATGAACATCAATAAATCGAAGTATAGGTCTCAGCTCACTGATACAAATTTGGATTCTATACTACGGGTTTCAACCAGTACTTTAACTCCGGATTATGGAAAACTTGTTAAGAAATGCTTGCAGTTGCAAAAATCCCATTAAATATTTTTAAAAGTAAGTCACTAGGTAACTAACAATGAAGAAACTAACTTACAAACTAACTGTACTAGCAAGAACTGATAGTGACGGTCACTATCAATAACATTATTATCAGATAGTCCTGATAGTGCTATACTTAGCTACTAGTAACTAGTTATTCAGTATGTTATTATGACTATTTACTGTGATCAATATATCATTATAGTTTTTTAATTTGCTCAAAATGTGTTGATTTTATTGTCTGATCCGGCTTAGAATTCTAGATTATTAAAACAAAATAGCATGCGGCCCTTCAAACAATTTCAATTTTCATACGGCCCCCTGCCCAAAAAAGGTTGCCCACCCCTGTTCTAGTCCTATAGTAATTCCGTTCAATGACTACAACCAATAGGAGTTTATGACCTACGCCATTTAATCTGATCTTGCATCAACCAATGCGAAAATCGTATTCAAATCGAAACTGCGTCACGAATCTTAATTATCCCGCTTGACTGCAAACGATGCGTTTCTATATACGCGAGTTAAATTCAATGATTTCTAGCTCGTATAATCCTTGGATATCTGACGTTAACCAGATTTGTAACGGTTCCTCACGTTTTAACAAGTGAAGAGCCAGATATTGATCGAAGGCCCATATATCTTGTTACTTAAGATTCAATTCCTCCTCAGTCCCCATTGTACAATAAAATAGATTCATCCATATTCATCAGCCAATGAAAAGATGGTCATACGCATCAACAGTGAATAAGTGAATTACTAATATAGCCTACATCGGTCAATAACTCCAGAAATATTATAGAATTATGTGCCAATAAATGACTGAATAGGCCTTACTTAAATCAGTGCAATTAATTTATTGTCACCACTAGTTCGTCAAAATTAACCTTCCCGTTCTTTTTAATAAATCTGTATTCCGTATTATAATAGTTCTCACCGTAACGACCACTGTGTAGATGGCGTATCGGTCACAAATACTTGGGTTGCGTTGATTCCTGGATCGCTCAATGTATGTCTACGTCACCTGTGCCGGTCATTTCTTGAAGTACCTTGACGAAGTTAACTCAAAACTCTCCAACGTCTATTACGAAATTTCTACACTAGATTGTTCGCTAGCACTTTCGGTTCGACCGTGATTCGACACCGAAACAACGATGTTGTTTTTCCACGAGAGACTTTAGGCCTTCACGCAACTCCTTACACATTCCTGTTCAGCCAGGAGTAGGCCTATCTCTCAGTGGAGTTCGCACTGCTTCGCAGTCTGTCGCTTGCCACAGTAGATTAATTTTACCGATTGACTCCACTATCAACTATTCGTCCTACTGAGGCCCATCCTCAACTTCCACCGATAACGAGTAAATTCGATAAAACGTCCATATTTTCAACTCCGTTGCTCTCCAACTCTCCTTGCTTGCTCGGATGATCTCGCCATTGCGCATGCTCAGCCGGCAGTCTTCCAGCCAATCGCAGTGACCCATGGGAGTCCGTTGCTATATATCGTGTGAGTTCTACCCAAACTTAGCGATAATGTAACTAACTAACCTACGCTGATGACCCTGCTGATCAAATTAATTAGGGTGTTACATATAGTGTGCCTAATATAACACTTATTAGGGGCCGTTCATATATTATACACATTTTTTCTTCTCCCATTTACAATTATATGCCTTTCTATCCTGGTGGGGTCTAAACCTAGCATTTGATAAAGAGCGCCTTATTACTATTTACCATTATAATCGTTTAGCAATTATTATTATTAGCCAAATGTAATTATTATCGTTGTTATGGTCATTATGTGTTGTTATTGTAATGTTCTCTTTAATCCACAATATTTAAAAACTTCCTCTGAAGCTAATAATTAACCTAGTGACAGATTGATGCTTTGTCGTTAGAATAAATAATACGTTGTGTTGTAGCATTTGTTTATCCCACGACAACGGCCCCGAAAACAACGACAACCACAACTGCGAGAACAACAACGGCAAAAGCAACTACAACGACAACTATGTCAACAACAACGACTGCAACAACCACCACAACTGTGCCAACAACAATAACAACAACTGCTACAACAACGACAACTGCACCAACAACAACTCCAACGACCACCACAACAGTGCCAACAACAACAACAGCTGCAACAACAACGACAACTGGGCAAATAACATCAACAATTGCAACAACAACTGCGTCAACAACAACAGAAGCAACGACGACAACTGGTCCAACAACAGCAACAACAACTGCATCAACGAAAACAAGCCGTCTTCCGATAACAGCAGAGCAAACAACGGAAGCACCTTCAACGACGGTAACTATAGCAGCGTTGCTTAAAGCAACATCTGCAGAGGCATTAGAACTAACAACGGTTGAAACGACGACAGCAACTGTTGTTCCCACGACATTACATTCAACAACAGAATGTACAACGCAATCAGTCACTTTAACCGACTCCCATACTAAAACTTCAATAGCACCGACAATGACATTAATAAAGCTTATGTCAACTGCTGTTCAGATAATGCAACAGACAACAGCAGAAACAATGGTTGCAACAACAGCATCAATGCCTCAGATGACAACTGCTGTTCCAGCAACATCACAAAGCATCACGGAAGCAACGGTTGCACCTTCAATGTCAGTGCCTCAGGCTATAACTACAATACTGCAGACAACATCTATTCCAACTTCATCACTGAGTACAGCCAATACAACGACAGTTATTTCAAGTGTTGTTCCAACGACTCAACAAAATACAGAAGAGACAACGTCCGTCATCACAACTGTTTTTCCGACAACACAGCAAAAGACAACAGACGCAACAGTTGCACCTATGACATCATTACACCAGACAACAACTGCTGTTCCGACACCACACCAAAGTTCATCAGAAACAACTATGGTTAGTTCAACTGTTGCTCCCACAACACAGCAAGGTGCAACAGAAACAACTGATGCAACGACAACCTCGACACCTCCAACAAAAGCTGTTGTTACAACCACACAGCAAAGTACAACAGAACCAACGATTATTACGTCAACTGAATATGCAAGGTCAACAATGGTTGCATCAGAAACGGTAAAACCATTCTAAATTCTGAGCAATTCTAATTTCTATATAGATTCTAAATTCTCTCTGGAATAGCTTTCAATATGAACCATTTAGAATGATTTGTTCTTTTGCTGAACATGGAAAGATTTCTGCTGTGGCTGGAAATGTCTCAGAAGTTGCAAGTCTCATCTGCGTTTGGAGTCTTGTTGAAATGCAAGCAAAGATGCCTCTGTGCTTGGGGCCGTCCATATATTACGTACGCAGCGAGGGGAAAGAGGGTTCGAATTTCGACGATTTTGCGTACGGGTGCGTATGGTTGTGAGGGAAGTAGTCCCGAAAATATGTACGTACGCAATTGACATTGTCTAATTAGGCCCTATGACGTCCACAGCACGGAATATTAAAATCAGAATTGTAAACCCAATCACAGGCTATGTTACTGCTTAATCAATTTTATATATCAGTAAAACTTTTTGAATACAAATGTTGCTAGTGTTTTATTTCTTCATAACAGTTAACATACTTAAGCTGTTAAACATAATGCTTAACGAAAATCAATAACCTCCGACAAAATCAAGGGGCCATCAATAAATGGCGTCAAGCGCCCAGGGGTGAGGGTCACACATTTGTGACGATGTGTGAAGAGGGGAGAGGGGGTCGGCGAAATGTGACGTCACACCATGACATCAAGCATCAAAGTGCATAATTTTTAAAAAAACTTTTGCTCAGTTAAACATTGATTTGTTTCAAATTATCGTTATTAAACACTTTTATGAATGTAATGATTCTACCACAGCCTTTCATCTCGTGGAATGCATAATGAGTGTAATAATCATACTTTCTTCATTTTTTCGTTCTACTAGCAATAAGTATTTTTATAGTTATAATTAGTTTCCTTGATAATCATAAGAAAATTTTGCATATAACATTCTGGACATCTTATTTTTCCGGTGTCAGAGCTTTGTGGCGTAATTTTTGAGTGGTCATGACTTTTGTGACGACGTGTGACGAGGAGAGATGGGGTCAAAAATCGTCCAAATTTGTGTGACGTCATTTATGGACGACCCTAGTGTCCTGTAGATGTCTTTAGCTAGTTAACCTTTGCAATGGGGTAGAGCACAAGCTTGCCTTGCCTTGCACTGCCCTATCCAGGCCGTGTCTTGCCCAACTCGGTTGTCTTATGCACAAGCCTTGTCTTGTTTCTCATGGCATATGTATCATGCACAGGTTTCAGTAATTGACGCTCAACCGAATGAATCAGAAACAACAAAAATTGGACAACCTGCTGAAACAACAACCTTCGTCACAATCTACTCTACACCCTCAACCTACTCTACACCCACAACCTACTCTGCACCCACAACCTACTCTACACCCACAATCTACTCTACAGCTTCTGCCTTCACGACTACCTTCATATATCCGATGTCACAGCCATCAGTTACACCAGAGACAACCGGCTCTGCAACGTCGTTTGCAAATGTTTTTTCAACGGAAACGACGACAACAGCTCTGACAACACAACAAACAACGACCCCGACAACTGCTCAATCAATTGCGGTAACAACTTCTACAAACATTGCAATTGGAAGTCTCTTAGAAACAAATAATCCGGACCTCCCACTGCCTGCACAACTTTTAGGCCTCGGATTGCCAACACTACCAGTTTCAAATATTCTTGATGTGACCTTTCCAACACTACCAGTTTCAAATACTCTTGATTTGATATTGCCAACACTACCAGTTTCCAATATTCTTGATGTGACATTGCCAACACTACCAGTTTCCAATATTCTTGATGTAACATTGCCAACACTACCAGTTTCCAATATTCTTGATGTGACAATGCCAACACTACCAGTTTTCAATATTCTTGATGTGACATTGCCAACACTACCGGTTTCCAATATTCTTGATGTGACATTGCCAACACTACCAGTTTCCAATATTCTTGATGTGACATTGCCAACACTACCAGTTTCCAATATTCTTGATGTGACATTGCCAACACTACCGGTTTCCAATATTCTTGATGTAACGTTGCCAACACTACCGGTTTCCAATATTCTTGATGTAACGTTGCCAACATTACCAGTTTCCAATATTCTTGATGTGACACTTCCACAACTGGAAGTTTCCAATATTCTTGATGTGACATTGCCAACACTACCTTTCTCAATTAATCTTGGTTTGGGGTTGCCTACACAGATATTTTCCAATATTCCTGGAGTGGAATTGCCGACTCAACTGCTGCCAAATATACCAGGAGTATTAATGCCTACAGCGATTACCGGAAACCCAGCAGATTACGGTAAGCACTTTACGGTAACATTGCAACGGTGTCATACATTGCCCATGCATGTTGCAACTGGTTCGGTAATGAGCGTGTTTGTGGTGTTGTTGCATATTGCCCATGGATATTGTGATAATAAAATCTAATTTCTAAAGTGCTACTATAAAGCTAAGTGTAAATCACCAGCTTCGTCTTGAAGATAAAAATTGTTAAGAACACCATAGTGGAGCATATTCAAATCGTTCAAATTTTGAGCTGGCGGATTGCTGTGAGGACAGATGTAATGTGGTGGTGTTTGTGGCTTTGGAGAAAGCACAGGCGAGAGCATTTTCAATAGTTTGGTTGATTTGGGTTATGCATAATGTTGACGATTGGAGAATTTCACAAATATGAAGAGTGAGCAGCAGGATGGGTGAAGTGATCTAAGAAGCTAAAGTTTTGATAAAAAAATAACACCTATAGGTTGCAGCCAGGAAAATTTGCAATGAATGTCTGGGTGGATGCAGAGTGAAAGTTGATGGAAACAGGGATCTGGACATTTATTTGATTTAGTTGTTCACGCAGGTCTATTAATATGGATTCAGTTTTAGAGGGGTCAGGCACAGGTGGTACTAGATACGATTTTGTACCCTTGGTATTATGCTCTATACATACAGTTCAGGTGGAACCTCCCTGCTTCAGCTGCCTGGCTGAAGATAGACAACAGTTCCAATTCTCAGGAGGCAACGAGTTTAGAGAGGCCTTTGACCCAGGAGTGTCAATCCCCCTAAGTGGTGGAAGCAAACCCACCCAGATCCAAGTGTCAGGAAGGCAAGAAATTCTAAAAATCATCCCCCGCTACCCATGATTGAATATGGAATCGAACGCATAGTCTTGTCCAGTATAAACGACTACCTAACTTCTAACTCGCTCCTAAATCCCCACCTGTCTGGCTTTACTAAGCGGCATTCTACAATAAACTTGTTTTTGTCATTTCTCACCAACAAGTCTCCTGTCTCTGCCTCCTTGATATCTCTGCAGCCTTTGATACCATCGATCACATATATTGCTCCAGCGACTGTCTACCTGGTTCGGCTTTTCTGATACGGCTCTTCCCTGGATCCTATCCTATATCTCTTCCCGCTCTTTCTCAGTAAAGACCTCGAGCACTTCATCTAAATCATGCCCGCTCACCTGTGGTGTTCCTCAAGGTTCTGTTCTTGGGCCCCTCTTGTTCACCCTCTATACTACCCCCCTCAGTTCACTCATTAACGCAACCTCTGTTGACCATCGTCTATACGCTGACGACACGCAGTTATTCATTTCTTTCTCTCCAACCAGTTTCTCCAACTGCATTGATAATCTTATCCATGTCGTCACCCAAATCTCATCCTGGATTACCTCAAATCTCCTCTGCCTGAATCCCTCCAAAACCGAATTCATTCTGATTGGCCTCCGTGAGCAACTTTTAAGAAAATTCCTGATCCCTCTATTTCTCTCAACCCTGATTCTGCATCCACCCACACATTCACTTTTGTGGGCGCTGTAGAAATGCTGAGATTACGATTACGATATAATTGGAGGCATTTGCCTCCGGACCCCCCCCCCCCCTATATAGAATGACCTTGGTCAATCCTTGCTTGACGCAACACATGCATCGGTTTTGCGGCTGTGAATTGAGTGGCACTTCTATCCACGACTCTCTCTCTCTTGCTCAGACGTATTCAGAAGAACCGAACAAAGCTTCATTAATCAGATGCGAGATTTCGCTCGTTACGTTTCGCCTGTGGAGAGATAAATGGGCCGAAGTTTTCATGGACCGTCGACAATGAAAGACGGGACAACCGTTGATGACATAAAGCGTCAAAGAGACGGAATTAATGACTTCGCAGGACAAAGAATCAGTGACGCCAATGGCAAAGACAAAAATACTCCATACATCACCATATAGTTTGTATATATATATATATATATATATATATATATATCCAACTTTGCATACTACCTGCATAATTTCTGTCCTCCGATAATAGCAATAGAAGAAATATGGCATCAATCATTGAAAGAACAACAGAGTCGAAGAGATAGAAACAAACGGGAAGAGAGGCAGACAGACAGACAGACAGACAGACAGACAGATAGTTTGTTGCAGAATGTCATCGTCAAGGCAGTCGTCTTGAGCGCGTCCTTTGGCGCAGGCGCTGTCCTGGTGACCGTGATTCCCGTGTAACCTACTCTTCGTCCATTCTGACTGTTCTGTTTTGCTCAGGCCTGGATCGAGAGTGCCTCTGGGTAGTCGTCTCGAAGGGGCGCTAGCGCTATATCAAATTCATAAATTATATAGATACATTATAGATAGATAGATTACATGAATCGACGCTACAGAGAGAAAGAGGGCGAATGTGCAGGGGACACTCGATGACTCTGGGTCACTGCTATAAGTCAAAGATCTCCTGTAGGCCTACCCATCTGGTTCACCGGAATCTACCGTTACCTTTACTACGAGTTATCGCTCTGCTGACCTTTACAAAATCAAGGACCTTGGCCTTCGTAGCTTGATACTCTCATCTCCGTCTATAATGGCCAGAATATCCTTCCACTCTATTCCACATCTCTCTTCGTCTTGGTGCCTTGGACAGGTCCCAGGTTACTCTGCTTGCAATATACGACGTTAGCGCAGTTTCTTACTCGGTGGCCCATGACTCTGTGGTTCCACATGCTCGCACTGCCACCCGACGACAGAATAGGACTGCAGTCTCACACCCTCCTCTATTTGGAACAGCCTCCTTTCTGATATGAATTTTCTCCCGCGGGACAGTCTAGTGTAGCGTGATCGGGCCCCCTGGGTGGCAATTCACCCCGCTTCTGGGTTCCAATTTCTTGCGTACCTCGATTCTGCCCTACTGCGGTGTCAATTGTGGCAATTCTGGTTCACCCCCCTTAATCCTCTGGTACCCTCAGGAGGCCGCACTGTTGTTTTGCCCAGGTCCGACTGCCCGCGAGGTAAGTCTCGCTGGTTGGTGTAGATATGAGAAAGATTACCAATGTCAACGACCTAAGCTCATTAGAAATAACTTCGACTCGATTCCGACTGATTTATCTTTATTTCTTTGATAAAATCCACAGTCATCGAACAGTTATTATACAGAACGCTGTATTTACAACTACTACTACAACGACAACTTCTTCACTGACAACTCTGCACTGCTCTTCTATTTCTTTTCTCCTCTCTCCCTAACGACTCTCTCATATATGTACCCGAAGCAAAGCGAGACACTGCAGCGAGACATTGTAGCGAGACATTGTAGCGAGACATTGAGCGCAATAATCGCTAACCAGCTACGTGTGTATGCAATTTTGCCACACTAGCTCTTTTTGCAAGCTACTCAAAACTTTCCTGCTTGACCGGTCATGGGTTGAAGAGCCTTTGGATGGTTATCTTCAAGGAGTGCTATATAAATTCCATAGACACATAAACAGAGAGAGACAGAGAGAGACAGAGAGAGAGAAAGACATAAAGAGCGACAGAGGCAAAGAGACACAGACAGCTATAGGGGGAGACAGAGAGCTAAATGCATCTCGACAATAAGTTAAAAATGTCTAAGAGGCTGAATGAAAGCAGTATTTCGGTGAGCGCCGCCTGATCCGTTGTAGTTGCCATTTGTCCATAAACCCAGACAAAGAGACCCAGACATAAATCTACGATCGACCAAAACAAATGCTCGAGTACAAACACACGCACGCACCGTCCTTCGATTATTATTCGCAAGTAGAGCGCAGTTCTAAGTGAATGGATTATAAGAGACGAGAGATGTCCCCCTCTGTCCCTCTGTCTCTCTGTCCCTCTGTCCCTTAGCCTCTGGATGTGCCTGAGGCCTGACTGATGTGTGATCGAGGCTGTGCATTTGATCGAATGATCTGCTGTGGGATAGACGGCAACTGAACAAACAACCGCTTCTTCTTCTTCCGACGTATATTGAACAGAGCATCGAAAGACTGTGCGATCATTGAGGCGCCATCGATCGATACCTTAGCAATAGGAAACAAAGACTTGATTCTGGCCATGATTTGTTGCATCGAAAGGTGGATTGGCACCATTACGCGCTTGATGAAACAATCCCACGCAGGCGGTATTTACCACTAGACCAACACAACCCCACCTAGGGGCGGCACATTTCAAAGGGCGGCAAAAAGTCTGTTAGATTTTTGCTAATAGCTTAGGCTGCATCCCCACATACATTTCTAGCCTTCGGGTTCAATTATGTGCGCACTGTACAGTGCATATGTTGTAGACTTGTAGTTGTAACTTGTGCTAGTTAGGACTAATAAGGAAGAAGTGTTAATAATCGTGTTATACTGTTATTAAAATTTAAACTAATACACTCATCAAGTTAATGCTTTTTATTTGTTTTCATTTTTTAATAGAAATAGACTTGTAGTTTCTCTTCCTACTGTAAAATCTGTTAATATTTGTGGATTTCAATATGCAATTTTAATTTTGGGAGGGGAGAAACATAGAGGCGGCAAATTGTTAAATCCGCCTCTGGCCCATGCAGGGGCAGAGAGCTTGAAAGAAAAGACGAGCCAATAACGCAATCAATCAACTGATCAACTTAAAACACAGAACAATCTTTCATTGCTACATTTATTATTATAAGACGTCAAGGATAATAACTTGAGACTCATTAAATAACTTGATCGGGCAATCTGGCTGTAGATGGGAAGTATACACTATAATACTAACATGAAATTATTTACTGGATGAACTGAATTTCAGTAACAGGCGAATTAAATGTAATAATCAATAAAGAAACCGACTTCTTAAATAAAATTAAGTATAATATTGACTTAATTACGTATGGTACAGGCTAGGCCTACTATACTAGTTACCTTGTATGTAGGCCGATGGTTTCCCTATACCAATTAATAGCCCCTTAGACTTAGAAATTGAATTTATTACTGATCATTGTGCTAAAACTCGGAAATGCTGGAAGAACTTTGACATAGATATTTGACTGATTACACCAATACTATATATTAAGAGGAATGCTAGAATTCACTCTGAAAGTTTTTTTAGCATTCAACGTATTTTATATAAACAAATTCAGCGCTTAACTATGAGGGATCTAGAGTAGTGTTAAAGCAATTAATAAAATAATGTACAATGTCTTTAAGAAATTTAATAGCAAATACCTTTACTTTAAATGGGAACACGATTACCAGATTAATTGACGATCTGTTGGAAATGTGGAACAGGAGGACCCGACACCAGATGCCCTGAAAACAAATTTTAATATGTTAGATATATATATGTCCATAAGACTTAAAATTCACCCTTAACCAATCTAATATTGTGAATAATTATATTTAAACTTTGCTAGCAGCCACCAACCTCACTAACCTTTAGCCAACTACTAAGACTAAAACTTAGTGTCTGGTCCATCAAACTTAATTGCAGTCTCATCCAACTAACATTTCAAATGCTTTATATTAAAAACTATCCAAAGCAGAGCCTTGATTAAACTTAATAAAGTAGATAGAGAGAGACTTGGTACTAAACATAAAGTGAAGACTACAAATGCAGAGAGGCATATATATATATATATATATATATATATATATATATATATATACATATATATATATATATATATATATACATATATATATATATATATTGTTTGCCATGACAAGAGAAATATACTCATTAAAAACCGTATACAAAATGTGAGGAAAGATGATATCTGAAAGTTCAGAGTTACACAAATACTTTCAAATTAAGCCTATGATAGTTCTCAAAACATAAAAGGCATTAGACAGACTCTAATAAGCAGCAAATTTCATGCTCCATGGTACATGAAACAAAATCAAACAAAAATACAAAGGCCGTAGACAAGGAAAATCGAAGCAAAAAACTGTTGGCCCTTATGCTTCACCAATAACTATCCTATGTTGATAATAACCAATTTCATTTGTACGCCCTTTTACTCACTGATATAAGTTGTTTTTACCACGAATCCATAACAGGGATGATATGATCGCTTTTACACCTGCTATGGCTTCCATAACAGCGGTCGCTATTATTTAAATGTAGGCAGGATAAGACTGCATTACGCTACTGTCACCTAGCGACTTGAACTTTAATATACATGATATAATGTATATTCTGAAATGGTGTAGCCTTGAGACGGTTTGCCACTAAACTCAGTTACTGTATTGTACTTTTACATGTACACCTAATGTACAAGAGTTAGCTTTCTCACGATGGCTACTTCGCTAACCACTGGCGATATAATACGCCAGACGACGCCAATGCTGACCATCGCACACAATGGAGACGACGCGTGCACTCCGTCAGAGGTCGCTGGCAGTGTCAAATGTCGGTTTGTCTTGCGACGAAATGCAATACCATTTGCTAGATGTTAATAATAGGTTGATTTGTGATGGTTGATTAGTTGGCGAAACTGACTTTGAAGCAGCTGCTGTTGTTTCTTATATTTTAGATCTTCAATGTCCTTTTCTCTTCCTTTCGGACTCAACGCAACGTAATACGGATCAGACGTATCCTGGAGTGACTGTCGTCTACTCGTGTCTTCCAGGGTTCCAGTTCAACGATGCCAGTCTCTACAAGGTCATCACCTGTCTTCCCATCGGAAAATGGAGCTCCATGCCCGACATCAATTGCATCCGTGAGTTGTTCGGTCTAGGTTGACGTATTCTTCCATTAAACTACTCTGATCTAGTAACTTTCAGTACCGTGTCATGATGCTGTATTCGTTGGAGCGGACTTCAACGCTGTACTATTGCATCTCTGTAAGTTTTCTGTCCCCTGCTAAAAAAGCTCTAGGTCTCTGTAGAGTACCATAACTTAGGAAGCGCAATCTGCGGCTTCAATAATGATCAAAAGGCGCCACTCAGTATTGCAGATTTATGGATTTTTGTCAGCATTCTCATCGATAAAGTTATGAATTGTTTTCTTATGGAGAGTTTAAACTGTCGTTAATCGTTGGTGAAGATTGGTTTCAAATATCAGCGCAATTCGACGGCTTCCCAGCAAGGAATCGTAAATCATATGGGTGGTTATTAATGGTTGATTTTCTGTGATGTCATTAGGGGCCTATATGCTTCCTGAATGTGTTTATTGGAAGACTGAAAGAAGAATGAAAGCAATCCGGATTATTTGACTTGGCAGATAAACAGCTCAATAGTCCTATTCTCGGTCTATTTTAGATGTTCCCTTAAGAAAAGGAAGGCATGTGTTGGAGACAGTCTTTCTAATGGCTAAGAGCCCATTGTCTGATGATGGCTTGCGTCGATCTAAGGCTGTGCTTCCATTAGATCGATAGCACTACTAACAGTCTTCGGTGCAAACTCATGCTTTGAACCACTCCAGCCGTCAACACTGGGAGCACATGTTGTCATTAAAATGAGTCGCAGAAACATCACCACCATCAATATCGAACTTTATCACCCACAGAAAATGGCAACGAAAGAACGAAATCAGATCGAGAGAGGTCGCTCACATCGATCGCAGAGGGCGCCTATCGACGTCACAGCCAAACCAAGTGACGCCTTTCGGGCAATGAAACTCCTCCGCAATACAAACACAGAAAGATGCAGAAAGAGAGGCAGACATATAGACAGACAGACGAAGAGGAGTAGGTTTAGTTGATAGCATTGACCCGCTGACCCTGCCAGAAACTACTTAATGACAGACGCTTAGCAGTTGGGCCAAGGATTCCGTTAAAAGAAACGAATTGAAAGGAATCATTCGAAGAGAAGCGATTGAAAGGGAGCGACGCAAGACCAGACCAGAGCTCTGAAGGACGTTCATAGATTGAATTATTCACTAGACAATGAAATAGCAACAATCGATCGATCGATGGCGCTGCTATTCAATGGTTGTCGTTTTCAATTAGATATCGAACGATGACGACGATGACGATGACAGCGGTAGATCTTTGGTCTATTTTGATTGGTCGGCAGTAGGGGTCAAAGGTCGGTTGAGTTGGAAGGGATTAGAAAGAGCTGCAGACGATGAAGAAGAAGAAAAGGTCTTTGATGGACTTCATCGTCTGCTTTTACCTTCATTTGAACCATCGACAACACATCATTAGATGTTAACGATCAATGAATGCAGCTAAGAGGGATAGAAGAAGCTAATGAAAATTAGCACAACGATTAGACAGAGAGAAAACGGAGAGGAGGAAGGACTGAAGGAAGAACAGGAGGGAAGGAAGAAGGAGAGAAGGAAGAAGTGGAGAAAGGAGTACAAGAGGAAGAGCAGGAGGAAAAAGAGGAGGAAAAAATGGAGGAGAAAAAACAAGAGGAAGAAGAAAAGGAAGAAGAAAAGGAGGAGGAGAAAGAAGAGGAATAGGAGGAGGAAGAAGAAGAAGCAGAAGAGGAGGAAGATGTGAGGATATGCTCAGTCATTGTGACCAATTGTCTAAAGACTGCTTCTCTTTTAGTCATATGGTATGTCTCCAAACACTGTCTGTAGATGAGATCTGACTATTACTATGTAGGTCCTTAATTGTTACTTTGTGTGTGTAGATGAAACGAGAGTGTCTCTCTTTGTCTTGTGACTCTGTTGCAGCCAAGAACTGTCCTCCGATCGCAGAGTCAGAAGACACGTACCAAAGCACTGACTTAACGTTCTCTGATTCGGTCGTTACGTTCCAGTGTGCTCCGGGTTTCTCGTTCCCTGACGGATCTCAGCGCAGGACCGTCATCTGCCTCTCTTCTGGCCAGTGGAGCTCCATCGCTCCAGTCTGCACACGTAATTCAATCACTTCGTGGTCGGCCTCGACTCACCACAGAGAGGGTCAGGTCAGGTCAAGGCAGGGTCAGGTCAGGTTGTGTTGGCAATATATGTTGCGGCAGGGCATTCTGCTTAGAATAGCTTTAGAAAGAATCCATTTGCCCAGCAGTGTGATTTTGATTAAAGTCGAAAGACTGACAATTGTTAAAATTGTTTTGAAATTCAGTTCAAATAAAGATAGCTGGTCAAAATGTTATGAATAGATGGATTGATTGAATTATGGAAGTAGGCTGGATCATGTAATTTGTTCAATGGTTTGAGAGAACAAATCGATTGAAGTCACTCTTAAGCCACAGGATCCAATGGAACTAATAGCAGCCGTGGAAGAAGAAACCAGAGAGAAACTATCCAAATATAGAATAATTCAAAGAGCCACAACCGATATTAATCCCAGCTTCAGTCTCGGTCAGATCTGAATGGATAGAGTTCGAGGAAAACGAGGAAGACGGAAGTAAGGACCAACAAGTAGGACTGTAAGAGGAGACAGCATGAAAAGGTGTAGGTGGTATAAGAGGAAGAGGAGGAGGAGGAGGAGGAGGACGAGGAGGAGGAGGAGGAGGGGGAATGATTGTGTATGCAGCGCTGGTTAAAGTGCCGTACTATAATATGTCAACTGTATACTAAGCATAATATAAGGTGTGTATAATATTCAATTGGTCGATTGTAGAAATCGTGTGAATGTGTTCGTACGTTGTTGTGTGTTATTGGTAGGAGCCAATTGTCCTTCGAAGTCAATCGATGAGCATCAGTTGATTGGTGAGAGTCCATCTGGATCGAATGCAACAGGTTTCTGTTCCATGGACAATGGCACCAGCACCACCAGCAGTAGCAGCAGCAGGAGCCTTCGTTTTGACAATGGTCTGTCGTTTAAGACGATCAAGTGTACAGCTGCTGTCTCTCTGCTTACGAGTAATACGACGGATTGCGTTGCCAGATGGAGCGACGATGAACTGGACCCAGTCTGTCAATGTAAGCTGTCATCATCATCATCATCATCATCATCACCACCATCGTCGTCATCATCATCACCACCATCGTCATCATCATCATCACCATCATCATCACCACCATCGTCTTCGCATGTTGTCATTCGTGTAGTCGTGGATAGTTCGTTATATGTAGGGAGAAAGGGAGAGAGACAAAGAGAGGCGCAGAGGGAGGGACAGTAGGAATGAAATAAAGATGAGAGACGTAGTTGAGAGATGAGAGAGGGTAGTTAGAGATGGAGAGAGCAAGAGAGAGAGAGACAGACAGACAGACAGACAGACAGAAGCAGAATGAGAGGGAAATATGGAGAAAGAAAACGCTACTGAGAGAACTGAGAGATATAGGGTAAGTAAGATGTGTAAACAAACGCAGTGATAGAGGCAGAGAGAGTGCCAGAGAGACCTATATAGATAGATGGAGCTATAAACGTAAGGATGTTCTGGGCATTAAACGGAGGTGATGACGTTGTTGATCTGTGCGCTGTCTCTTCCAGTTCCTTTCATCTGATTGACCTTGTGTCTTGTCTTTCCATTCAGTTGGGTCTCATTGTCCTCCAGTTCCTTATCTGGCTAACGCCGTTCTCTCAGCTGAACAGACGATCAGTGGAGCGAGTCCCAGTCTCACATGCGTCACTGGATTTCGATTCTACGATTTAACGAAGACGAAGCACGTCACTTGTGGACCACAACTGGACTGGAACCCGAATCCACTGCCTCCCTGTCTACGTAATCTTCTTTTACTGTCGCCGATGATTCTTTCATTTATATGACGCCACCATTAAAGTATCCATCATTGATGCTCGCTCTGCATTTGTATGCATGAGGGAAGTGGATTGTCACGCTGTCTGTCTGTCTGTCTGTCTCTCCTCTCTCTCTCTCTCGGCTGCTGCATGATACCGATTCTCTATTTGAACGATTCGCAAACATTATTTCCATTGTACCAAAAGCAGGTTCAAGACGTAACACCAGCAGAGGTCAGATCAAAGGCAAATGCGAGGTCCCTCTGCAATTAGTTTTTGGGGGCACTTGGGGCATTGTAACTTTGTAAGTTCTTTTGAAGGGTCTGTACCCCATTCGTAAAAGCATTTCGAGCATTTGAGATAATGTTATGGAAAAGTTTAAAAGAAGATATTTTTCGTGTATACCACTTAGTGACACAATGTGGCCTACCACCACTAGTAGTATGCGTACCACCGTTTGTAAACCGTTCTTCTATTTCTAATATAGCACTAATTTATATGACGCCAATTGTTCGTTTTCCTTGTACGAGTGGTCTATTGGCTGCTCTTCTGAATGTAATATTGTGTGAGTAACTTCTAACCATATTACAAAAGGACTAGATGACGAAATTACTAAATGATTGAATGATTTGATGACTGGATTACTAAGTGGATCGGCTATTAATGACTGAATAACTGAATGTTTAAAAGATAGAATGACTAAATAACTAAATGACCAGTTAATTAATGTCCTATTACAAACTTACTAAATGGCCATCTCTCAATGAGTCGGGGCTCAATTGCATTTAAACCTGAATGAATAATAAGCTTAAAAACGGCAAAAACTCTTAAGTTTTGTTTTCATCTGTTAAAAACAGTTATCTCGTGTACCAGAGTTCCGTTTGTACCTTTCGCTCAGCCGAGTACGGTACAGTCCGTTTACGGCACAGTAGTAACCTACTCCTGCCAACCAGGTTACAAGTTCCCGAATGCATCCTACAGTCAGTCCGTCTTAAGCAGCTGCCTCGAAACTGGAAACTGGACGAATGTACCTCCGCCGTGTCAAGGTCACTTATTCCAATAACCGTGTCAAGGTCACACTAGATTTAGATGATGTCATTTCAGATAATGAACCGCATGTGCAATTATCTTTGTTGGCTCTGCTCCATCATACCTTAAAGGGATTATACTGTATGATTCAGTCTCCTTACCTCTTGTCTTGGCTCCCTTCAATTGGCTGCCGATGGACTCCCTCCGACTGGCCCTTGTGTGCCTACTATTACGGCTCTTCAGGCCAGAACCATTGCCTCTGTTTGGCCCATCAACAAGAATTGTCTTAATCAACTGCTGTGGCTGGTGCTAATCAGTTTGCACCTGCCACAGTTTTGCAAGCCCCAAAGTCTCTACTATTCAACAGTAGCGCTATATAAATTACAGTATTAGAATTTTGATCACACTTTTGTCACCTAACTGTGTCAAGTTCATAATATATACGTATACACTTATTATTTCACAGCTGAAACAAACATCAAACTGTGACGTTTAAGAAATAGAGTATTGATTTGATTATGATGAGAAAAGCAATCAATGAGTGACTGATTGCTACTGAAAACAATCAATTGACTGATGATTGACTGATGATGAAATGATTGTTCGTTGAATGAAACCGTTTGCAGAGATCTTGTGTCAGCCTCTGCAACCGATCATCAATGCAACGATGGAAGGAAACGGAACTGGTCTTGGTGCCATCATAACATACATCTGTTACTCAGAGATGAGGTTCCTCGATGGATATGACACAAAGACAGTCAGATGCCAAGAAGATGAACAATGGAATGAAACGCTGACCACCTGTGAAGGTAACACCACCACAGATCTCACTTGTTCTATACGACCTCCGCCATACCAGTGGCTTCTATCTATCATGCGCCTTTCTCTGTGTCCGTCCGTCCGTCCGTCCGTCCGTCTGTATGTCTGTTTCTACCTTTCTCTTTGTGTGCTTTTGTGGTTGACCAGATTTTCCTGATGGCCTTTAATTGCATTTAATGTATTCTTCATTTCTGCTTTTATGATCTACCTAATATATGTCATAATAATGTCTTCTATGATCTACATAATATATGTCATAATAATGTCTTCTATGATCTACATAATATATGTCATAATAATGTCTTCTATGATCTACATAATATATGTCATAATAATGTCTTCTATGATCTACATAATATATGTCATAATAATGTCTTCTATGATCTACATAATATATGTCATAATAATGTCTTCTATGATCTACATAATATATGTCATAATAATGTCTTCTATGATCTACATAATATATGTCATAATAATGTCTTCTATGATCTACATAATATATGTCATAATAATGTCTTCTATGATCTACATAATATATGTCATAATAATGTCTTCTATGATCTACATAATATATGTCATAATAATGTCTTCGTGCCTACACACAAATATCACATACATAATATAAACATTCAAGCGACAATGATGGATAAACTATTAGGGTGATGCTAATGATCCTTGTTATCACACAGTGTCCTTAAACTGCAACTACCATCACCAGTGTCTATGCTCGACATATTCCTTAGAACCCATGAATAACGACTTATATATATATACAAATACATATATATATATATATACGAGTAGACAGATAACACACACGCACACATACATGCATACTACGTATACGTCGTATACACATATTCAGACATATAGACATACTGAAGTCAGCAAGTGTATCCTTTAATATAAATATTGATAACCCCATTTTTTTCTTTACATAGAAATTCGCATCAACGAATTAGCGAAGCATTACATGCCATAAAACTCAAACTATGCTAACCATTCCTGGCGTTAAACTCATCGGATTAAAAATGTTTTCGGTGTCAAACTTTCTACTTGCGGTATTACTCTAATGTGAGTTTTTGGGCGAAGTGAGTACATGGTCTGTTTGCAGTCATGCATGCACGCATACATATGCCACATACATGCACTTACGCACGCGTATGCGCATTGTAACTACCCGGATGATAAATTAAAGACTATACTATAGTACTATAGGGTACTATAAAATTACTATCTTTATTTATACACTAATTACAAGTAAACGACACTCTCTGTGAATATAGGTTCAATAGTTTACATGTAGACGCCAATGTCGGGCAGAAAAGAACAGCATATATAAAACAACAGTCCATAGAAAACAGCGGCTGATATAAAATAACGGCCGATAAAGCTACTGTCGGCAGCGAATGTCATTAAACAGCAAAGCACCGAACGCAAGATATATTCGCATCGAATGTGCACAATACTAAAATCCTCTTACGTGGTAGAAACTATTGTAACTAAGAATTACACATTTAATGGAGAATGGACGGCTTAACTACACAATAAGACGTGCATACAGAACACAATAAGACGTGCATATATATATATATATATATATATATATATATATATATATTATTGTTGTTGGTTGTAGCAGGTCGTTGTCCTCCATTGCCTCGTATAATCCATGCAACTCCGAATACGACCGCTGCCGTTGGGGGTCATTGGGTGAAGTTCAGCTGCCACTTCGGTCATCGATTCCTCGATGGAAGCGATGAGAAACTCGTCTTCTGTTCTCCTACTTCGCTCCAGTGGATCTCGTCCTCCTTTTCTCATCCATACAACGAATGTCTCCGTACGTCGTCCACCAAACCAGCAAAGATTTATGTAGCGCCTCTTCAGAAGAGACTATTCTCTGGTTATCAGAAAACACGACCAAACATGGCAGAACTGTTGTGCCTGGGTTGGGTCTTATATAGTGACCGTCTGAATGCAACCTCCATTTAGTCTTCGATTGGCTACCATCCACCAGCGTGTGAAGCTTAATCCAAACATGACCTTCCTAAATATGCCCTGTGTACTTATTCCTCCTTATAGTGTATAATATTGTATACATACTTTCATCTGCCGATACAATGCAATCCAGATAAAAGAAACTAAAAGAATCCTTCACCTTATTGTAATGGGGGAGGTGGAGGGAGGGTCACTCTCCCACCACCTCTCCCATTACAATAGGGACTGTCTTAATATTCGATACGTCTACTGTATTGTCTGCTAGCGATCCATTGTTCGTCGGTTCCAAACATCTCGAATGCCATCGCCAGTACAAGCGACACTGTCTTTGGAACCGAGGTCACCTACAACTGTACAGAGGGTCATCGATGGCCAAACGATCCCTTCAGCACGCGATGTCTGTCCGATGGAACTTGGGTCAACGAAAGCTTCGCTCACGGATGCCAACGTACGTAGTCAAGAACTGATGCATAATACACCAGTCTCTGTTTCATTTAGGGAACTTTCGGCCTATTTATTTAAACTTAAGCACTTATTAGGTCGGTTTGGGTACACTTTCTGAGAGCCAAGATGGAGTCTTACAAAAGCCAGTCATTGTAGCCATTGAAAAGTTTGGCCTTTTCGGTAGACAGTTAAAAATATTGGATTATAGGGACACAACAGATCTCGCGGCGTTTCTGTGGTTTGAAGGACGTGTAAACTCCTTTGCATGTGAATATTTTTGGGTCTTTAAACAATTAGTAAATGCGTTAAATGAATACCATAGATTGTAATTGGTGTTGTAATTGTGATTAAAAATCTATATAGCGCCGCTTCAAGAGAGGCTCAATTTTCTGAGTCAAGAGAGTGTGTGCGTGCAAATGAAGACGTTCAGAGAACAAGAAAAACTGCGAGAAAGATAGGTAGAGGGAGAGTGGGAGAGAGAACGGAAAGAGTGCGATATAGATTGTAGACAGACAATTGAATGAACCGCAGTGGATGGTGATTGTGTGTCTGTTGATTGTAGCCCTTGTATGCCTATCGAGTCCAATCATCGACAATTCTACTTATGATGGAACGGAGAATACATTTGGTTCCGTCCTAACCTATCACTGTCTGCTTGGATTCTGGTTCTCCCGAAATGTCTACACGAATGAGACGAAATGTGAGGCGGACGGGCAGTGGAGACCGGAACTCATCGGGTGCAGAGGTTGGTGAATAGCAACACATCCTATACTAACTCTTAGATGTATAATCTAATTACTTATGTAGCGCTATTAACGTCGCTTTTACAGTGAGTGAAAGACTGACTCAAGGCCCCCAACACGGTAACCTTCTCAGTGGAAGTGATTTGAATCGTCCGAAGTGAATATCAATTCATTGGTAGAGCCTACATCGATCTGTAGAGTCTAGTCATCCATTATGTCCTTGTATACATTGACATTGTTCTTGCTATAGTTATACCAAAGACAGCGATATTCTATTCTATTCTATTCTATTTACGGATTTATAAAGCGCATCTCACAGTGCAACCTAATAAGAGGCGCTCCCAGTGCGAAAAACCCCTAGAGAAAAAAGAAGTCTTAAGAGAACGAGCAGAAACAGTTGTGCTACTAGATAAGATTGTAGCACGAGTCACAGCAGGAAGACTGTTCCATAGCGAAGGGCCAATAGAGGCATAGGCACGATGTTGAGCTGTGGCAGTTCTAGACTGCGGTACTAGAAGATCGTGACGGTCTCAAGAACGGAGAGGACGTCCGGTGGTAGCTGAGATAGGTTTCCTGATAAGATCACATAGATAGAGTGGAGCTTGACCCAACAACGCTTTGAATGTAGGAAAGAGAACTTAGAAATGAATCCTGTAAGTCAAGGAAAGCCAATGAAGATGTTGAGTCATGAAAGTAGAAATATGTGAGGAACGTGGAAGACGGGCGATCAAACGAGCAGCTGCATTGAGTACAGACTGGAGCGGAGTGAGGCGGAGTTTTGGTAGGCCGATGAGTAATGAGTTACAGTAGTCAATGCGGGAACAGATGAAGGCATGAAACATAGTCGAAAAATGGTCGAAGACACAGATCGTCGGATGGCGCGTAGTCGCCGCAAATGATAGAAGCTGGACCGAGAGAGATTAGAGATATGTGCAGAGAAGTATAGAGTACTGTCCAGAGTGACGCCCAGATTGCGGACATTTGTAGAGATATTATGAGTTTCTGATCTAGTGTTATGGAATGGTTTCTCATTTGTTTCTGCGTCTTGTTTCATCGTTTCGTTGTCTCAATTGTGCAGAGATTCGCTGTCCAGCGATTCCTGTTTGGCAGTCAGCGAACTTCTCGAGTAATTCCACGAAACCAGGAGCCGTCTTAAAGTACAGGTGTTCAGTGGGTTATCTGTTGAGTGGCGGAAGAGTGGAGGCGACCAGCGTCTGCCTGGACAATGGAACCTGGATACCAGCGATACAGGAATGCACAAGTAAGAGCTCTGTATATGGCTCTGTTGATCACTGTTGCTAGGCATTCACAGTCTCTGTATGTTGTTATAAGTCTCTCTGTCACTCTCCGTCGCTCTCTCTCTCTCTGTCTCTCTCTCTCTCTGTCTCTCTCTCTCTCCGTTGCTCTCTCCGTTGCTCTCTCTTCTCTTCTCTTGTTAAGTATGTACCTTCAACATCTTGGTGCGCCTAGTGCCATGTAAATGGATCATTTCACCATCATCTTCATCCTGGCCATCTTCAATGTAACTGATGTTGTTTTTACTGATTCTGCAGATGACGTGACCTTCGTTGACCTTCCGAAGGTCGAGGCGACCGATGCCGAGGGCATTGGCGCCATCTTTGCATCGATCGTCATCATCACCGTCATGACTTTCGTCATCAGTGACGTTATCACCTGCTATGAAGACCATTTCAACAAGAACAGACCTAACAATAGAAAGACGAAGACCACCAAGAAGAGTAAGAAAAACGGGAAGAAGACGAGACCAGGTCTCGGCACCGAAGAGGACCATCCGGGGGACTATTTCGATGGTCCTTCGTCCTACTTTAACTTACCTCTCGTTGACACTCACTCTGATATCTGCAATGACGATCTTTCCCAATTTGCGCGTGAACTTCGAAACGCCACTGCCATCAAACTGTTCAGATCGCACCAGTCGCTTCAGCTGGCTTCAGGGCCTGCACAGCCGATAGTAGCTCAGCCTATATTAGCTCCTCCGATGGCTAACTTTCCCCCAGCAAGGTCGTCGGGCGCAGAATCTCCACAGCCGAGTTTGAGGCGAAGGGATGCAGCGAGTAGGAGAATGGATTTCAGGAATGGTGTTGATGGTGAGGTTGCACATCGCTATGCTTTCCCATCACCCTCTGGTGACAATGCCAGGGCAGCTGATGATGGGGGCATTGATGACGGTGCAGGAGATGATGTCCTTGGTCAGCTAACAACGTCACAGACCGTGAGGACGTGGTGCAGATTCATAGCAGACTTCAACACGCAATAGGAACAACACCAGAGGGCGTTTAGAAGCAAGGAGTGTGGCAATGGAAGAATGGTAGGAAACAGGGAAGGAATAAAGGAAGGGAAGATGGAAGAGAGGAAGTAGGTAGGGAAGGAATACTGCTTATCCCGTTCACTAGGGAGACGATCTTGTATGAAGATGAAGAGATGTTATTGGGATGGAATGGTCACCTCTCTTGACTCAATGAAATTAAATCAATTGCTATATTATATCATATGCATAGCCACAGATGGCGCTGCATGGACCAGCATGGAGTGCTTTGACTTACACAGATGTTTATACAAGTCGATGGATGACGATGATGATGATGACGATGATGATGATGAGGATGACGACGACGACGATGATGGTGATGATGTTGATGCGGATCGGTTGATGATATGGATGACTAGGTGAGGATACGACTTATTGGGTCATAGGTGAGGACATGTGTATAAAATGTGAGTGATGATATTGGATAAATATTCATACTGGAGAACATGACAGAATGATGCTCTGGTCATATGCGCTAATAGACATCGGTAGAAGCCAGTGGCACTGAACCACTGGAATTGGTAGGGAAGGTGAACGGGAAGAGTTTCAGGCCAAAGCAATGCACAGATTCTCCGACATATGTTACTAAATTGTCGAGTTTATCACGCACTCAAACTTCTTCCATTCATTTGGATATTCATATCAAATTGTCATTTCCTATTTTCTCATCACCACAAGGACTAAGCGTATGCTAATTATTAAAAGCAGTTTTGAAAATATTCAGTTACAGCGCTCTTTATAGAGTAGCGTTTAACCAATTTAAAGTTTACAAGTACTTCTGAACGTCTTACAGCGTTGTTAAATCAACTGTTATAAGGAACATTGATTTCGCTTTGGCCTGACACTTGTGACACTAATTCAGCTGGAGTAGAGAGTGTCTGCTCCATACACATTTTTTATTTTTGCCTTCCTAGTGACTGTGACTTTGTTTTGACTATGACTTTTTGACTCTTGCCTTGTTTTGACTATGACTTTGTTTTGACTGGCTTTGTGTTCACTATGACTTTGTTTTGATTCTGACTTTGTTTTGACTGTGACTTTGTTTTGATTCTGGCTTTGTTTTGACTATGATTATGTTTTGACTGTGGTCTGTGGCTTTGTTATGACCGTGATACCGAACAACCGAGCAAGCTTTCTTTGAACGCTGTAGAAATCTCGGGATTGCAATTACAATTCAATACATGAAGTACATATGCGTGTGTTTTCTTTTAATGTTGTGAGCAACAATGACAAACCTTCAGACAGTGTAAAGTATGAACGGATGATGACAAGTTATATAATAAACTGCCATTATGTAAAATATATGAAAACAAGCAACTAATTATCGTGTCGTATAGGAGACAGAGTGAGTCCAGTTCTGAATCTTTATTTATCGTGCTGAATACTTAAATACTGCATACAGTCCGTGACACGCCTTAATAAGCGGTGAAGGTCAGCTATAATAAGCAGCTACAGTTGGTTAGCAAATCGTCAGTGACACGCGTTAGTCATCTCCCGTTAATAAGAGTGAGAGTGGGTGAATACCTCTATACAGATGATAATCTCAGAATATAAGCCGAGAAGATGTCAATATCGCATAAAAGCACTCATTATTTACAGCAGCCATTATATATCACGTGGTATCAAATTGGCTTCTTCATTCGTCAACAAACTTTGCAGGTATTGAAACCAAGGCAATATGTCCACTCGCTAAAAATAAATATTTTACAGGTTTGGTAACACGTAGCCAACATGGATACATCCATGCACACAAACATATTGTGCATGCAGCCATTCATCATATGTACACGCATACAAGCATGCATATATAATTTGTGCGAGCTTATGGTCTAAACTGGGGGACAATTGTCCTAGTCGGGAGGGGCTTTTGTCCGGTGGGGGGGGGGCAGATTCAATCATTCATTTCGGTAATTCATATAGCGCCTCTTAAAGTGAACTACTCAGAGGTGCTCCCAGCCCAGCCACGGCCAAAAAGAAATTACTTTAGCAGCTTACAAAAGGTAGGTAGATCATTGTAAGGGGGAAGACGGAGGGGGCGAATATCCGGGGGCAAATGTCCTACACTCGTCAATGACAATATTGTGTCCTTTATAAATAGATCACAAAACACTGGACAAAATGATTGGTCAAAACACGTGCGTTTATGGACAGAGTCAATTTGTATGCGGCACAGTCTTGAAATGGAACAGTGCGTGTAAAATGGTCCAGAAGACTGGTCCAATAGGCCTACATGGGAATCAAATTCTCCATCTTTCACAGACCAAAGCGTTCAGGTATAGCCTATCCGTGTGCAGCGTCTTCTGCCATTTGTAAAGGCGTTTGATTGGTATCAAAGGTTCATTGTTGCTAGTCGTCTTTCGTCGCTCCTCTTGTTCGACTTTTCTCTAACTATAAACTCCACAAATCTTCTACATTATCAGCTCTGTAGTGAATCCGTCTATTGTGGTCAGCGTGTCTGCGGGAACTCGCCAGTGGAGGAGATCCACCCGATAATTATCTGAGCAATGCTCGCTTATTTTATTAACTGTTTGTTCTTGATGTCTTTTCCAATATTTAGGTTGGCGTAGGTAACGCTTTTGTGAGGCGCCTGAAATGCGTTAGATTTACAAATATAGGCCTACACATAGGCCTATATACATATATATCAGGGATGTGATCTCGAGAACGCAGTCTTGGTCTTGAGACCGGAAAACTGCGGTCTTGGTCTCGAATGCATCGGTCTTGGTCTTGGTCTTAAAGGAACGGTCTTGGGATTGGTCTCCGTCTTATATTACCGTTCTTGGACATTTGACGTATAGTAGAATTTCTTTGATATTTGTCGGTTATTTTCGATTATTAGAGACACCGGATGTTTAGGCCTTACGCAATTCTATCGATATATGACGTGCTGACCATCTATATATATATATACGTGTTACTATGGGCAAAACAGTGCATTTGCAACAGAACCAGCCAGTTCAAAATTTGTCTTTACAGATTTCAAGGTTATGGAACAATCTAATAATTATGTAGTCGGCCACGTGTAGTCACTGTTAACCCGACAATCTGGGTACAAGTAGGTCTACACCGTTCAACCAGAACGTTAATCTACCTCAGATGTCTTGAAGTATTTACCTTTCGTATACTGTCAGTAATTTATAGTGCGATATTCTTAGGCCGAAGTCAAGGGCTGAACCCGCAAAAGTTCAGACTGGCCGGTAAAACTGTTTTCTGGACAATTATTAAGATTAGTATTCTCAGCAATAAAAATGATGCTTTAAGCGTCTTATTCCGTTTTAGCGTCTTAATAAATCGAATTGTTTATAAAAAGAGTGTCGGTCTTGGTCATGGTCTCGGACAACCCGGTCTCGGTCTTGGTCTCGGACCACCCGGTCTTGGTCTTGGACCCCTCGGTCTTGGTCTTGGTCTCGAGGTTTTGGTCTCGTGTCCAACACTGGTATATATGCCTGGTTTGATAACGCTGTCCTACATGTAGCCCTACTTCTGCATCGTATGAAAACAATGGCAGTTAACCATGAACTTTGGACCGAATGCGATGTGAAGCAGAAGAACACCAGCAATAAAAGCAAACGAACGAATGAGGTCAACTCAATCTAGGACTCATTTATTGAACTCACGATCATCCTATTTTATAATGATTTAATGACGCTGTCACTCGAAATGTTGATGCTGCTGCGGAAGCTTCTCATAAAATTCGTGACGGATTGAGCAAGAGAGAATGCCTGTCGAGTACAAGGATGATGATGATGATGTTGTTCGTCTGTTGCCACTGCTCGTGACATTCGTGGGTGTCTTCGTGACAGCGTGCGTTGTGTTGTCCAGACTTCGTGGTTGGACGTCGAAAGGAGGAGAAAGAAGAGGAGAGGAGGACCATAATATGCGACGTCGTCATCGTTGTTCTAATCCTCCGCCGTCGATGGCTTCTCTTCCGATCGTTGGTTCTCTCGTCTTCATGACTTCCTCTCGTGGACTCTTCCATCGCTTCTTCGCTCACAAGGCAAAGACACTCGGACCCGTCTTCACATGCCACCTCGGATCCAAGTAAGACTTCTTATAGTTTCATCCTATCTAATCTATCATAATTGAAACTCATTTGAATCAAATCTAACTAACAAATAGCTAAATAAACTAATTAATTCTAATTTATTTAAAACTAATTCTGTTGTACTCCAATCCAATATAGCGATGCTAATACAATATTAACTAAACAGATTATATTACCAGCTTAATGAGAGTGACCTTTCGCCTATCAATCCACCTGCGATCGTATATCTGTATATGTTTACTTGTATATTATTGTAACGAAACCGGTTACATTCCACTTCTGGTGTACCAATTCGTAGCGTGATCGGGGCCCTAGGTGGAAATTCACCCCGCTTCTGCGTTCCAATTTGTTGCGTACCTCGATTCTGCCCTACTGCGGTGTCAATTGTGGCAATTCTGGTTCACCCCTTAATCCTCTGGTACCCTCCGGAGGCCGCAGTGTTGTTTTGCCCAGGTTCGACTGCCCGCGAGGTAAGTCTCGCTGGTTGCTGCAGATATGAGAAAGATTACCAATGTCAACGACCTAAGCTCATTACAAATAACTTCGACTCGATTCCGACTGATTTAGCTTTTTTTCTTTGATAAAATCCACAGTCATCGAACAGTTATTGTACAAAACGCTGTCTCTCCAACTACTGCTACAACGACAACTTCTGTAACGACTGTTCTTTCAGCGCTGGTTCCTTACTTCGCACTCTCCATTCTAACGACTCTCTTTACAATGACGACTCGAACTACACTCTCCTCTAATTGCAAAGGCAAGTGGTTTCAAATGCAAACAGTGCTGTTGGACCACATTCATTGCAGATGCACCATTAGAGACACAAGTAGGGCGTTATAGAAGTGACTCGCGTCTATTCGATCACTTACCAAAATAAACAATAATCATTGACTGTTTCAATTATAATGCATGATAAAGTATGATTGTTGTTCTTAGGAATCATATATCGCCAGTACGACAAAGACATTCGTCGTTATCACCAGCAGGCGTTGACTGTACTGAAGGAGTTTGGTCTCGGTCAGAATGAGATGGAGACGAGGATCAGCAGAGAGATCGATGAACTCATCGAACACATCGATTCAAAAGAAGGACAATCGTTCGATCCAGCAGAACTTTTGTCCCTATGTACGTTGAACGTCGTCACAAGCTTTCTATTCGCAAATAGACTCAAGCAAACGGACCCCGAACTGCGTCAACTGAACGATACCATCCACCAGTTCATCAACACCGTCAGAGTCTACGTCGCTTTTTGTCCGTTTCTACGATTCCTTCCACCTTTCAAAGGAGCCATCAGCAACGGCTTGCGGCTACTTCAAGAAAGCAATTGATTCATTGGAATGAGAATTCGCTCCAGTCTGGAAAAGGAGAAGACGGTTGCTAGCTACGTAGCGAGTTTCATAGCAAAGGAGAGAGATCTGGGAAAATACGATGAGGAAGATCTCTTCTTTGCCTGCCGAGATCTAATGGAAGCTGGATCAGCTACAACAGCCACAACCATTCTTTGGTCACTGGAGATGATGGCCAACAACCCAGACATCCAGAAACGAATTCACGAAGACATCGATGCCCAGTAGGATGCAGAGCAGAAGCCGACATCAAGTGATGCGGCCAGATTGCCCTACGTCGAAGCAACGATACTCGAAGTGATGCGATTGAGGACAGTTCTGCCTCTGGCGCTGCCACACAAGGTCATCGACGATACAACAATCGCTGGTTACGACGTCACCAAAGGAACCATGGTCAGTATCGTACAATCGTCGTTTCTAAGGTGTTTCATAAATTTATAGACCGAGAAAAGTCACAAAATAAATGTATGTTACATTGACTTTTTCCTATTCTTTCCAGGTGCTGCTCAATGTAGACGCCGTCCACGTGGATACAGAGACATGGGGTGATCCGGAAGTCTTCCGTCCCAACAGATTCCTCGACGAATCCGAGCAAATGGTCGTTGTAAGGAATCGAATCATTCCCTTTTCTATAGGTCAGTATTCTTATTGTTGAAAAAATGCGAGGCCGTGTAGTACTGTGTTCGATGTTGTCTCTAGGAGTGAATTTGGCCGTGGAAACGCGCGAATGTAGTAGGTGCGTTTCTGCCTAGGAGGTCAGCCTCGGTTATACAGATTGCATGGTGGGAATTGCCGGCAGAAGTACATACCAGCCCTGGAGTAACCAACCCAGTAGGAGCGACGTCGTATCACGAGCATCGAGATGACCCCGTGACTCCTGCATGAACTCCTCTCTCAACGCCACGAGCATTAGGGCCAGTTCTACCCCGTCTGTGGTTGGTCACTCAGCCGTCCATAAGGTATAGCAGTCCCACTGAAGCAGTATACCTGGCTTTGATTTGCACACCCTAATGAATAATTTCTGTAAGGTGAGGAGTTGGTCAAGTTCATGTGTTAATACAACGTAATAATATCGTAAACTGTTTGTAAGGTCGGCGTTCCTGTCTGGGAGAGTGAATCGCTAGACAGGAGTTGTTCCTCATGTTCACCAGACTCCTCCAGCGATTCGAAATCCGTCCACCCGAAGGTCAGCAGAGGATCGTCTGTCAACCTATTCCAGCCGCAGTCGTCGCTCCATCGTCCTTCAAAGTGCGACTCATCCAGAGAAATATCAGATAATAGCACAACACCGAATGAAGTGCAAAAGAAGAAGATACTCACAAGAAGTCAAAAGATAAGGCAACAACGATGTCCAATTACTGAACAGAACGATAAAAGATCAGAGTAATTATTTTTAATTCGGTTCGTTCTGTGAAGACTTTTGAGTTAATTTAGACTGCGTCAAGTTGACTTGAAGATCAGGTTTTGTTTCGAAAATAATTTTTTCTCATCTTTTTCTCTCTAATTAAATACAAGCGACGTGTGTACAATAGTTTGACATGTTTGAGTGCTCCTAGGATCTGTAATATAGGTTCACTCTTCTTGATTCTGTATACAACATCATTAAGACATTGCTTATCACAGAAGCCTTCTCTCTTGACCACCACCTTTATGCTGACGACACGCTATATATATACACACACATGTATATATATATATATCGTTCGTTCTCTCAACGCCATTTCTCTATTTCCATCACACGTAATTACTGAAAGTGGTAAACCTAATCTCGCAATGGATGTCATCCAACCTGCTCTATCTTAACCCTTCCAAAACAGAACTAATCACCATATATGGGCCTTCCCGACCAAATAAGATATTTCTTCACTTTTCTATACAATTACCCACTTACTCCATTTCTTACCTCTGTCCACAATCTTGGCATAACTTTTTATCTACGTCTTCCTTTTCTAACCACAACTCCAAACTATTTCGCTCCTGCTTTATGCACATTCGTAACCTTCGCCGCACCATTCTCACCCTAGACTTCAAAGCAAATGGAGCTGCCTGGGAAACTTGGTAAGTTAATTTGTGATATTTCTAAGTATTGCAATTTGCAAATAGTAGATTCGATCTTTATCGAAAGAAATTTATATACACTGGATTTCGTCTAGCGATCCGATGCGAGCGAGCTATGTGGATAATTCATGTTTTGAGCTGCATTGAATTTAATCGTTTTAAGACATAGATGTTTGTGTAAACCATCAAACCCAATATGTTTGACCCAGTCTAAATTGTCTGAAAGTTAAAGAATATTACGATTAGAGGCTTAGAGTTGTGCTCAAGAAGCCATTATTAATCGCACGACTTTCTTGATGAAGACTGTTTAGTAGAATGCGACCAATTCGCACTATAGAGAATTAGAATTGTGAGAAATAGTTGTATTTGCTGTTGTGTATAGCCTACATTTAAAATAACTGAATTTAATGTTTAATAATACTGGAAAATGTCACAAAACTCTTTGCTTTGGCAGAGCATGAAGACAATTGTAGTATGGGGTCGTTCACATATTATATAACGCATAAAATCCCAATTTTTGACCCACCCCTACCCCTAATAACGTTATATAAAAGCAACCGTGACCCCTCCACCCCTATATTATATAACAGATATGCTACCTACCCCTCCTACCCCACCCCAGCCTATAAACACATTAAAAGACAACATAATTCTACCCCACCCCAGTCTATAAGCACGTTAAAAGATATATAATCGACATAATTGTATTGCACAATTTGAAACTTTTATAATACAATGTTAGTTAGCACTTTAATAGTAGTGATAATTGTCTTCATCCATTTCAAGAACTGTAGTAAAAAATCATCATACGCCCAATTGGCTATGTAACAAAAGCCATCTTAAAATTATGTACTCTCTCGTGCCAATGATGATTAGACCGGATGTATGGATCCATGCTCCTCTGCATCATAATATTCGGATTTTTAATGGCGCTAAATTCACTTGTATTAATTACGGTAACTAATTGGGTAGTCGACGATTGTCACTATTTATCTACATGTAGGCCTGCTAAAACAGCATGATAATACATGGTAATGTAATGTAATGTAAATCCTCAAAAATTTCTCACCGCCCACAAAAGCCACGTCAGGGAGACCAGTTTATTCACCGGCGCTATGCCAAATCAAGTCCGCAATAGCCAATCCTCTCGTTTCCTTTCGGTGCCGGGAGTAGTGACGTACATCCTATTTAAAAGCACTATTTTAGTTTCCCTCTTTTTTGCACTAGAAATGAGCATTACAGTATCACACAGAATGGATTGGTTTAATATTGCACTGTCAGGTATTTATCGATATCGGTACAACATTACTCTACCTATTTAATAGCGTATGATGTATACAGTGTTGTATACTAGTATACTACAACTACAATTGGGTATCTAAGCAAGCATAAACTATGTACACATACTATAGAAAACGAAATCAAACATTATGATAATACCTATCAAAATAATTGTTTCAAGTGAATTAGTTTTAATTTAAACCAAATTCAAAACAAATCACACATAATTGAATTTTAGAGCGTTTAAAGCTATGCACAGGAAATTGTTAAAATTGTAAATAGGAAATTGTTAAAAGTGGGTTTATAAATAATAAGTAAGAATGCCAGGTGTCAGCTAATGGCGCTAGTTTTGGTTCACAACGTATTGTGAACTTCGATTAAACAATGAAGGTCCGTGGTACATGGAATTTCCAATTGGAAGGCAAACAGGCAAAATAGCATAAGCTGGAAAAGAAGTTTGTTATATAACAAAACCTTCAACCTACCCCCCACCCTACACAATATAACGCTAACAAAAGCGGAACCCAACCACCTACCCCTTGAGCGTTATATAATATGTGAACGGCCCCTATAGGGTTAATTCTCCATTTGGATGGGTCCTAAAATCCGATTTTTTTGGCGTACGTAATATATGGATGGACCCTATCGGAACTAATGCAGAACTCAGATTAGTTGATATAACGCAATGTCAAGCTGAAATTGCCAACAGATAGTATATAGGCCCATGAGACGGAATAAGCGTTGTATGAAATGGCCCAATACAGGCAAATCAGAAGGGTAAATTGAAATGGAGCATTGGTCGTAAGGAAATGGTGGAGCGATCCGCTCATGACCTGGAATCCGTGGGTGAGTTATTTTAGAACCCATACTGCATTATGCATGCATGCAGTAGTCAAACACCACCGCTCCTTTGCCACATGGAGCCAAGAAATATCCTGATAGCGGTAGAATGACCTCTGAACATGAATCCAGTAACTGAATTACGTAGAAGACTATAGGAGTGCAATATGGATACATCTGTATAAACAACACATGCCTATAATCAGAGGAATGTGATGAATTTCGACCAGTAAAACAGGGCGCAGAAGAAATTATATGATGACCATGCATGAGGACCCCTTGGCTCGCTGAACTCATTTCAAGGCCCAGGATAGCATCCGAGACGGAGGATAGGACTTGAAGAAGTGTTCTGACTTTATAATTGTGTTGATAGATCTGCAGCCATGGGTTTTTGTGTATTACCGGCTGTAGTTTGTGCAGATCTTCTTAGTCATGCCAAAGAGAAGTGAATTGCAGTATGTAATACTATGTATATACAGCATACACGTACATATATATATATATAATTATATATAAAATATATATCTTTCACTGTTTCTTTATTTTTTTTCATCTTTCTGCATGTCTCTATTTCTATCTCACTATCTCTCTATCTCTTCTCTCTCTCTCTCTCTCTCTCTCTCTCTCTCTCTCTCTCTCTCTCTCTCTCTCTCTCTCTCTCTCTCTCTCTCTACCTCTCTCTATTACTCTGTGTGTTTCCTTCCTATTTCTGTCGAGTCACCGATCTATTTTCCTTCCTCTTCGTCTCTATCTCTATTTCTGTCTGATCCGTCTGTCCAAAACAAATAGTTAGAGAGACAGGGAAAGAGATGCAGAGATACAGAGGAGATAGAGTAAGAGAGACAGACAGACAGACAGACAGATAGAGACAGAGAGACACAGAGAAGAGAGAAGAGAGAAGAGAAAGAGAGAGAGAGCAATAACATTAAAAAGGTCAAGGAGCCAGAGTCAGAAACTGAACTCTAATCTGTGTATGAAACGTATACGAACGAACTGTCGTCCATCACCGATTGAAGACCGAAGAAGCAGAGAGAAGTCGCAGACGTCGTCTCTTTAAACCAGAATTAACCAGAACAGATCAACGTTGCATCGAAAAGGATTATGTGAGTCCCTTCATCGTCGTTATTCTCTTCTCTATATAGCCTATACATAATAGTTTTGATCAAATATTATTATTATTAACTAGAATTGTCCGTAGAAAATTCATTCATCCTTATTACTGTCAATGTATAAGGTGTCAACCGATTGCACACAAAACAAATCATTATTAGGTCTGAACTCTGAAGACATAAGTCAGAGAAAGACAGTCCGTTTTGGATCAAGCAATTCTAGAAAGACTAAGTCCTTAGTGGGGAATATTTATATAAGATATATCGACTGGTTAAAACTAAGAAATGCATACAGACTTAACCGCAAAACCTTAATATTAAATAATTTGCTGTTTTGACTTGAATCTGGGTTAGGTTAAGGTTAAAAAAATTAAAGGGGCTACAGGAGTCTTTGGATTTGATTCAAGGTTATTATAAGTGTTTGTATTGTAAGCAATCATTCTTTGTATTAGAAAATAGCGGAAAGAATGGCTGTCGAGTACAAAGATGATGATGCTGTTCGTCTGTTGCCACTGCTCGTGACATTCGTGGGTGTCTTCGTGACAGCGTGCGTTGTGTTGTCCAGACTTCGTGGTTGGACGTCGAAAGGAGGAGAAAGAAGAGGAGAGGAGGACCATAATATGCGACGTCGTCATCGTTGTTCTAATCCTCCGCCGTCGATGGCTTCTCTTCCGATCGTTGGTTCTCTCGTCTTCATGACTTCCTCTCGTGGACTCTTCCATCGCTTCTTCGCTCACAAGGCAAAGACACTCGGACCCGTCTTCACATGCCACCTCGGATCCAAGTAAGACTTCTTATAGTTTCATCTATAATCTCACCATTATAATCGAAATCTAATCTAATCTAACATTGACTTTCATTCCGCAACCTGGAATAAAGTTTTTCGGGTATAATTTCTGAACTGAAAGGGTTTTTATAAATGCGAGGTCATCCAATGGTTTTACAATATATCCCTTTCGATATGACAACACAGTAAACTGTGAAATAAACACCAACAGCACTATTCTAACCGTTCTACTTTCTGCGAAACACATAGTTGACTGCAGCAGATCAAAATGACCTTATAACGTAAAATTCAACTAACGCTCGTATACGATGTTGAGTATAACTCGTTTGCATTTTCACAACTTATACGAACCAATCTTGGATTGATTGACTGTTTGCCTTTTTGTATTTGGCAATAACGCTCAGATGACCTTGAAAATGAAGGTCATCAGATTGTTCTACAATTTTGGAACTAGCTTCTGTGGCAATCACACATACTCGCCTTTGGCTTATTTGACTTCTAATCTATCATCTATAGACATGAACAGAGTCTCCCAGCACCTATCGTTCCTAAGATTATACTCAGAGATAATAACATTGAGTTAATATTGCATGATATTACTATAAAATTACAATATTTAGTTTTTGTATGAATACATCTACTATAAACACTTTCAAGGCCATTGTAGCAACTTAAGGTCATGTGTTAAATGGTTGATGTTATCAACAGAATACTGCTACTATCAACTGGATAATACTCTTAAACACAGAATGAATGACAAAATTTCTATTTATAATCAATGCACCCTGTAGTGTGTGTCCTTGTATGTGTTGTTTGTACTTCTTTGTGTACACGTACGATTGCAAACGTACAACTGCACGTGTGTCCTTAAGAGTGCTTGTGTGTGTATGTACTTGTATGTGTGTCCTTGGGTGTTCCTGTGTGTGTCCCTGTATGTGTGCCCTTGTCTGTCATTGTGCGTGTCCTTGCGCGTGTGTTCTTATGCGTCCTTGTGTGTGTCATTGCGTGTGTGTCCTTATGTGTCCTTGTAAGTGTGTGTGTTGTTATATAGGTTGGTGATGGTTCTAAATGATCGTCGAACAATTGATGAGGCTCTGATCAAGAAGGCAGCTTTCTTCTCCGGAAGAACTCCCAACTACTCCTCCCAAGTCTTCTACAACCCTAAAACTAAGGGCACGTGTGTGCAATTGTCATGGTTGCCACTGTTCTCACAGTGCAATTGTCATTGTTTAGAATTAAGATATCAAGTTACAATTGCTACGGTTCACTTCTCCCGGTCCAATTGCATGTATACGGTTGTCCTTAGCGGTGCAATTGCCCTGCAGCGTAACCATGCATTCCACTATGCAGCTTTGGTTACTTTCACACAAGAAAACTTTTGTAATTTTTACCCGGGGTTTAAACAATCCCTCAATATCAAATAATTAGGTCCAAGTCAGGACTGCAGAGTAAAAAATTTGTCGCTGAAATCGTGTCCCGTCCCACGTTTCGCAAGCGCCCAGAAATTTTATTTCTATAATTATTACAAACAATTTTAAGCCAAGCAAATTAGACAGAAATGTTATCTGATGTAGGCCTACATTAAGTCAGCTGCGAGCAGTGCAAGGTGAAGAAAGCAGGAAAACCAGATAATTTGTAATTGAAATGAGACCATGGTGAGTTTTTATAAGTTTCTTGGTGGAAGAAGTAGGCCTACAAGAGAGAAGCATCAGCATACAGCCTGGTGTATATATTCCTTTGATGCAACATCATGTAATGCATGATAACCAATGAGTCGTCACTCAGCCACAGGAACCTCAGATCGCAGACTGAGGAGCGATGTATAGAGAAACAGTAGTCCTTGTACAGGATTATAGGTTGAAGTGGTTGTAGATTGGACAGACTAATTCGAAAGTCAAATTCAATTCAAATTCAAAAAGTCTGAATTCAAATTTTTTTAATATCTTTTCAGATTATCTCAAAGGCTTTTTAGGGATATACTAAAGATGGCCAGAGTATACGATAATTCTAATGTACAAATAGTTTCTATGGCGCCGCATCAATCGAACATTATCTATCTGTCAGCCACATTCCATTTGGTCTTTGACTGTGGTGTATACTGAAGAAGGTACGAGCGTTGTCTGTTGGTGTTGATTTTCTTAGGAATAATTCATCGCCAGTACGACAAAGACTTTCGTCGCTATCACCAGCAGGCGTTGACTGTACTGAAGGAGTTTGGTCTCGGTCAGAACGAGATGGAGACGAGGATCAGCAGAGAGATCGATGAACTCATCGAACACATCGATTCAAAAGAAGGACAATCGTTCGATCCAGCAGAACTTTTGTCCCTATGTACGTTGAACGTCGTCACAAGCTTTCTATTCGCAAATAGACTCAAGCAAACGGACCCCGAACTGCGTCAACTGAACGAAAACATCCACCAGTTCATCCATAGCATTCGATTCTTCTTAACTTACTGTCCGCTACTCCGCTTCCTTCCACCTTTCAAGAAAGCCATAACCAAAGGCTTTCGCCAACTTCAAGAAAGCAATTGATTCATTGGAATGAGAATTCGCTCCAGTCTGGAAAAGGAGAAGACGGTTGCTAGCTACGTAGCGAGTTTCATAGCAAAGGAGAGAGATCTGGGAAAATACGATGAGGAAGATCTCTTCTTTGCCTGCCGAGATCTAATGGAAGCTGGATCAGCTACAACAGCCACAACCATTCTTTGGTCACTGGAGATGATGGCCAACAACCCAGACATCCAGAAACGAATTCACGAAGACATCGATGCCCAGTAGGATGCAGAGCAGAAGCCGACATCAAGTGATGCGGCCAGATTGCCCTACGTCGAAGCAACGATACTCGAAGTGATGCGATTGAGGACAGTTCTGCCTCTGGCGCTGCCACACAAGGTCATCGACGATACAACAATCGCTGGTTACGACGTCACCAAAGGAACCATGGTCAGTATCGTACAATCGTCGTTTCTAAGGTGTTTCATAAATTTATAGACCGAGAAAAGTCACAAAATAAATGTATGTTACATTGACTTTTTCCTATTCTTTCCAGGTGCTGCTCAATGTAGACGCCGTCCACATGGATACAGAGACATGGGGTGATCCGGAAGTCTTCCGTCCCAACAGATTCCTCGACGAATCCGAGCAAAAGGTCGTTGGAAGGAATCGAATCATTCCCTTTTCCATAGGTTGGTATTCGTATACCTGGACAATAGACATGTGAATAGCACTGTGTAAAAGTTTCCCGTTATAGCTAGAAATCATATCTGTTGACTTCCATCTGATGATTTGCTCGAAGTTCATGTGTAAATACTACGTTATATATCCTCAACTGCATGAACTGTTTCTAAGGTCGACGTTCCTGTCTCGGAGAGGGAATTGCTCGACAGGAATTGTTCCTCATGTTCACCAGACTCCTCCAGCGATTCGAAATCCGTCCACCTGAAGGTCAACAAAGAATCATCTGTCACCCAACGCCAGCAACAGTCATCGCTCCATCGCCTTTCCAAGTGCGATTGATTGAGAGAAATAGAAAATAATACAAAGCAATTGATGTGCCTATTAGTATAGGCGAAACAAGCAAGAAGTCAGATGATAAGACAACGACAGTTACGACACCCATTCGATGACCAACTGAACGGAACGATAAAAGCTCCGAGTAATTTCTAATTCGGTTCATTTTGTGAATAAAGTTTGCAAACGTCAAATTAACTTGAATATCGGCTGTAGTTCCACAATAATTAAATACAAGCATTGTCTGTGTGTCTATACTTCTCTATTCTAGCGAGTGTTGTTCCATAAGCTTAGGCCTACTGCTGTTCAAAATCCTACTCTTTGACCAGCTGTAAGCCTATAGAACAAAATAGATAGAACAAAACTATCTGAGGTTCTTGAAGCGCAATGTATAATGATCTGCACACTCATACGACGGATTCACATCCAGAAATACTAAGCAGACACCATTGTTAGGTCTGTCTGTCTGTCTGCCGGTCTGTCTGTCTGACAAAATATATCTGAAATATATGGATTGGTTGTTGTCACTGTTGTGTAGTGGGTCAATCGTTTCAAATGAAAGGCGACGTCTTCCTCTGCTGGTCCCAATGTGATTCGTTGAGACATTATTTCATCGGTTGAGTTCGGCCGTCGTCCAAAGTTGTTAGGGTGGGGATTCTATGGAGAGTAGCTAGGGCCCGGGTGAGGCTACCTCTGCGGCCGTCAAGCCATCAGTGGACGGGAGGAAGACCGGCAATAAATCTGCTCTCGCCTCCTTCATGAGTCAGCGTCCAACAGAGGTCAAGACCTACTTAGGTCTATTACTTATGGAAAGAATAATTAATCGGTCGTTAGTTTTCTGCAACGAAAAGGAGATGGAGTGAGGGAGAAGGCAAGAGGAGAGGCAGCCACGCATCCATACTAAATATTTCTGATGGGAGTATTGCCCCTGAATAGATTTTCTGTGGACTTCAATGAGCAAGTTAGTAACTATATAAAACTAAATATCAATTTTAAAACAATTTTATACCGGGTTATTCCAAATAAAAATACGCCCTAATCGTAAATGTAGCACCTATAAAGTATTGATCTATGTGGCAATTGTTTAAGAAAATTAATAGTATACATGTTTAATAACCGTTTAATCTACGTTTGTTTTAAAGATCAAAGGAATTACAATTAAAATGACTTATGACTTATGAAATTAATAGTTTATTAGCCTTATAAAATGCTACAGAATAAATTCCAATCTTATGTGTCCAGTCTTTTCAGAGCGATCAATATTGCCCAATTTCTGCTCTAAATACGCCACCATAGAAGAGCAGTGGAGAAGGCAGAGAGGAGAGGAGAGGAAGAAGAGGAAGAGGAGAGGAAGTGGAGAGGAGAGGAGAGCAAGAGGAGAGGAGACCAAGAGGAGAGCAAGAGGAGAGGAGAGGATGAGGAGAGGAAGAGGAGAAGACAGGAAGAGAAAGAAGAGAGGAATAGGAGAGGAGAGGAAGAGGAAAGGAAGAGGAGAAAGAGGAGAGGAAGAGGAGGGCAAGAGGAGAGGAGAGGAAGAGGAGAGAAAGAGGAGAGAGGAGAGGAAGAGGGGAACAAGAGGAGAACAAGAGGAGAACAAGAGGAGAACAAGAGGAGAGGAAGAGGAGAGGAAGAGGAGTGGAAGAGGAAGAGGAGAGGCAGAAGAGAGGAATAGGAGAGGAGAGGAAGAGGAGAAGAGAGGAAGAGGAGAGGAAGAGGAGAGGAGAGGAAGAGGAGAGGAAAGGAAGACGAGGCAATTTGCCCATTCGCTAGATGTCAGCGGATTTCTGAAATCTACGTTTCCAAAAACGAAAAGATTCTCCATTAATTGTAATGATATCTAAATAAGTTACCGTTCTGTCGCTAATGCAGTGTCTCTAACAGTCTAATTTTGTGCTGTAAGATGTTCTCAAAAGCTACTAATGAAGGATCTGCAATGGTTACATCAGCTGCTGTTATTAATTTCCGTATATATGACTACTGATACAGTTGGTTGGTGGTCTGCCATGGCAACCAGCAAACCTTCCCCGTCTCTGTGTCTGTTCCTTCAGATGAGGCGACAGTGAGACACACACACACACACACACACACACACACACACACACACACACACACACACACACACACCTTCCGTCAATCGTTGCCCCTCGATGCAGTGGACCAGACAGCGCAGATCATCTGTTGTTCTAGCACTAGTGCTTCTTAAATCCAGCTTGCACTCATTGAGCCTCGCCATATTTAAAAATGTCACAATCTCTGCGCAGCTACGCTAAGAGATGCACACTGTATGCCTCAGACGCAACATGCATTCGACTCAGTTGAATCAGTTCTCAGCCACAGGATTTGACTGAGAAAATCTTTCATACATTGTCATCCAATACAAGAATTTTTCATTTTTTACAATCAGTTATGTAGGATTAGAAAAGTAATCAAGTATCCAACAACTAACTGAACCCGAAGGCATTCTGAAGGAATTAGAAAAAACTAATTAATTCTCGATGGAATAAACCATTATTGTGCAGGTGCAACAAACTAAACTTAAATCTGAAGCAAACGTAGATGAAGAATCGACTGAAAGATGAGTTAAAAACGCCATATGAATGTAGAGACAGAGGCAGAGAGACAAAGAGGGACATGGAAAGACCAAAAGAGACATAAGACACATAGACATACGAAGAGACAGGTCAGAGACACATCAACAGAGAGACACGGGTCCAATTCTTATGACCCGGCCCAACACGACCCATCGAAAAATGCACCAGATCCGACTCGACTTCTAAAGCCAAATATCTGCCCCGACCAGACCCGACCTATGGCGTGCATGATCCGACCCAATCCGACCAGCCCTTAGTGCTAATTTCACTAATTTTGTCATCGTCAAATGTCGTAAAACGCAGCACGGTCAGATCACCATATATGATAATAATATTGATTTGTGAGAACTTTTCTGGAAAGATACCTTTCGTTTACTCCATTTTTGCCTAAACTTACTTTCTCCCAGGGGCGTCAATCCCCTCTGAGTGATGGAGGCAAATCCCCCCGGACCCGAGCAATCCTAAGAGTCAAGAAGGCAATCCCCTATTTCACTTTATATCTTGAATCTTCATGGGGTTAATTATTCGTGCAACTAGTCAATGTAGTCTTGAAGTGAGAATATTATCAAACCGTGGTATACCGTCACATTTGCACTGTGTTCGCCACCTCCACTGAAACACACACAATGTCACAATTAAGTAAGATGGGGAGCACGGTTTTATGATGCCGTTGCATCTTTATTTACTTCGTTTAATATCATTTAATATTATTTTGGAAGGGAAACGGACATTTTCCCCCGGAAAATTGCCCCCGAACTAGGACAATTTCCCCGGAATATAGGATAATTTCTCCCACCTCTGTTTAATCATACGCTTCCCGAACGGCCTCTATAACAGATGCCATATGACGGCAACGAGTGTCACTTTAGCTCATAATATAAAGATTCGATATCACCTTCATTTAACGCTAATACATAATACTGACTGTATTCAGTATTTATGCATCTAACAAGAGAGAGAAATTCACAATTTAACTTTTCCTTTGATTTGCTGGATTAATTATTAAATTGACACCAATGAATCAATACAATTGCTTGTTAACTATTGGTTTGCATTGTCTCCTGCATATAATTCGTAATTAAGAAGAAGTTGGATTGACGACAAATATATTTTGCCTTATTTAATAGAAGTTCAATAACATGTAGCCTAATCATACGTTCATACTATTTATTTTTATTTATTTATTTATTTCCGAAATTTGATACCGCCCTTCTTCCAATATCTTTTGCTCAGAAGTGCCAACACAATTGCAGTTGTACTGCAGAGCAATGGTGCGCGAAGGACTTGCTCAAGGTCCCTACACAGTGACTGATGCCCCGGACGAGGCTCGAACCCGCGCGCTCAGCACACACTGAACGTTTCGCGCTAACCGCTCTAACCGATCGGTCACTGTGCCACACTTGTAATCCTGGCGCAGTTTGAAATTAAACTAAATTATTATCAATATAGTTATTTATAACATAACACAACATAGTTTTTATTGCATCCATCAAGCAATGTATAGTAGAACATGAATTTATCACAGAATGCATGGATACAAGGGAGAACCGAAAGGGACCAACGAAGCGGCAGAAGCCCGTTATTAATTAAGGCACACCCATAATCGTAAGACGAAGATTAAGCAAGAAGCATGATATAGGCAGGAGCAAAGATTAATTAGTAAACATGTTTATACACATAACGAAAAGCACTATGTTGCTCGTGGTCGGGTAACGTAGCAGATAAATTGGTGGTTATACTGTTCTTGAATGAGAGATTTTATTTCTTCCCCACTTTTCTTTTCAATAATTCTATGATATTTCACTCCATTATCTATAACAGTTTTACCCATTATGTTTTGCTTCATTTTTATTTGCAACAAATTGCCTGAGAAATCATAAATCTTCGTAATTTAGAACACTAATTATTTTCAGCATCGTTGGCAGTGAGTTCCAAAGAGATGAGCCAACGTTTTTAAAGAAAAAGCACGGGTGCTAGTGCGGAAACGTATAGACCTGGAGTTATCAGCCGATCTTATTGACAAATTATGAATTTCGCATTTTTTGGAAAATAGTGAATGTGTTTGACTGATGATAAATGAATATTGCATTCAACCTTTACATGGGGGCAATTGTCCGTGGAAGGGGCAAAAGTCCGGAGGGGCCAATGCTCTACACTCATTTTGGAAACATGCAACAATTTTTTCCAGATGCAAAGTCAGCAATCTTTGCAACAGCAGATGGCAATAAGAACCAAAAACAAGGAATTATATAATTTAAAGAGGTTATGTAACCAGTTGCCGGTTCGGTTCTTTGTAGTAGTACTAGACTACTAACTTGTTTCATAGTCTGAAACTGTGAATAAAATTAATTTATAGTTTATTTATTAAAATATGGCCTTATTTTTATAATTAGTTACGCTGTTAATTTGTTATGATAACTTACAACGTCTGTAAAAGACTTGAAGATATTCCCTACTTTCCCCAAGACTCAAAAATTTTTTTGCCTCATAACTGAAATTGGAGGCATTTGAATCGGGACCCGCCTACCTGGATGCCCCTGCATTTTCCATAAATATATGCAAAATAATTCCGGATATTCTTAATTACGTAAGAGTCCGGCCCGCATGTCCCAGCGTTGCATTATCAGATAACTCACACGCTTGTAATCAATCCTTTGACCTTTTGTTTTTTCTTAAATTTATGAGAAATTGTTATATACGACAGCTTGAGACGAGTTCTGTGTTAAAAGTAACAAATCCGGCGTTGCCCTAAGTTTTCGCTTTAATTCCTCACCATATTCAATTTATATGTAACTGATTAACGCCAGGGTCCAATGCGAACCGCGGTTCGCTAAAGCGATGTGGGCCTACGTAAGAGATTTTAATCTCAAGCTTGCTCGACCCCTTGCACACGGAGTCAAAGAATCGAGCACTTAAAAGGCGCTCGATTATTTGTCTCAGAAATCAATCGCGCGTATCAGGTTCAATCGCCTTGGGTGTCTTCTGCCGTTATTTCTTCACTTGGGTGCCTTGAGGACCTAGTGCCAAAGACCACATGCCCAGACGATGCACACGATGACGAATCATTATCACAAGCAGAGTTGAAAATGCAGCTCTGCAAAAAATGTGTGGGTCGAAATTGGTCCGACCCACCAGTATCTCGATCAGATTCGGCCCGACTATCCTATCTCCAGATATTCGTGACCCGAACCGAACCACCCCTACTAGACGGTCCATCCGACCCGTGGACAACTCTGAGAGGGACATGAGGAGGAGGAGGTAAAGAGGGGCAGCGACAGAGAGGGTTGAGTGTGGTGAATGAAGCAGCCCTCCCTCGCTCCCTGACCCGACTGCAGGTCACTGCGAACGGAAGTCGATCATCAGCGGACGACAATAAAATGTAAGACCTGCTTATCGGTCGATAGAAAGCCTCTGGCAGACACAGGAGATGACAGAGACAGACAGACAGACAGACAGAGACAGGTACAGACAGACAGACAGACAGAGACAGACAGACAGAGAAAGAGAGACAGGTACAGACAGACAGAGACACACAGAGACAGACAGACAGATATACAGAGAGAAACAGAGAGAGACAGAGACACAGACAAAGACAGACAGACAGAGAGACAGCGACAGAGACAGAAAGACTGACTGACAGACAGACAGACAGAGAGGCAGAGAGAAAGAGGGAGAGGTAGAGAGGGAGAAAGGAAGGGACAGTGGTTAGACAACAGTTTCAACGAGAGGAGCGTGGGTACTGATGAGGAAAACGGCTCAACTACCTAGAGGGAGCGTATATCCTCTTGGCACGTGCCACCGCCTGCATCAGCTGATAGCAGAAAACCGCACGCAGTGTAACAAAGACATGTATCCGAGTACCTTCCTGAATCACAAGGCGGCGGTCTAAGAAGTCTTATAGGCCTACACTGGACAATGAAACATTGTATAGGGGCATACTTACTTTCTGTTCTTCAAACAGAAGAACCTGTTCCTAATAAAGTTTTTTCATAAATTCATAAACTACAATCGTGCCGCACAAAGATTTTAAGAAATTCTCTTACCATAAACAACTTAGAAGAAAGTTCTGTTGATTTTATGTCTAACTTGACGCCCGCTTCCTGAAACAACAGATGACGTCTACATTAAACGTATCCGGAAGCAAGAAGTTGTGGAAAAAAGGAGAGATAAAAAGAAGAATGGGAGGAAGAGGAGGAGGAGGAGGAGGAGGATGGGCAGGGAAGGGGATGGGAGGACGAGCGGAGGAGGACGATGGGGAGGAGAAGGATGGGGAGGAGGAGGAGGAGGAGGAAGAGGGGAGGAAGGGAGGAGGGGAGGAGGGGAGGAGGGGAGGAGGGGAGGAGGGGAGGAGGGGAGGAGAGGAGGAGGGGAGGAGGAGGAGGGGAGGAGGGGGAGGAGGGTAGGGAGGGGTATGGAGGGGTATGGAGGGGTATGGAGGGGGAGGGAGGGGAGGGAGGGGGAGGGAGGGGGAGGGAGGGGGAGGGACGGGGAGGGACGGGGAGGGAGGGGAGGGAGGAGGGGAAGAGGAGGAGGAGGGGAGGAGGAGGGGAGGAGGAGGGGAGGAGGAGGGGAGGAGGAGGAGGAGGAGGGGAGGAGGAGGGAAGGAGGAGGGGGAGGAGGAGGGGAGGTGAGTGGAGACATTGACCCACTTCCCAGAAGAAGTCGTCAACGGTTTATTAGAGAGAGGCTTCCGCTCCTTATCCTCTTCTTCGGAGGTGCATGAAGACTGCACTTGCATCTTTAAACATCCGTTCATCCTGTCTTTATTAACATTCGTCTGCTCACCCATTCTTGCTTTCCACCCTCCCTCCCGCCCTCCACCCTTCGTTCGTTTTCCCTCGGAAGAGCATCTGCTTCTATCCTTCTTTTGATCGTTTCAAGCGGTGCATGGGTTGGCTGCTAACTCCTTCAGCGCAAAATTAGGAGACACCCTCTGCAGCCGGGCAATTAGTAGTTCAATCTTTCGTTTCTCGCGCCATAGGGTCAGAGTCTTCAGGGATCACGACCTCCTAAGATTACTGCCCTTTAGGCAGTAATCTTAGGCAGTACTGCCCTTTAGCCCTTTATTGCTACCAAAGGCCAACCACAAGTACTAATGCCAATTCCTATACCGCTACCTATATGTTGTCAGCAATAAAAATAATAATAGTAATAATAGTAATAATAATAATAATAATAATAATAATAATAATAATAATAATAATAATAATAATAATAACAATAACAATAATATTAATAATAATAAGAAGAAGAAGAACAATGAACCCTCCCCTAATTTGTTTAATTCCGAACGATCACATGTACCTTGGGAAAAAAAATAATAATAATAAATAATAATAAATAATAATAAATAATAATAAATAATAATAATAAATAATAATAATAATAATAATAATAATAATAATAATAGAAATGAATAATAATGATAATAATAATAAAATTAATTGAAGAATTTCTTGATTTCTATATGCCTTAAGTGTAAAAGGTACCAACGGTATATGCATGCATGTATGTATGTATGTATGTGTGCGTGTGTTTACCTGGGACAAATGATCAATCAAACTATTGGGACAAATCTACAAACTATACTACATGTGATATTTGTCCCATCAGTACTTTCACTGTACAGCTAAAATGTGCACCAATCGAAGGCTGTAAAAGTTCGATGAAGTCGAGTCTATACAGAGAGTCAATGACACTGAGGTATAGGCTATTTGTGGCGGATACGTCAGCAGCAGAAGTAACGGAGCGAAGACATGCCTTGAAGGGTAGAGACGGAGGCTAGAGGAGACATGCATGCGGGTGGCACTCGTTGGGGTCAATTTAGAATGATGATGATGATACGAGATACAAGGAAATAGCTAAGCATCTGGTATTATTATCGAATTAGTGGAGGACAAGAAGCAGTTGCATCTGGAGATTCTCAGCAACAGCAGCAGCAGCCTCTGTATCATGCAAGCGATGCTATAGCGTCCGAGATGATGGCGACCCCGAATGGCATTGGAGGCAGGAGAAAGAAAACATCCTATGCGTGGCAAGAGGTATACAAGGGCAGTGGAGGGGCAGTGAATGGCCGGTATACAGGGAGAGGGTCGAAGGATAGATAAGGGAAAGGAATTGAAGAAGGAAACTCGGAAATGTTGGAAACGTTCATAAGATGTCAGAGTCGGGTGCACCGTGGTTGGAGAGTAGGATAGGATCCAGGGTTTAACTACAGCTTATGACAACAGAGGCCGTTGCCATCAACATAAATTTGCTTGGCATATTACAGCACTTTACAGTAGAGTGCATGTTAGGGTTATATAGTACAAAACAGGGTTGGTGATAGGACTCTGAAGTTGATGTTTTCGGAGGTTTAATGATGTGCGGACGATAGAGTTCTATGTCCAGGCGACGGCTCGAGTAACTGAGTTTGGGTAAGGTGCACAAGCTAAAGTTAGTGTAGATTCCAAGTTGAGAAAAAGACAATTACAGGAATCAATAATCAAAGTATGGGTTGAATGCGGCGCAGGTTATGAATATGCATGAAGCAGGTGCGCGAGAGGTTGTAAATGTTGTTATAGAGAAGGAGATATACCAATCAAAGGTTGTGCCAAGATGCCACAGGTGAAAGTAAGAAATAAGGAGTTGGTGGATATATGAGTGTTGAAGGGTCAGGAATTGCTTTGATCTCATCCAGAAAGCCAAGGATCATAAACACTGTCATGGCGTTTCACATACATTCGATTGGCCTTATAACCTGGACCATATAACAGCCGAACTGACTGGCTACCGAACGTCTCTGTGTTTCCGACGGAGCTTCGTAAATACAGAAAAGTGGATTCTCTAAATATCGAGAGAAACCATTTTGCGCAGACGGAGAAATGCACAGCATCTTATCTAAAGAGCAGCAAAGACGCCAATCAGACGCCGGCCCAACTGACAAGCCCCGCCCCTCCGATAAATCGTTCGTCGATCCTGAGAAGGACACGCCCAACCCTCCATCACATCAAACAGACACCGCCTCCGTAGTTATGATCGACTGCCGGCCTCTCGACTGCGATTGGACGGACTATGAAGCCGAGAAATCATCGCTAGACGCGTTTACCGTTTAGCACGTGATGCTTATAAATAGATGGTTCGGGTACGGAGCCTGCTGACCTCAGTCGTTGTCATCAGCATCATCGAAGAAGAGGCATCCAGCAAAACTACAGATGGACTGGAAACAATAATCATTGTCTGACGATAGCGTCAGCGGTGCTCGTTACATTCTTCACTGGAAAAGGGTTCTTAGTAGACATTCTTTTCCCGGAGGCAAAACGCGATCACGTGATCGACTGGATATTCTGCTCCTTCGAGTTGTCCGTGTCCTCTTTCCACTGGTTGTTCCGTCTGCCTGAAAAACAACTTCCCGTTTAAATGGATCCGCTAAGAGGTGGATGCAGCCAAAAATAGATCGTATCAACACGGACAGAGAGGAGGGTAGAAAGACAGACAGACACAGACAGAGAAACTGAGGAAAATATAGTTAGAGATACACTGAGACAAAGAGCGATACACAAAGAAACTGAGAAATAGCGAAAGATAAACAGTGAGAGAGAGAGAGAGAGAGAGAGAGAGAGAGAGAGAGAGAGAGAGAGAGAGAGAGAGACAGACAGACAGACAGAGAGAGAGAGAGAGAGAGAGAGAGAGAGATAGATAGATAGATAGATAGATAGATAGATAGATAGATAGAGAGTGAAATTGCGAGAGCCCGACTGCAGCGATAGAAGTGCATCATCTGCTATTGTATAGAAGTAGAGAGGATGAGCGTCGTCGGTGGTTGCCATCAGGCGCCTCAGATGTACCACGCGCTGCCAAGGGACTTTGTATACCATCACCACCAGCCTCTTCCTCCTCCGCCATCTTCATCCCTACCACCCTCCCAAACGCAGCAGCAACAGCAGCGGTATCTTCCATCGATGGAGACGCTTTCTGCGGCCGCAGCTGCAGCAGCATCGAGCCTCCACTCGTCTGCAATGAATGCGTCTCCTCCTTCATCCGACAACTCCAGCATTGCCTACTTCCAGAACCTCATGTTCAACTCCTCCTCTCAATACCCTAGCTCGTCCGTAGGTCCAGACTACGCCACGTTGTCTTCCACAGGGGGCACCGACCACCAACTTACCCTCTGCCATGCAGACGTCTACTCCCATTCCACTCCCTCCACCCTCTACATGAACTACGACGAACTGCCGCTTCTCCTGCCCGCTGGAGGAGGAGATGGAGGAGTGGATGACGGAACGGTGCCTCGTGTTAGGACGGTCAAGCGGAGGGTCAGTTCAAACCGGAAGGAGAGACGAAGGACGCACAGCATCAACACGGCCTTCGCTGCTCTACGCGGATGTATTCCCAATGTTCCATCGGATACGAAACTGTCGAAGATTAAGACGCTGCGATTGGCGACGAGTTACATCGCCTATCTGATGGATATTCTCAACAAAGACGATCCAAAGTTGGCCGAGGGGGGATTCAAGGCCGACATCACGAGGAAGATCGAAAGCAGGGAGGAGAAACGAAAACGAGAGTCAGAGGTTAGTGCATGTGGCTTGCCTTCATTTGAAAATATAAATGCAAATACACCACATATGTTAAATCCGAATTCACTATCACTTAGGTCTCTCTCTCTCTCTCTCTCTCTCTCTATATATATATATATATATATATATATATATATATATTCTCTGTGTGCACAAGCGAGTGCACTGCCTTGGCGTGAGTCGTAATATATCTATATAATGACGTAATTTCACTTTCACTCTCTATAGCTGCTTTATCACTCCTGTTAATTAGTCAGACTTAGCACTTTTATAAATTGTCGTTGGAATCGAGTCCAATAACTTTTGTAGCAATGATACAGTTATTCGTTGCAGCAGAATCGTCGAAGTTGCGTCTGTTCTGTGTGCCATCTAATGTAAGAGAACCACAAGGGATGGTATCTATCTATTCAGAGGCACTCCCTGCCTAACCTCGGCTGAAAAGGACAGTTTTAACAGAGGTGTAAAATGAAATTAGGAGTTCTTAGGTAGGAGAAGGAGCTCTATGGGAAGTCCATTCGAGAAGGTTGGTCCCACGACCGAGAAAGCCCGATTCTGCATTATAGAAGTGCGTGCAAAAGGGACGATCAGGTCGCCATGAACTGCAGAGCGAAGTAGTCGTCAACCACTACTGGCAGTGATAGGGAGACATAGCTCCTGCAAATAAGCAGGCGCAGTACCGCCAAGGCAGCGCCAAACTAAGGCAGATACCCTAACTAAGATGCGCAGGGGTAGAGACAACCAGTGCAGGACATCCCTCATGTACTCGTGTTCTGGGAATCTCACCAATCATGCAGCGGCGCAGCCGCACGCAAAACCCGCTCCAAACGAGCAATCCGAACTTGGTCAGCTATATAGGAAAGGTGTGTGAGGCATGGTATATAGGGCGTCTTAGGAGCCTCTCAAAGACTATGTGCGTACTACGCAGTTATCAGTTAGAAATAGGTGTAACTTCAAAGTACATGTATACTATAGCCTATAGACATGTATCTTAAACCTAATTGAATCTAAAGCCAAATCGACTCTTTTTGCTGCCCCTGCAGGACACATTGCCTTGAAGGTCTTACATTAGTATAGGCATATACTCATAACGACCCCAAATCATTTCCTCCCTAACCGACTTTCAAATCCTTACAAACTCTTTTCGAAAGAAAAGCGTTCGTTTATCTTTGCCATTGACAGACTTAGTGCTTTTCGAAATCGAAAAGCAACTTCTAATCGGTTGGAAGAGCGCTGGGTTATAGTAACATGAAGAGCAAGGGTTTGAGCCTCTCTCCTATATGTAGGCCTACACGAATCTCTGCATGGTTAACCATCAGTGAAAGATCGTACTGTCACTCTGTCAGCGCCACTTCTCCCTGTTGTCAGTTATAAGTAGGCCTATACATGATCCAGCACAACAGTAAATAATCATATATATATATATATAAATTCACAAACATATACTATAGCACATATCAATCAGTATTGCTTCCATCACGTCTTCTCTGACCACAGCAGCGCAAGCAAAAAACAACGGCAATGCAACAAAAGGTTACCTCTCCATTGTATTGTTGTATAGTTGCATGAAACAGGAAAACATCATTGCAACAATTCGACAACCTTCCCATGATAATGTTGAAGAAACAGAGTGTATAATATAGCATAAGAATAGGTGGCAATCGCTCCAACTCGACGTATACAAACTGCAGACAACAGTAGAGTGCAACAATTAGGCAACCATTCAATGCTCGCACTGCAAAACATGACAACGTACAACCAGCTGCTATCTTACAATGTCCAACAACCATCAGTCGGTGGTGCTGAAGGACTTGCTCAAAGTCCCTATCCATACACTCTTTATAGTCCTACAGATGCAGTGACCGTCTCATGCCGGAGATGTGGATCGAACCCACGCTCTCGTGGGTGACAAGACGAACACCTTAACCAAAAGGAAACTGTGCCTCACAAAGGCAGCGAAAAGGCGCAAGATAATTCTACCACCGACCGCTCATACAAACCAGTGATTAATTGCTGACAGATTTATTTTAATCTGTCACTTATGAATTCGACGGTTGCATAATTTCGTATTTTATCGTTCAATTTGGATCCGACTGAAACTTATCAGACCAGACGCCTTATTAAAGAGCTAAAGTGAGGACCTGCTGCATGCAGCAGAGTAGAGCTATAGCAATGTAGGAGTCTCTTTCTTTCTTCTTAGACGCAACGCTTAATTAGAACGGACCGTTTAATGCGACCGTCGTCATCTGATAACCTGTTCTAAACCACTGTGACCGGTTTATTATTCGCAGGAAATCCTCAAGGCTATCAGCGCGCATGGAGAGGAGAAACCCCCGTCGCGAGGTAGAACCGGTTGGCCTCAACAGGTCTGGGCCGCAGAGCTGAAACAGTAGCCCCTCCATACATACTCACTCCTTCCAACTCCACCGCCACTCCTCGTCGTCGTCTGACATTATCAACGACTTCCGGTTCGAAACAGGCGCCAATTCTGCTAATTTCCGGTGTGATAACTTAGATATTGTCGCCAGGGATCGCTCTCAAGTTTACATCGACGGACGAACGAACGAAACATTGATTAGAGTCGAAGGAAATCCTTCGTTCGTATACGATCTCAACTCTTACCAACGGATCGAATATTGCAACGCGCTGTGACTATAAGAAAGAGGAGTAATTGATGTTAAAAGTTCTCTTTGTAAAAATTCAGTTAAGTGATTATGGACTTAGAAACTTGGCTCAAAGAGGAACAAGAATAAGAGAGGAAGACCGGGAAGAGAGACAGACAGACAGAGACAAACAGACGAAAATATGCATATGTGTATAGCGGAAAGTAAACTAGAGCAACGAGAGATACATTACAAGACATTGAAATTGATTAATGCATTTTGTATAATTTATGTTCATTTGTAAACAGAATTTCATTCGCATTTTCTGCACTTGAATACTAATTTCAACAAATAATAAAATTTAGAATGAATTTATATTAATTATAATATTATGTGAAGCAATGTTCATTGTTACAGAAGGAAATATTGTACTTAGACTGAAGTGGAAGATTTGATAATGCTGTAAAATGAGTTATTACGAATTGTCCTTATTTATGTCGAAATGTTTGCAATATTGTCGAAGTCAATCTGTATGCACACAAGTTGTATAGAAAACAATCCTTACGCTATTTTATTGATTGTAATCGTTTAATTATTAAAGTTTTATGTTCGAACTTCAAATCAGCGTGTTTAATTAATTGAGCTACATCTGTATATCCACACTTCAAAATGTCTCTTTGTTTCTATATTTATATTGTGTTATTTATTTATCAGTTTGTTGGTCACATATTATCTGCCTTCATGAGTCGAGTCTTTCTATAATATACCGCTGACTTTCTTGTGTCCCCATACGCATCTGTAGTTCAATACGCGCTCAGCAGTCTTCATAACGTGTAGGGCCATTTTGCACATCGGTTTTCTGGGTCCCTGCATATATGCGCTCCAATCTCGGCTCAGTCGCCAAGGGTCGGCTGATTGTCCCAAGAGCCTCTACTCAATCTATAGCGTTGCTCCGCAACCCCCTGTATGTTCACCCCTCTATTAATTGGAACCGTCTTCTGAAGGAATTGAGGCTCAGCTTCTTCTTCTCATGAGTCTGTCTCTTCCTCTATTCCGGAAACCATGCATCAAGTCCAGTCTTTCATTAACGATTGCGCTGATTTGGGTCTGCAAGAGCTCTTTTCCGCAGAATCTGTGTGTGGTCTTTGCTTATCAAGAACGTTTGCAAGCGATTGACACATGGTCAGATATTTGCTTCTAGATTTCTTTTCACCTGCGCCCATAGCCAACTCAGCTATTATTAGCACAGACCTATACACCATCGCTGGTAAGACCACCCGCCCACATATGCCGAGGCTGGGAAAATGAAGTGGCTATATATATATATATATATATATATATATATATATATATATATATATATATATATATATATATATATATATATATACTGGGACTCAGTCTCATGTCTATTCCTCTTCGTCTTGATTTGACGCGTGGGCATCTTGAATGGTCAGATGGTAATCGTCGGTGGATGGTTACACATAGGCTACACTCTGAATGGGTATAAATGCTGTGTTGGGGTTCATTGACGACTGAAGAATGGCTTCGTTCGTCGACTGAATTAAAGTCAGTTAATAAATATATCGACTGCAGCAGCGGAACAGAACATCCATCCGACGAACATTAATAATAATCAGAGACCGAAGACATCTTATCTCGATATGAGACGAAGACGCATAATCTAATCTTAATAATGGTCTCTCTCTCCACATAATCCACCTCGAGCCATGCACCATCACATCCACTGCAGCTGCAGCAGCATCAACGCCCATTGGCACTGACAACGTAAAGTCTGTCGTTCCATATGGAGCAATGCCTCTCTATATTCCTCCTCTGTGTTTCTGCTTCTTTCTATATGTCACTCTCCTTAGCTCTCTCTCTCTCTCTCTCTCTCTCTCTCTCTCTCTATATATATATATATATATATATATATATATATATATATATATATCTCGCTGCCTCTCACTGTCTTTCTCCGTCTCGCTATTTCTCGCTGTAGGTCTATCTCTCGTTGTGATGCTCGGTCTACAGAGAGGGAGAAACATAGACAGAAAGTGACAGAGATACGCGTGTGCATATGCGTGTAGGTGAGTGCATTGGAATGAGACAGAGAGAGAGACAAACAGGCAGAGACAGAAGGAAAGGGAGAGATACAAGAGCGTCTCATAGTCTGATCCGCTTATCCAAGAGAATTATCGAAGCGACTGGTTTTTGTCATGCATCAGCGTGGGAGTGTCGGTCGGTCTGCTTGTCCTGGTGGCTGTCTGTCTGCCTGACCGCTGCTTGCTTTACACAATCCACATGCCCTTCGTAATCTCGTTGCCGCCTTCTCCTCTACGACGCCGACCGCCGGACTATCGCAACGGACGATAATATAAAAGACTGGGAATGGTGCCTCTGACTTGGGGCAACACGAATTCGCTTTTACCGCCCGGACACCCCACCCCCATCAAAACGCACACCCTATCCGTCCGTCCGTCCGTCCCTTGAGATATAGACCCAATGGATCTGTTCATTTTATTGACTTATTGCACCGTCGTTTCTATCGTATACCTCGACGCAATTATTGGCGTCATCGTATCGTCGTCTGTACCCGGTTCATGCCGGTGGAATTAGGAGGAGGAGAAGGAAGAGGAGAAGGAGGAGCAGGAGGAGAGAGAGACAGAGACAGACAGACAGACAGAGACAGAGACAGAGAAAGAGAGAGAGAGAGAGAGAGAGAGAGAGAGAGAGAGAGAGAGAGAGAGAGGATTCAAGCGTGTACGAGCTGATCTGAGTCTGTTGCGACAATTTACTACCATCGACCGATCATACCGTTGGAATTATAAAGCACGAGGAGGAGGAGGAGGAGGAGGAGGAGGAGTAAAGGAGGAGGAGGATGACCACGAATTGCTGACGAATTGCGTATCTGCATGTGACCAACATCATTGAACTGTATTAATATACGACTGGATTGGGTTACGGCAACGGCGAATCAAACGTGACTTCCGGTCATGGCAAACGAGGCTTGAACGAGATTGTGTTTACACACAAAAAATGTTAAATTTGTCTATATTTCAAGAAATTCAGTAAAGGCCAGAAAAGTTAACAAGGCTAATTAATAGTTTTGCATGGTGATGTAGAGGATGGCAGAGATAACAGTGAAGATCAAGACAGAGGAGGGATGCACATACTAACGCCAATACTTTTAGATGAGGTTTGAGATGCAATCAAAAGACTTCCGAAAGGTAAAGCCACGGGAAGTGATGAACTACCAGCGGAACTATTTGTAGGCTGTGCAATAAGATACTGGAAACGGAAGAGTGGCCAAAAGATTGGACATGATCGATTTTTGTCACGCTACCAAAAGTCAAAGGCACGAAAAAATGGGAAGGACATAGAACCATTGCAGTGATCAGTCATGCAAGTAAGATATTGTTGAGAATATTACTTGGCAGGATGCGGAAAACGGCGGAAGAGGAGCTGGCAGATGTACGAATGGGTTTCAGAAGAGGAGCGGGGACAAGAGATCAGATATTCAACCTACGTATCATCATTGAGAAGGCATCGGAATTTCAAATACCCGTATACATAGCGTTCATAGACTATAAAAAGGCTTTTGACTCAGTCAAACACGGGAAGCTCTGGAGAGTGATGGAGGAAATGGGAATGGATTAACAGGCGGCGAAAGTACTCAAGAGACTGTACAAGAAACAACAGGCTGCAGTTCAAGTACAAAAAGAAAGAACAGAATGGTTCGGGATAGGGTAGGGATAAGACAGGGATGCTTGGTGTCGCCACTGTCGTTCAACGGCTACTCAGAGGAGGTGATGAGGGAATCTGCAGATGAACTCAAATGGATCGGCATATCAATAAGTGGACGAGTAATAAACAACCTACAATACGCAGATGTATCGTACTCGTCGCCACATCGGCGGAGGCGCTGCAGTAGCTGCTGGACAGGATATACGAGATATCCAAGTCATATGGACTGGAAATAAACACACACAAAAACCAAGGTAATGAGAACGAGTAGAGCCCATGAGAATATGGAGATCACATGTAACGGCGAACTCTTGGAGCAGGTGGAATCTTTCCAATACTTGGGAGCATTGCTCGAGGAAACAGAGAATGGAAGTGGAGAGATAAGAGTCAGACTAGGAATGGTGAGAACGGCTGTGGGATCGCTTGCTGCTGTATGGAAGGACAGATCAATTGGAACTTGGTTGAAGGCAAGAGTTAAGAGGACGATGGTGTGGCCGTTGGCGATGTATGGGTGCGAGACATGGACACTGAAGGCGCAGGACAAAAGAAGAATATCAACTTTCGAAATGATGCATACAGAAGGATGCTGAAAGTCAACTGGAAGAGCACAGAACAAATGAGGCCATACTGCAGGAAGTACAACCGGACCATAGATTATTGGAGGTGGTGAATGGACTATGAGTTGGTAGTTGAACTATTTCGGACACATCGTCAGAGCGGACGGTTTGCCGGTCTTCATACTACAGGGCTACGTGGATGGTAAAAGAGCACGGGGTAGACCTAGAAGACAGTGGATGGATGACATCGAGGAGTGGATGAGACTGCCGAGAGCGGATTGCATCAGGAGTGAATGGGACAGAGTGAGATGGAGGAAAATGACGTCTTTGGCGCTGGTCTCCGATCCACAGTAATGAGGAAGGACAAGTCAAGTCAAGTCATATCACTCAACTCAAAGTCCCCATGCAGGTTTAAAACAAGTCTTTGTCGCTGCTGAGAAATTAGTGTTAATGCAAGCGGCGTAGATGCTCGCCGCCGATGTCTTTATGCAAAGCACTATACAAATTATAATATTGAAATCAATCACGGTACCAAAATGTTTATTCATCGCTGTGGTCTGTTCTGTTCGATTGAACATATCCAGGACCCAACAACAGCACGAACGAATTGAATAAAGCTAATCATTGTTGCAAAGCTATTAACAACATAGACCTGTTTTCTAATCACATCAACAATACATAGGAAAATTGAGAAGCCTAATGCTAAAGTGAAGTAACTTACCAATTTTTCCTATACAGTATACTTACTTCACTTTAGCATTAAGCACCACAATTAATAGCAACAAGTTTTCAAATGAATATAAGTAGGAGGAGAGTACTAAAATAAAGAAATCACTTTCAGGCAATTACTATAACGCATGCATTGTAACAGGACAGTTTGCCTTGTCTTTTCAAGAATAATTAGGCACAGTACTTATACAACTGAAGTTAGATTTGTTGAGTAATTTCAAATGAAATCAGAACATGAAGTTCCTCATTCTCAATTAAGTGATAATAGTTTGGCCTCAAACCATGTTACTTATTCGTTTATGCAAAGTGCTTATTCAATATCCTAGACCCAGAGTTGCTGATCTATTTAAAAGTCCTTTTGACTAAATGACTATGAGAAGTTGAGAACTGACTTCAACATGGATCACATGTCATTGGCTGAGTTGTACAAGCAGTTGACATTATGTCTTTCTATGGTGGCAAGGCTAAACACGAAGGTAAGAAAGAACCCACAAACGCTGAAACATCCACAAACAAATAAACGAATCAAGCAAAACTTAGGAATTTCCAAATGAATAAGCTAACAGTTAAATTTGGTCTTCAAATTTAAGACTGAAGTTTGGTATGGTGATAAAATTGATAGTTTTAACTGGGAATATAAAGTGTTCACGACAAGCAAAACTGCAAAACTAATCTAATCTTAGTGAACACTATATGGCCAAAAATCACCTATTCTCCTATATCATACTGCTCGGCCAATGACATGTTCGCTGGATGCCCCCAAATGCCCTCCAATGGCTGACACGAGAAAACATCCTTCTTTCGGCCTCGGCTGAACTACGGCCCTCTATAATTCGGCTTACGCAAATATTAATTAATATCGGCATTATTTAATTAACGATTACCTGCATATGATATGTAACAGTGAGACATTACGTGAGCTATGAGTTGCTCTATATAAAATCCATCAAAATATAATGAAAATGTATCGACCTGCAACATTCGCGAATAATACTTTCTGAACAATACACGTGTAATAATAAAGAATTTGCACTACGTTTCAGATAATTAAAAAAATTTTCATTTGTTGGGCTCTATGCATTTCTATTGGGTTTGTTGGGTTCTATGAATTTATGGATCATTCTAGAAACTTTGAGATTATGCGCCTTTGAATAGTTCGGTGCTATAATTAAGCATCACCAGATAGGCCCAAAGTCTTTTGCCATTTATAGCAACTTAATAAATAAGGACCCTCACCTAACTGCCTCAAAGAACTGCTTCAATATTCGAGGACTTATTTGGAAAGCGATTCTAGTTTGTTGGTGTCGTATAAGCTGGGCCTGGCGCTTATAACTTCAAACTAGCGCTTTAGAAATTTGCGATAGCCCAGAGGTGCGATAGACATGGTCAGACGAAATTACCATGTTTCCTCTTTCGGGACTCCGTCTTTCGGGAAGCGGAAAAACGACAAACATTTCTTTTTCAATAGATTATTCGTACAGCCGATCGTTGTACAATGCTTTCTCCTTCTTTACTGCATTTAGCCGCATGATAATAAAATAAATAATTCCTTGTTTGCGTGGCCGACGCGCATAGACTACAGATTTTAGAATAATTGATCAAATTATCTGGTAACACTTCATCATCTATCGTGTGTGTGGTTCAATATACGCCTAGAATACAATACAATACAATTAGAGATTGCAATTCCGGACCATAATCTTTTTCCGGAATTTCGGGACTATTTTGATGAAATTCCGGAATTATTCCGGAATTGTCATTGCGAACGTTTTGATCGACTCATTACTGTCGATTTCCAACGTAACAAAATTCAAATACAATTTTTGTTATGTCGCCAAACTACACATGAACGTATCGTCGAAGGTATCACAAAGTCAACATTCCGTGACAATAGTCAAAGAAACAGATAAAGAATTACAAACTTAAAGAACAGAGACCACAGTCCACAGTGTTAATGAATCCATGATGCATTAGGCATGCTTCTGAAAATATGAACGCAGGAAGCACAATGAGTCCAAGGTTAAATCGCCGAGACGGGTTCGCAACCTGGAGCAGATAACACCGACAGCAGAAAACGCCCGTTCAGCTTCAACACAGTCTGCTTGCTAGGTGTCCAATCAAAAAATAATGCTAACAGACTCCTCATCATTAGAAATACAGAAAAATATGAGAATCTTATTGCGCACAGCTCATACATCTTACAGCACACTTTTTCGATCATATATCACACCTGTAATATACTATATCATATTCATAAGTAAATAAAATAAAGTTCTGCATTGTGTGCTCCATAAATAATGATAATAATGTTGAAAATAACTGCCATTCAGACCAATAATTTCAATTCCGAAATTCTTGTTTGAAAAATTCCAGAAATTCGGAATTTATAAAATACCGGAATTTCGGGAAGTCCGGAAATCGGAAATTCCGGAATTGCAATCTCTAAATACAATGTAACACAAGTTTCATTTATAGCGAGCCTAAATAGGCAGAGTCATACTTAAAGGATGCGTTACAAGACAATTCATTTATCATTCATAAGACACAGAAAATAAATCAATTTTGAGTTTAGACTTGAAAATTTCCATCGAGGAAGCTCTACGCATTGCTTATGGTAGGATGTTCCATTCATAGGCCAAAAGAGCTCGCCAATCTTATAGAAATTTTGAAAAATCACTCATCAATTTTCATCTCCTTTTACTCGGTTCAACCTGAGACTAATATGGAACAAACAGATTGTTAATCTCATCGTTTTTTTATAAACCCATCATCAATAGATAATATTTATTCTCGTTTTATTCCATTCATCATAAAGCGATTGCCGTTCTCAATGCAATTTTTTAAATCCCCCATAATTTCTCATCAATAATTTTATTCTCCTATTATTGCGTTCAGCGAATTAAGTGAAATAGGCAGCATTCGAAAAAAAATAAGAATATTTTATTAATGACTGAATTCTTAAAATATCTGTGGTGGTCACTGAGCTCAGCCGATGAAGGATGCTGGTGAAGATGGTCATCTGGCAAATGCCATCTCAATCAGAGCTACAACAAGCGTCATTCTCAGCAACATCAGCAGCCTCAGATGGATGTCACTGGGGTTTAGTATCCATTTATCCCTGAATGCACGCGAGGTGATAATCGCGTCCGAGGAGGAGGGCCTGACGGCCATTAATAGTTCCCTGCAGTGACACAGTCTTAGGCTGGGCAAAGCTATACACACGGCGGTGACAGAGAAGGGCAGTTGATTTGGGGTTGACAGCGAGATTTGGGTTGGGGTTGACTGGGTAGGGGAGGCGGGTGGTTGTTTGACCTCTGCTTCGGTGACCCGGTGTCATTAACGACCTGACACAGGGCGCTGCTGCTGATGCCAGTTTCCAGGCGACGATGGACGAACGGACCTGTCAGCTCCGACGGAACCCCTATGCGTCGTCGTCGGTCGGTCGTAGGATGAAGGACGAACGGAAAGGAGGGCAGGGAGCCCCTCTCTCCAGTCCGTCTCGGTCGCCCAGAGGCTGCAGCCCCACCGCCGTCGCCGCCGTCGACTGACTCCGGCTCCACTCTGACGGCACTGAGGACTGAGCGACGACAGACGACCGAATGACGGAAAGAGACAGAGAAGAGAGAAGGGGAGGAAGGAAGGGAAGGAGAACGAGGGGAGGAGGGGAGGGAGGGGACGGTGTTCTTTAGTCAGCCGTTAACAGCTATGACACGGATTTGTTTGCAGAGGTCGATGGTTGTTCGTCGATTGCGCCAACGATTGCGTCTCCTGCATCAGTTGACTCGTTGCATCTGTTCGATGCTGCGATGATGACCACCAACTTCATCCATCCATCCATCCATCCATCCATCCATCCATCCATCCATCCATCCATCCATCCATCCATCCATCCATCCATCCATCCATCCATCCATCCATCCATCCATCCATCCATCCATCCATCCATCCATCCATCCATCCATCCATCCATCCATCCATCCATCCATCCATCCATCCATCCATCCATCCATCCATCCATCCATCCATCCATCCATCCATCCATCCATCCATCCATCCATCCATCCATCCATCCATCCATCCATCCATCCATCCATCCATCCATCCATCCATCCATCCATCCATCCATCCATCCATCCATCCATCCATCCATCCATCCATCCATCCATCCATCCATCCATCCATCCATCCATCCATCCATCCATCCATCCATCCATCCATCCATCCATCCATCCATCCATCCATCCATCCATCCATCCATCCATCCATCCATCCATCCATCCATCCATCCATCCATCCATCCATCCATCCATCCATCCATCCATCCATCCATCCATCCATCCATCCATCCATCCATCCATCCATCCATCCATCCATCCATCCATCCATCCATCCATCCATCCATCCATCCATCCATCCATCCATCCATCCATCCATCCATCCATCCATCCATCCATCCATCCATCCATCCATCCATCCATCCATCCATCCATCCATCCATCCATCCATCCATCCATCCATCCATCCATCCATCCATCCATCCATCCATCCATCCATCCATCCATCCATCCATCCATCCATCCATCCATCCATCCATCCATCCATCCATCCATCCATCCATCCATCCATCCATCCATCCATCCATCCATCCATCCATCCATCCATCCATCCATCCATCCATCCATCCATCCATCCATCCATCCATCCATCCATCCATCCATCCATCCATCCATCCATCCATCCATCCATCCATCCATCCATCCATCCATCCATCCATCCATCCATCCATCCATCCATCCATCCATCCATCCATCCATCCATCCATCCATCCATCCATCCATCCATCCATCCATCCATCCATCCATCCATCCATCCATCCATCCATCCATCCATCCATCCATCCATCCATCCATCCATCCATCCATCCATCCATCCATCCATCCATCCATCCATCCATCCATCCATCCATCCATCCATCCATCCATCCATCCATCCATCCATCCATCCATCCATCCATCCATCCATCCATCCATCCATCCATCCATCCATCCATCCATCCATCCATCCATCCATCCATCCATCCATCCATCCATCCATCCATCCATCCATCCATCCATCCATCCATCCATCCATCCAGTCACTCAAAGCAAATGATCTCTCTCTCTCTCTCTGATTCCCTTTCGCTCATCCATCGCTTTCCATCTCTCCTCTGATTGCAATCAAGAGCCCACAGGTAACAAACAGGTATTCGCCAGGCAGTAAACTATCACTCCTTATTAATACAGATATGACATGGCATCAGCTGATACGTGCATCCCAATAGCATTAATTGACACAGGTAGATATATAATATTAGGGCTTATGCATATATTACATACGCAAATATCGGATTTTCGGACCCCCTCCCTGTTCCACTGGGTACATTTCGTGGACCCCATACCCCCATGCGTACGTACATTTGAGCTTCCCCTCCCCCACTGCAAAGGTTATATAGCTAAAACATCTATAAGACATTGATTTTACCACAGGCTATTTATTTCTGTTATGCATCATATTTAACAGTTTAAACTTATTAACAGTTAAGAAGAAATAAAACACTATTCAATGCTTGCATTTTGAAGTCTTAATGCTACATAAAATTGATTAAGCAGGAATATAGTCAGTGATTGGGTTTACAGTTCTGAGTTCAATATTCCATATTGTGTCTGTCATAATTAGAAAATTATATTTGCGCATGTACATATGTTCGAGACCCCCTATTATATGAAGCCGAGGTATTTATTACAAATCCTATGATCAACTTATCATTTCCATTCAGATGCAGTTTGGAGAATTGGCCAGCCAATACAGCACAAAGGGCAAAACATTAACTGACACACACAAGGTGTCAATCAGGCCATAATCATTTAATAACTGATACACACAGGGTGTCAATCAGACCATAATCATTTAATAACTGATACACACAGGGTGTCAATCAGATCATAGTCATTTAATAAGTGATACACACAGGGTGTCAGCCAGATAATTATTTAATAACTGATGCACACAGGTTGTCAAACAGGTCAAAATAATTTAATAACTGATACACACAGGGTGTCAATCAGACCATAATCATTTAATAAGTGATACACACAGGGTGTCAGCCAGGTAATCGTTTAATAACTGATAATGAAGTGGTGGGTCACCTTTTACAGCTGTAGAAATCCTTGTGAATGTCCATTTCTACTCCATACGTATTTAATTATGCATGTTATTCATTCATAATCTACGGATTACCAGCATGCGTACGCACATACATGTACGTTAGTATGTATGTATGTATCAAGACACGTAGCTCCTTTTATTGCCTTTAATAAGTGCCATCTAACTCATCTACAGAATCGCGTAAGTCGTTGTTAATCTTAGGTCAGATTAATAAGTGAATTTGTGTAAATCTTAGGATAATTCAGTTAATCTGTTGTTGATCAACGTCAGTGTTGATCAACGTCTGAGATAGCCTTTTCTGTCTGAAATAGTAAACACGTCTATCTGTCCATCCAACCATGCACGTGGTCCTAAGTCTTCCTCCTCGGCTTGTTACACCTGAATGCAGGAGGCCCGTGAAGACTTGCTCACCCTACGCCAACCTCCTCCTCCTCCGCCACGAGTGAGACCAAGCGGCGTCTAATTGTCGATGGAGGGGTCGAGCCCCCGTCTCCCCTCATCGATGACATCGAACAGAAGCCACAGCCAAGAACGAAGGGTAGACGAGGAGGAGGAGGAGGAGGAGGAGGGGAGAAGGAATAAGGGGAGGGGAGGAAGAGGAGGTGGAGGGAGCACTCGGCCCTTGAAAGAAGCTCTGGCAAAAGACAAGGACGATAAGATAGAAGATGCTCTCTCCACGATTCCTATCATCCCTCCCTCCCCTTCCTACCTCTCTCTCTCTGTATCTATCAGCTAATAGGTGGGGAGGGAGGAAGAATAGGAGGACGAGGAGGAGGAGGAGGAGAAGGAAGAAGAGAGAAGCGGAGAAGAGGAGAGATATGCCGACTAATTTGAATGGAGGGCAAGTGCTCTCTGAAGCCTCTCAGTTCAATGTTTATGCGGCTGCATTGGCCGCGTTCGTTTGTACATCTGGTCTTCAGGAGGAAGAGATCGTTTCTTACATCTCCCGTTCGTCCTTCCGTTCGTCCGTCCTTCCTTCAGTCGCCAGAGGCGCCAGTGGCACGAGCGGAGGGATCCTTCATTCCTTGGTCGATCGATCGTGAAAGACGCTCTGACGGCGGATGCGAAGGCGTTTCTCTGCAGTTACGAACAGAACAGACAACCTGTGCTATTAAAGAGAGAACCACTAAAGAAACGTTTACGCTATGACGCTAA